>LR999964.1:102892103-103492103 GCA_905220375.1 Tachina fera | reverse complement strand
TGCGATCTAAAATGTATTCATTTAGTGTTCAAGATCAAAATGATGTAAAGAAATCGAAGGGGGAAAAGAGAGCCATATTAGATAAATATAGTTTAGCTACTTATAAAAATTGTTTATCCAATAAGACCAATGTATATGATAATATGTTAACATTTAAATATAAGCTGCATCAAATATATACTACTGAATTAAATAAGGTAGTATTAAGTTATGGAGACGATAAGAGAAAAATTAGGTCAAATAACATTAACACATATGCATGGTATCGCTTTCGTATTAAGGAAACTAACCCTGAATACGAACTTGACATGTTGCTAGATGAGATTGCTAGAATGCAAGAAAATGGTTAAAATTAATTAATTCTTAGTTAATTAGTTAATTTTTAAATTGTATATAAAATCTTTGTTATTAAGAAAAATTGATGTACATATATAAAATCCTATTTATTGTTGTAAAAATTATATAATTATAATTATAAAATCCTAATTATTTATTTATAAAGAAAAATGATTGTACACATGTAAATAAATTTTTAAGAACAAATTTGAAATAAAATATTGAAAAAAGAATTAAATATGTGCCTGGTGTTTATTTCTTTAATGGTTTTACTTCGTTGGATCAAACAATTTTTTGTTTTTGCTTATTTGCAAATTCTTGTTTTCATATCACTAAAAGATGCACAATCTTGTTTTCATATCATTTAAGTATGCACAGTCTTGTTTTCTTTGAGAAGTTCTGTACAAGAGAAATTGAATTTCACAATATTTTTAAATTCCAATGGAAAATATTTTTCAATTGAGTTGAATACCAAAAAACTTACAAACAGATGATTCCTAATTTTCCTTTAGAAAAAATAATACAAAACGTGGAATATTTTAATAATACAATTTTATTTTATATATATTTCTTTTGTTTCTTTTAATAATACAATTTAATTTAATTTTTATTTATTTTATTTATAATGATGGAAACATTTCGTAGTATCCAATTATTAGATGTTCTAATATACTTTTTCGTAAAAAATATATTGTACATCTACAAGTATCGGGTCCTTCCTCACACTCAGGATCATACCAAAGACAGCTTTTGAAGTGCCCTTCTGTGTTGTCTACATATTCCATAACTCCATATTCTTCGTTCTCATCCAGCATATTTTAGAAAAATTTTATCATCTCCCAATGATCAGAAAGCCTGAAGCTTTCAAAATCTCTCATAAATTGGTTTAGAGTACGACTAATTTGGCTCATTTTATTTGCTGATAAATGAATGATGATGAATGTTGGAAGGTTCCTTAAAGACTAATTTTCTCAGTAAATTTTTAAAATAGTATCTCCTAATCTTAAAAAAATCTATACCATCATCTCTATTCCATATTTCTTTTTAGCACTCTATCTCTCTCTATCCCTTTTTTCTCTATAACTATCTCTTTCTGTCTATCACTATCCACCACTTATTCACTATTTTTTTTTAAATACATATATTTATTTATTGTATCTTCAAATATGAACTAACAATAAGTGATCAAATCTTAAAGCTAAAATATAATTATTTAGCCCGACCAGTGTCGGCCAAAACTTAGTGATAATTTAAATAATACAAAGTAGTGATAATCAAAAAGGAAAATTAAATGTATTTTCAAGCATTCCCATCTAGAGTGTTGAGTATAAGAGCCCTTGTGTCCCTCTTTTTTAGGCGGACGTGACCATTAAAATTCAAAATGTTACGACCAAGCGGATTAGGATGTGACTCGAGTTTTGCTAAGTATTTGCCTGCGTATCTTGCAATTTCTTCAGTCACTAGTGGCATTCTTAAATCACGATGCAAATTTGAAATCTTAATATACCATGGAGCAGATGTTATTACCCTTAAAATTTTGTTTTGTCTTCGTTGAATTCTCTCTACATTGCAAGCTGAAGCAGTGCCCCATAACTGGATACCGTAACACCATATTGGCTTCAAAAGCGACTTGTATATTAAAAGTTTGCAGTCCAGACTAAGTGTTGAATTTCTGCCAATCAACCAATGAATTTGAGATAACTTAAGTTTCATCTGAGTTAGCTTAAAGTCAATATGATGTTTCCATGTAAGTCTTCGATCAAGGTGTATACCAAGGTATTTCACTTGGGAATGTTGAGGAATATTTTGATTATTGATTCGAATGGGGGAACAAGTATCTCTTCTTAGGGTAAACGTTGTATGGACACACTTTTGTTCATTGACTTTAATTCTCCATAATTTCAACCAGATTTCCAACTGTGTAATATGTTCTTGAAGATATCGGGAAGCCTCGTGCGGGTTTTTGTGCATACTAAGGCAGGCTGTATCATCGGCAAACGTAGATGTAGGGATATTGCTGCTCACAGGCATATAACAAGTATAAATCAAATACAAAACTGGCCCCAGTATGCTCCCTTGTGGCACACCGGATGATATAGATTGGGGCAGACTCATGAATTCTCCTTCCACAATCGTAAACTTTCGGGTAGTTATGTAGCTTTCTAATAGATTCAGAAAATTTATTGGTAAATATGATTTTAATTTTAAAATAAGGCCTTCATGCCACACTTTATCAAAGGCCTGAGAAACGTCAATAAACAGGGCAGAACAATAAATTTTTTCTTCAAAAGTTCTTCTTATAAATTATACCAATCTATGAGTTTGTTCAATGGTGCTATGCTGACATCTAAAACCAAATTGATGGTCTGGGATGCACCCACTATCAGTTAAAATTGGGGACAATTTTGTCATGAGCAGCTTTTCGAAGAGTTTTGACATTGTTGATAGCAGACTTATTGGCCTGTATGACTCAGCCTTGGTAAGGTCTTTGCCCGGCTTTGGAATCATTTTGACCTTCGCAAGCTTCCAGCTTTGTGGATAATACTCCAATCGTAAAATGGCGTTAAAAATAAATAACAGGATTCTAATTGCAATATGGGGCAAGTTTATCAGCATATTGTTACTTATTCCATCAATACCTGGAGCTTTCTTCGGGTTGAGTTCTGCAATTAGTTTCTGAACATCACGCGTCTTAAATTTTATGGGTCGAGGGGGTAGCGCAACTACACTTGGTAAATCAACAACACCAGTACATGTGTTTGGGGTAAATACGGATTTTAAATGCTCAACAAATATGTTACCTTTTTCAGTATCGCTTCTGGCCCAACCTCCGCTAGAAGTGCGCAGAGGTGGTCTATATTCAACGGGTGTTTTAAGCTTTCTAGCAGCTCGCCACAAGGAGTAATTAGATGCAGGTGTGGCATCAAGATTTTCCAGATAATTTTTAAGACATACAGTTTTTTCATATGCCAACAGCTCTTGGAGTCGTCTAGTGCACTCTTTAAATCTAATTTTATTTTGGGGTGATCTGTGCTGTTGCCATTCCCTTCTAGCTGTCCTTTTTTCACGTAAAAGACGTTCAATGTCTGTAGAGTAAATTCTATTAAACCCAGTCTGCGGATGGGAAGTAGTGGCATGTTCAGCAGCCTGTTTAATATTTTCGTTGAGATTTTCAATGTTAGATTCAATATCACCTGGTGTTCTTAGGTTAATATTTTCCGTAAAATGTGTAGTGTACCCCTATAGTCACCCCTAATATCACAATTTAGTATGTGCACTTTCCCATAGGAATGTCACTCAATTTTAACTCAAAACAATAATAATAATAAATAATACTTGTTACAACAAATAACTATCCGTTTTGTAAAGCAACAATTATTAAATATTATTGTATTATTCTAGTTTTAAGGATACCGTTAGTTAAGTATAAAAGAAAGAAATTTTTGCAATAAAAATCAATTTTAGCTTAGCCTTTAAATCGGCTGTTTTATTTAAAAGCATTCAATTGCTTGAATTAAATCTAAGAGCATACATCTGCTCAGGCATAAAATCTGCCTAAGTTTTAATAGAGCCAGTGGCGTTCATTAGCGCCGGCATAACCGGGTAGGCAGATTTTTATAAACCTTACATGGCGATCCTGCCAAATAATAATAAAGATGTCCCTGTAGAGGAATACAAACCTGCAGGCAAGGACAAACAAGCTCCCTCATATACGGCCACACCGTTGAAGGCAGGCCCAAAGCCACTGACGATAGAGGATCAGATTATTGCACTGGAGGAGCAGATGGCGGAACACCGCAAACCAAAATAATAAAACACTATTATTTTTATATTTAATTTCATGAATATATAAATTTGCTTATAAATAAACACACAAAAACATTAATTTTTACAAGCAGCGCGCAGCAAGTCAGCATTTTTTTTAGAAAAGAAAACTATAACAAAATTACTAATGTAATAAAAGATAACGCGAAGAAGCACTAATAAGAACACAAATGTCAATCACAGATGTTGAGAAATAAGTGCTACCAAATCGGAAGAATTAGTAGTGTTGTAAAGTTTACCAAAAAAAAAAATTCAGTGTTACCTATTTGATTCACATATTTTTGCCATAATATATGTTATAACATAAGTTATGATTTGAAATCGCACAACTGCTTAACTTTTAATAGACATAAATTAATATAATTTTAGATGGAAGAATTAAAACAATATTATATTGAATTAGAAAAATTAGAAAAGAACATAAAAAAGAGCAAAGACAGAATTTACTCCTCTAACTATAAAATTGAAAAATTATCGCGCTTAATTGAAATTAAATTAGAAATTGACAATATTTGTAGTCGTTTGCAGGAAGAAGGGACCAAATCGTTTATAATCAAATTTAATGAATTATACACAATAGTGTTGAACTTAGTGAAAAATATAAGTACTAAAGAAAGTACAGATTTAACAGATAATTCGGACGCAAGTGTTGCAAGGGAAATTATTAATATGGCACAATTCGATATTGGAGTTGTGGGCAAAAACCTTAACGTTTTTAAAGGTTCATATGAGGTGTTAGAAGACTTTATAGTGCAAACAGAGTTATTGCATGATATTTTAAGAACAGAAGACCGAGAGATATTCATAAAATATGTCTATAACTTTAAATTAGCTGCAAATGTCAGGAGTGTTTTGGGACGTTCCAACAGACCTACTACGTTTAATGAATTGAAGAAGTTGTTGGTTGATGCGTACCCGAACCCAAGAACTCTGCAACAAGTCTTAAGTGAATTAGGATCAATAAGGCAAGGAAATTTGAGTATATCAGCCTTTAGAGAGAAAGTTGCATTGTTGTCAGAACAATTGAGCAATTTTGAACTTAAGGCAATAGCAAATCCATCGCAGGAAACAAAAAACGCAATATCTAAAATGAGTGAAAATATGGCCTTAAATGTGTTTATAAAAGGTGTTAATGTGGAATATAAAAATATATTGGTAGCAAGTAGTCCAAAAACTCTCAGTGAAGCTGTAGAGAAATGTATTACAGTGGAAAGAAATATGCAAACAAATGATAATAGTATTTTTAGAATTAATAGGCGTGATAATGAACGTATGTACAATTCGCAAAGAGTGTATGGGGATTATACAGGGTACAGAGGTCAGGGATACCCAAACCAAAATAGTAACAGAAATAGCAACAATTATAATAATGGATTGTATAATAATAATGCTAATTACAATCGCAATAGATATGGCGACAGCAATAGTAACAATAGCAATAATAGGTACAGAAATAGTGGTAATAATGCGAATAGAAACTTTGCAACAAGAAGTAATGATAATAATATGAATTCCTCATATAGAAATAATAATAACAGGAACAATTCGTCGTATAGACCCAGTAATGGCAGACATAACCAGGGAAACTAATAGCGCCGGATAGCAAAGATTGTTATCCAGGAGGGCAAAAATGTTTCAAAATTTCAAATAACACTGATAATTCGATAACAATAACTTGCAGTACCATAAATAAAGAGCTTAAGTTTTTGGTAGACACTGGAGCAGATATTTCTATTTGCAAGCGAGGTAATATAGAAAACATAAATGAACGTAACATATCATCACTAAGTGGTATTACTTTAGATACGATTGAAAGTCTTGGCACCGCATATCTAACTTTAGAATTCGATAATAAGCCGATAACACACAAATTTCACATAGTTGAAGATAATTTTCCAATCAATACTAATGGAATCATTGGTAGAGACTTTTTAGAAAGATATAAATGCAAAATTGATTTTGAAACATACACGTTAACCTTCAATATAGCTGATGAAGAAGTTATTTTACCGATTACCCCAAAACGCGTTTATAAAACTGAAATATGTATACCAGCACGGTCAGAACTGATAACACCAGTCAACATATGTATAAGTCAGGAAAGCATTGTTTTGAACAAAGAATTATGTCCGGGAATTTTTGTAGGGAATAGCATTATACCATCAATAGGACTACAACACATAAAATTGTTGAATACAACTGACAAAGATGTAGTTTTGAAAGATTTGAAGTTAGAAACGAAGCCATTATCAAATTACAATATATATAATTGCGGCAACAATATCAATACAAGTAAAGGCAGAGTACAAAAAGTTTTAGAAGATTTAAATATCGAATCTATAGATCCATTAGCTAGGCAGTCCTTAAAAAACATAGTTACAGAATATAATGATGTATTCCACCTTGATGGTGACAAATTAACAACAAATAATTTTTATAGTCAAAACATTCAGATGACAGATTCTTCACCTGTTTACATAAAACCTTATAGACTACCTGAGTCACAAATGAGCGAAATAAACAAACAGGTAAATAAATTGTTAGAAGATGGTATCATTGAACCATCTGTGAGTCCTTACAATTCTCCATTATTGGTAATACCGAAAAAATCAGCAAATGACACGAAGAAATGGAGATTGGTAGTTGATTTCCGGAAAGTAAATGAAAAAATAGTAAGCGACAAGTTTCCTCTAACAAGAATCGAAGATGTCCTAGACAAATTAGGTAGGGCAAAATATTTTTCTACACTGGATATGACCAGTTCATTTCATCAAATCGGTTTGGATAAAGAATCAAGACCGATTACATCGTTTTCTACCAGGAATGGTCATTTTCAATTTACTCGGTTACCCTTTGGACTGAAGATATCGTCAAATAGTTTTCAAAGGATGCTTACAATTGCATTGAGCGGCTTAGATGCAGAAGCGTTTTTGTATGTCGATGACATTATTGTTTTTGGTTGTAGTATTCAACACCATCACGAGAACTTGATAAAAGTCTTTGAAAAATTGAGGCAGTATAATTTAAAACTGAATACGTGTAAATGTCGTTTTTTGAAAACAGAAGTAGTTTATCTAGGTCACCTCATAACTGATAAGGGTATACGTACCGACCCTGCTAAACACGAAGTAATAGAAAACTATCCAGTTCCCAAAAATGTAGATGAAGTCAGACGTTTCGTAGCGTTCTGTAATTACTACAGGCGTTTCGTTAAAAACTTTGCTGAAATAGCTAGAAATTTAAATAAACTGTTAAAAAAAAATACTGTTTTTAGGTGGGACGAAGGTTGTCAAAAGTCTTTTGAAACATTAAAATCAAAATTATTCAATCCACCAATACTCCAATATCCTGATTTTAGGAAACCGTTTATATTAACTACCGATGCATCTAATTATGCACTTGGAGCAGTCCTATCACAAGGTGAAATTGGGTCAGATATGCCCATATCGTATGCGAGCAAATCGTTGAGTAAGCATGATATAAACAAGCCAGTTATAGAAAAAGAGCTGTTAGCTATACATTGGGCTATAAACTTTTTCCGTCCGTACCTTTATGGTAGAAAATTCTACGTAGTGACAGACCATAGACCCTTGGTATCGTTATTTTCTCACAAAAATCCATCATCAAAAATGACTAGAATTAGGTTGGATTTATGTGACTACGATTTCGAAATATCGTATAAGAAAGGTAAGATGAATAGCAATGCAGATGCGTTGTCAAGGATAGTATTGGACAGCGAAGCATTAAAAACGTTAATCCCTACCGAAAATTTACAAAAGCGTAATGATATATTAGTGATGACTAGAAACATGAAAAATAAACATGATGCACAAAAAGATGTCGAGCATAGAGGTGGCATCTCCAGTAAAGAGCCTGATCAACTTTTTATTTGGGAATGTACTTCAATCTCAGACATTAAATCGATGAAAAAACTTAGGTTTGAAATAATGAGTAAAATTAAAACACCTCAAATTGTAGCAAGTGATTTAGAAGTTGTAGTGAGATGTGGTGATAATCCAATAAACACAAAGCTGTATTTGGAGAAGCTGCTATTGAAATTACTATCAATAAATGTAAAAGAGCTAGCATTAAATGCTCATGATGAAATTTTCAAATTAGTAACAAAGGAACAGTTTAAAGACACGTTCAACGCATTAAGAGGTAAAAATAAAGCAAATTTAAGAATACTAATATATAAAGAACCAGTAAGGGTATATGATAGGAAAGTACAGGATACTCTCATTAATGAGTACCATAGTTCAACTATAGGAGGACACTTAGGTGTCAGGAAAACGACGCTAAAACTTAAACAAAAATACATATGGAAGAATATGGGTAGGATGATTAAGCAGCATATATTAAATTGTAAAGAATGCAAAATTAACAAGCAAACGAAACACACCAAAGAAAAGCTAACACTAACCGATACGCCAGGGACTAGTTTCGAAACAGTGTCAATAGACACGGTGGGTCCCCTTAGATTCTCAAATAATTTTAGATACATACTAACAATACAGTGCGATTTAACAAAGTATATTATTGCATGCCCCATTGAGACGAAGGATGCTAAGACCGTTGCAAAGGCTCTTGTAGAAAACTTGATTTTAAGATACGGGCACTGCAAAGTTCTTAAGTCAGATAGAGGTACCGAGTTCGTAAACGAGTTAATGGCGGAAGTATGTAAGCTACTGGAAATAAAACAGATTTTCAGCACTCCATACCACCATGAAACTCTTGGATCAGTTGAAAGAAGTCATAGAGTACTGAATGAATTTCTCTTAGGCTTCTGTAAAGATAATGAATGGGACCATTGGATACCTTATTTCTGTTTTGCGTATAACACAACACCGCATATAGACACAAACTACACTCCATACGAGTTAATATTCGGTAGACTACCAAACTTGCCTAATGAAAACTTCTTGAATTTTGAACCAATCTATAATATAAATAATTATTCGAAAGAATTGAAAGCTAGATTAAAATTTTCGTTGCAAAAAGCAAAAGAGTTACTGGAGATATCAAAAAAGAAACGCATTGAACAATGTGTAAAATTTAATCCGTTAAATTTGAATGTAGGAGATATGGTCTTAGTAAAAACCTTTAATAGGAAAAAGAATCAACCACCATACCATGGTCCATATAGAATAGTACAAACTAAAGGAGTAAACTCTGTCATAGATCTAGGAAGTAAGTTAAAAGAAATACATAATAATAATTTAAAAAAATATTAGTAATATGTTATAATTGTAAAATTATATATATATATATATATATATAAAAAAAAAAAAAAAAAAAAAAAAATTTTGAATTTTAAGAAACATAAAATTGTAAAATTTTTCTTAAGGGGTAGGGTGTAGTGTACCCCTATAGTCACCCCTAATATCACAATTTAGTATGTGCACTTTCCCATAGGAATGTCACTCAATTTTAACTCAAAACAATAATAATAATAAATAATACTTGTTACAACAAATAACTATCCGTTTTGTAAAGCAACAATTATTAAATATTATTGTATTATTCTAGTTTTAAGGATACCGTTAGTTAAGTATAAAAGAAAGAAATTTTTGCAATAAAAATCAATTTTAGCTTAGCCTTTAAATCGGCTGTTTTATTTAAAAGCATTCAATTGCTTGAATTAAATCTAAGAGCATACATCTGCTCAGGCATAAAATCTGCCTAAGTTTTAATAGAGCCAGTGGCGTTCATTAGCGCCGGCATAACCGGGTAGGCAGATTTTTATAAACCTTACAAATGGCTACTGAGGTATTTTTTGAACCCCAGCCAATTGACACGGGTGATCATCTTTACATATGGGACAGGGAAGTCACTTCTTAGTGGGCTACAAATTGTAACAATCGTGGGAGAGTGATCGGAGGAGAGATCTACAGAAGCTTCAACATGAATTAATTCCCTAGCGATATTTTTCATGACTCCAAAATCTATAACATCCGGAATTTTTTGTATGTCCGTAGGCCAGTAAGTGGGCTCCCCACTTGAAATGACGTCCAAGCCCATTTTTGAAATTGTGTTGAACAATGCCCGACCTCTAGGTGTAATAAGACGCGAACCCCAGAACGTATGTTTTGCATTGTAGTCCCCAGCTGCTACAAAACAAGGGCCAAGAGATTTGTAGAATTCCTCGAATTGATCCTCAGTAATTGCGAATCTGGGAGGGGAGTAAATTGATGATATCACGAAATTTTTAACAAAATTTTCGACACAAATATTTGTTGCTTGTAGATGTTCTTCACATATGTTGTCATGAATATAGTGCTTGAGTCTTGACTTTATTAGAATTGCTGATCCGCCGCATGCTCTCCCTCTAGGGTCCTTTGTATCATAGAAAATGTAGCCATTCAATTTAAAGAGGCTTCTTGAAGTCAAATGTGTCTCAGAGACCAACATTATATCAATATTTTTTTTCGTAAGGAAGTGCTCAAGTTCATTTTTATGCTGGCGAATGCCGTTTGCGCTCCAGAAACATATTTTTAACATGTTCATGGTTTGTTAACTAATGCTTGAAGCAGTGTATTCTGCATTCGCAGCATTTCTTGCATCATGCTAGTCATATTTGTTGTAAAGTTGTTTATAGTTAGCACCAGATTCTCAATAGTAGCTTCAAGGCGACTAAAGTTAAAGCCTGAGCTTGCATTCGCTGAATTATTTTGCGGTGAAACATTTTGTGAGGGACTAGAACTAGCATTAGCAGCATCGGCATACGATACACGTGAAGTAACTGGTTGGCTCACTGGAGCAAAAGTGGCGGAGTACGCGTTTAATGGTTGGATTGGAGCTAATTTAGGTTTTTGACTCATAGTCTGTTTAACAAAAGAATATACAGGGCATCCTCTATAGTTGTGATTACCTCCACAATTACTAAATTTTTTTTCTGTTTGTTCTTTTGGCTTAGTGCAGCTAGCAGTACCATGCAATTCACCGCAGATAACACAAACTGTAGGTAAATTGCAGTAAGTTTTTGTATGGCCATATTCTTGGCAATTATGGCACTGTACAGTACCTGAACGCTTACGTGGCTCTTCAACTGTGATTTTTCGGTGTAACAGATACTTTACGCTATAAATTGGATGGGTTTAATTTTTTTTCAATTGTATGTCATTCGGCTCCAGTTCAATGCGAAATAGGGGTTGGGCGACCTTTTCTCTGTTAATTATATTAGTAACGTTTTTTACCTTAAATCCTTGGTCTAGAAGTGCACATTTTACTTCTTCGGGCTCAACGTATGAATCTATGCCCTTTAGTACTATCTGTAGGCCTTTAGCACTCTTAAGTTGGTATGTGTAAAAGTTTGTTTTATTTTTTTCAAAATCATTTACAATTTTTCGAAAATTGTTTTCATCGTATATTTGGATTTTAGTTTCATCAATATTACCTCTTTTAATTGGAATTACGTGAAAAGTATTTTCACCAATGGTCGACAGTAGTTTTTTTTAGAAGCGCGTTAGAATTTTTTTCCCTCACATATATTGGTGGTGGTTTAAAAGACTTCTGAGATGATGAAGCGGTCTTCTCGTTATCGTCTTGCAATAATGAAAAACGATTTTGGCGATTCATGGATGATGCGCATTTATCCCTAGACATCTTTGGAACAGATGAAATTTTAGAAGAATTCGGGCTTCGCCCACGCTTTACCACGGTTATATATCTGTCCATTCCGACTTGTACCTTTGGTTTTGAGCTACTGTTATCTGTAGTGATAACTTGGTTAGGTGATGAACAGCCCGAAGCGAATGATTTCAATGGCTTAACTGACGAAGTACTAGGCAACTGTAATGTTAAAGAATCACTAGTAGGCATTGGACAAAGCGAAGTTGATCGCTGTCGAAAAAGTGGATTTGTTGTTAGAAAAAGTGTATTATCAGATTTTTTATTTTTATTAAGAGCTTCCGAACTCACAGTAAGTTTGTCATCAGGTTTTTTATTTTTATTGTTATCATTATGAGCATCAGAGCTCACAGTAAAATAGGCATTTCTGCTGTTATAACTCACTTCACATTTATTTGTTTTTGAGGTACTCATATAGAGTATTCCTCAAGGGTACTTTTGTATGTTTCTTTGTTTTTTGTTTTTGATTACGGTTTTTTTTTTGTTTTTGTTATTTATGACTATGCAAAAAAATATTAACAAAGCAATTAAAGCTTATTTATCAAAGTTAATAATATGTATTACGAATATTTTCTTTTATATGATTTTTTTGTTAAGCATGTATGTAAAAAAAAACTCCGCTATGACGTTAGTTCACTATGAAGGTACAACGAGAACTCTCTCACCATAATTATTTTTGATTAGTCTTCTTGAAGTCATCATCGCTTCTTTTAAGATCATTTCTAGTTAAACATTCAAAGTGAGAAGAACTAAGTAAAAAAATGGACTCCACAACAAATCAAATTTCAAAATTTAATGATCTAAACAGCAAAACTTTAATCCACATAAAGGAGCTTGAATCATCAACGAAATATACTATTAGAAATGTGTTACGTGTAACAACTAAATATGGACCAACACTAAAAGTGGAAATGAATAAACACATAATGTTCCTGCCTAAACGGTATAATATTTTAACAGATGACGATATTAAAGATCTATCCAGTGGATCTTATTGCTTAAGCAGAGAAGGTGAAGAAAATCTAATCGTTGAGAGTGAGCTGAGTGAATTTCTAATTCAAAATTCCCAATTTCCTATTTGGCAATAAAATATATTAGCTATGGATTTTAAATTATAAATAAAAAGACATTAAAGAGTTTTGTAAGATATAAATGTTTGTGTTTTTATTTAATATTTTCAGTTATTTCATAAAGAAATTTAAGACATAAGTGACCACAGGTAAATGTATTAAAATTCTGATGTTGATTATAGTTGTATTTTACATTTGTACGAAGATATTTGACTATTTCTGAAGGAGGTTTTAAGTTTCCAAAGCTATCGAAATATTCTTTTTCATTGTTGTTTTTATAATATGCTACCCAATGTGTACCAGGTCCTGTTGATACATCTAAGTTTATTATTCCACATTCAATTTTCTTTGCTCGTTTTGGTAGAGTATTCAACATGAAAACTCCTCTAAAATATGGAATATTTATAGAGAAACGGTTTAGGTCCACATCAGATAGTGGTCTGTTGGGCAGCATCTCTAAGAGTTTTTTTATTCTTCTATGTGAACTAAGCCATAACCTTTTTTATATGGTTTTAAGTAAAGTCCTTTGCCAACTGCTATAGATTCCATCGCTCTATTATGTCTAGTTGCTTCATCAAGTTGATTTTTGGCATTCTTTGTTGCATTTACAGCTTTAGCTATGGCAGCACCTCCAGTTGTTAGACTACCAATTGCACCCAGAGCAGTTAAAATCGGTATTAGAGGCAAAAATCCACCAATTTTTGGGACACGTATTACACGTGGTACTATAATTAGAGATTTTCTTCCTTTTAATGATTTGTTGATAGTTTTTCGTGCAATTTTAACAGCTGAGTTAATATCTAATGGCTTTTCCTTTTTTATTTAGTATTTTTGTTGCAGCTCTAATTGATGTTCTAAACAGTTTTTTATCATTTTGCTTGTTCTTTCCAACATTTTTCTTTTTCTCCACACCCATACCAAATTTTGTTTCAGGAAGACTACTATCTTTTGATAAAACTCGATTCCAAGCTGAATTTTCCAGTATTTTATCAGCTTTATGTCTAGTACTTAAATCCTTATTTTTTGAATACGCAATATCGTGATTTTTACAAGCAGAGTCCAATAAATTAATTCCTTTGTCACCTCGATTTAAACGTTTTTGTAGTTTTGTTCCAGGTCCACCAGGAAGATGAAGCTTAACAGCTAGAGCGTTTATTATTTTATATATTATACCTCCTCCAACGAAGGTGTTTTTATGACTAAAGGTTTTCTGATATCGTATAACCATATTATCTAATTTTTTTCTATAATAAGAGGTAACAATAATAAAATGCATTTAGTTACAAAAATGCAGTTAGTGAAACAACATAAAAATATTTTAGTTCGTAATATTGATGAATCATCGAACATTACTTCAAAAATAAAGCACAGCCCCCTCTTACCAAATTCTATTCGTGCTCTAATAGTGGGACCATCAAATTGTGGAAAGACTAATGTTATGATTGGCTTACTAGAAAGTCCTAATGGACTCAAGTTTGAAAACATCTATTTATACTCAAAATCTTTATATCAGCCCAAATATGAATATCTGAAGAAACTAATTTCACCAATTAAAGGAATGGGATATTATACATTTACAGATAATCAATCAGTTATTCCACCTGACGAAGCTAAAACTAATTCAATTATGATATTTGATGATGTTGCATGTGAAAAGCAGAATAATATACGTACATATTTTTGTATGGGGCGACATAGGGATGTTGATTCATTCTACTTGTGTCAAACTTATACTAGAATTCCCAAGCATTTAATAAGAGACAATGCAAATGTTATTATAATGTTTAAGCAAGATGAGACAAATATGAAGCCTGTTTATAGGGATCATGTTGGCAGCGATATGAGTTATGAAAAGTTCCAAGAAATTTGTAGAGAGTGTTGGAAGGATAAATATGGATTTTTGGTGATAAGCAAAGATAATGAATTAAACAATGGTCGCTACAGAAAGCAATTTAACTATTTCATAACTATATAAACTACTCTTGATAAACATTCACTTTAGTTATTAATCTAACTTTAAACTTCATACATCTATTTGCTATAAGGTGAGCTGCTACCTGATAAACTGATCTGAAAACCAGAACAGGTCCTGAAAAGCTGATCTGAAAACCAGACCAGGTCCTGAAAAGCTTATCTGAAAACCAGACCAGGTCCTAAAAAGCTGATCTTAAAACCAGACCAGGTCCTGAAAAGCTGATCTGATAACCAGACCAGGTCCTGAAAAGCTGATGTGAAAACCAGACCAGGTCCTAAAAAGCTGATCTGAAAACCAGACCAGCTCCTGAAAAGCTGATCTGATAACCAGACCAGGTCCTAAAAGGCTGATACCTGATCTTATAGCTGATACCTGTTATTTACTATTATTAAGCATGGATGTGAAAATTTTAAAACAATCAACTCTTAAGCCTGAAAAAACATCAGAAAGTACACCAAAGAAACTAGCAGAAGGAACAATATTTGATAATACCATCTCATTAAATGATGCTAATACTGTAAATGATGATGACGATGGTGATGATGATGATTTTTACTCACAGACTTCCAATACATAAGATACTTATACTGACTTATCAGTCTTGGAAGGAAGAAATGAACTAGATACAAACTATGGTCCACATAAAGATTTCAATAATGAATGGAAATTTGGTGATAGTACGCTCAAACTTAATGAAGATAAAATACAAGTTGGTGGTCAAATATGGGCCCTAACACCAGGGCTATTTTCTCTAATGTTTCATAAAATACCAAAAAATTATGATAAATTTGAACCCGAAATCTATAAAAAGATTTTAATTACTACTAATGCATATTGAAGAGACTATACACCTGATGGTCAAATAAAGGGTACTAGAGGATATATATATATATAAACATATTATTAAGAAATTTATTGACGAGAAAAACCAGAAGAATTTACCCCAATCAACAGGATCTAAGCCAAAAGGTAGCTATTTATGTGATGGAATGATGGAATTTAATATTCATAAGCCCAACTATATATACTGGGATGATCGAAATGAGTTAGTAGATCGACTTCGACTACTTCTCGCATCACAAGGTGCAGGTCATACTAATCACAATAACGAGATTGTATCAATTATTGAAGAGCTACGTGAAGCGAATATAATACATTAACTTTAATAAAGTATATAAAGCATGTCTGTTGATAAATTTGGACACTACTTAAACGATACTAGCAACATAATTTCTTTGAAAAATGCACCTAAACTGTTGGGGTTATTTGTGGATACGAACAACATTGATGTCCAAAACAAAAGGATCAAAAATGTTGCAAAAGCTCTGGAGGAAAACGATGTTATCAATAAATTGTTTCTGCAAACTCAAATCGAAAAATTAGAAGAGAAATTATTAACATACTTTAAGGCAGACAATACTGTAATTCAAGAAGATCTTCAAATGCAAATCGAAGAACTACAACGTGAAATAAAATTAGATATAGAAGAAAATTATAAAATTGAAAAAGATATCCAAAAAATGAAAACATCCTTTGAAGAACAAATTGAGCAGGTTAATGAGAAAATTTATAGATTGGAAAATTACATGTTTGTATCAATAGCTGAAAGTCCTTCAAGTAGATCACAACACTCTCCAAAAAATCTGTAAAAACAACTTAATGTCTTCAAAAAGAAATTTAGTAAACAAACTCCATAAGCAAACACGAAAACATTTTGTGCGTCGCAGAGTTGTAATGAAAGGAATTAATGATCTTTGGCAAGCTGATTTAGTTGAAATGGGGAACTATTCTAAAGAAAATAAAAATTATCGATTTTTGTTGACTGTAATCGACACATTTACAAAATTTGCATTGGCAGTACCGCTAAAAACAAAAACTGCACTCGAAACAATCAAGGCAATGGCAGATATTTTTGAATTGGGGCGAGTACCAAAAAACTTACAAACAGATGATGGTAAAGAATTTTTCAACAAAAACTTTGAAAAATTAATGCATAAATACGACATTAATCACTACTCAACATATAGCGGTATGAAAGCATCAATTGTAGAACGATTTAATAGAACATTGAAAGGAATGATGTGGAAAGAATTTAGCTATAATGGTTCATATAAGTGGATTGACATACACAAAGATTAAGTTAATGCATACAATAAAAAATTTCATCGCACAATTAAAATGTCTCCTATTAAAGTCAACTCAACAAATGAGCAAAAGCTGCTTAAAACAGTATACAGTCATTTGAAGATGTATAAAATGTCGAAATTTAATGTAGGAGATCATGTTCGCATAAGCAAATATAAGCATATCTTTGAAAAAGGTTATACTCCAAATTGGACCACAGAAATATTCACAATTACCAAAGTTCAAAATACAAATCCTGCAACATACATATTATAAGATTATCTTGGTAATCCTATTAAAGGTGGATTCTATACTGATGAACTTTCAAAAACTAGATTTCCAAGTACATATCTAGTTGAAAAGCTTCTCAAAACTAAAACGAAGGAAGTATATGTTAAATGGCTAGGATTTTCAGATCAACACAATTCTTGGATAAGTAAAGATGAAATATTATAGTTGGAAGAAAAACTAAATCACCAACAGCATCATATCAAGAACAATAATATCATTAATATTAAGAAACTAATTTTAATTTTGAAATAAGAAAATGAAATAAATATGTAAATTATGCTTATAAACCATACTTTGTACTAAACTTTATTTAATTGTAATCACTCATCAGAATTATCTGCTAGTTACTTTCCTCCTATTGAATTACATGGTGCATATGAGTGTGCTCTAACTGATTTTCATTAATACAACAGTATTCCAAATGTAGACACTTACAACAATATGTTTCATATAGGAGAACATAAAATTGAAATACCAATTGGATCTTACGAATTAAATGATATAGTTGATTTTATAGAAGAGCAATACAAACGACTTTGCCCAGCAAATAAGATTTTTATTGAAGCGAATAACAACACAATGCAAGTTAAAGTTAATAGTTCCAAGGATCCTGTATATTTTAATAAGGACAACACAATTGGAAAACTTTTAGAATTCAATAGCAAAATCCTAACACCAAACAAATATTATTACTCAGATCTTCCAGTTAATATTTTTAAAGTGAATCTCTTGCGAATTGAAAGTAGTATCGCTATTAACACATATATGAATAACTCCAAATCGCATACACTTCATGAATTTCCGATAAATGTGCTTCCAGGCTATAAAATAGATGAGGTTCCAAGAAATCTCATCTATTTACCTGTGAACACCAGAGAGATAAGTTCACTAGCTCTACCCGTACTTGATCAACACGGTGATTTAATTAATTTCCGAGGAGAGGAAATTACAATACGAATACATTTAAGGTCAACTAAATAATGCTAATATACAAAACAAATACATTGAAAAATATAGCAGCAAAAACAACAACAACATTAAAGCGAACAGCTCAACAAAAATCTCTAACATCATCAAATAAAAATTTTCTGAAGTCATTGAATTTGAAATTAAAGATAAAATGAGTTCAATAATAGATGTCTTAGTTAAACCTTTGTCTGATGAAAATATAATCAAAAAGGACTATCATACATATGTACCATACTTACAGTCTTACAACAATAATGATGAAATTAGAATTTCAATACAAAATCAAGATTTGTACGTGCTACCCAGTGAGAGCTACATTTATGTGGAGGGGTTTGTTGCCGTTGATAATAACACCAAATCTTCGTCATCTTCGGAGAACTTTATATTAAAAAACAACTTTGTGGCATATCTGTTTGATGAAATTCGCTATGAACTCAATGAAATTGAAATTGATCATACAAGATATTTAGGAGCCATAAGCACCATAAAAAATTTGGTTTTTATGTCACCAACTGAAAGCAACGTGATGCAAAATGCTGGATGGAACAAAATTGACGATGTCACTCTTGTAATAGGATTTTTCAATTTCTATGTACCTCTAAAAATGCTTCTAGGATTCTCTGAAGACTACAACAAAGTTATACGAAATGGAAAACATGAATTGATACTCTTGCGCAATATGAACGATGAAAATCTTGTGCGCTCGAGTGTTTCTACTGAAAAAGCTAAACTTACAATTTCACTCATCTCATGGAGAATCCCACATGTACAATTATCGGACTTTAGCAAATTGAATATGATAAAAATTATTAATAATGGTGCTTCTATACCTATGGCATTTCGCAGTTGGGATTGTCATATCAATCCACAATTAAACATAGGAACTAGCCATATTTGGAATGTTAAACTGGCTGCAAATAGAGAACGCCCACGTTTTGCATTGATTGCTTTTCAACAAGAAAATAAGTGTGTTCATTGTGATTTGACTAATTTAAAAGTACATTTAAATTCAGTCTCATATCCATATGATGATCTTAACATAAAGTTTAAAAATGAACGATATGCAATTCTATATGATATATATATATAAGATTTCAACAAAGTTATTATATGAAAGAATCTCAACCGCTTCTAACTGCACCAGAGTTCAAGACAAAAGCTTCTATTATTGTAGTAGATGTCAGTCATCAGAATGAATCATTCAATAATGGACCGATTGATATAAAAATAGAATTTGAAACAGCAACTAATATTGCAGCAAAAACAACAGCTTACTGCATTCTTATTCATGATCGTATAATAGAATATATACCTATCAAAGGACAAGTTCGAAAAGTCTTATAAATTGGGTAATATGGATAACAACATAATTTTTATAGACGTACAAGGTTTCAAGAGTAATTCAAATGATTTCATCAAAAAAGAAGTAGCGATTGTTTTCAACAATTATGAATATAACCATTTCATTATAAAATCCCCATTTGATTTTAAATGGTTATCAATAAAAAGGCAAAGAGAAGCAAAGTGGCTAACAAAAAACTATCATCACCTAAACTGGACTGCTGGATCAGTTTCATTTCAAAGCGTTTGCAATTTTTTAAAAGCCAACGCAAGATGTTCAACAATTTATGTAAAAGGTGAAGAAAAAAGACGATGGTTGGAAAAAATGTTACACCGAAAAATTTTTAACGTTGAGGATATAGGCTGCATCAACTTTAAACAAATGGAAATCAAGTATCCAGAATATCTTTATTGTAGTTATCATAATTTTGGTGTTTGGGCATTAAAAAAATGCTATTTTACTAACAAAAGAAATGTCTTGCTTTAAATGGACTTTTTTACTTCTTAAAATAAGAATTTACATACATATGTACATTATTATAAAATTTAAAAAAATTTTAATCAGAAATAATTTATAGTTAGGCTCAAGTTCAGTAATTTCAATTCTTATTGAACGAAATATTTTTTTTTATTAATTAATGTGAGTTTCTAAAGAAGAGAAGAAAAATTAAACTTAGACTTTAAGCTGGGGGAAATACCGATACTTTTCTGTGCAGCCACGCACTTCATCAGCACCCTAGTCTATCTACTTGGATAGAGATTCTTATTAACATCAGCTATTTAACTTAAATGTGCAATGAACGGAATATGAGAAACGATTGTTGTGTATACAATTGATTTACCTTTGGTAAAAACATTTATAAGTATCACTATTAATTTTCTGTTTTTTCCAATTTTTCATTTTTCTATTTAGGTTAGCACGAAATTATTTTACTCTACCTCAGTATGTTTAACTATTCTTACTTATCTTTTTACGATCATCACATTAATTATTTTTACTTATTCGATGTACCATCGGTACATGCATGTAAGTATTTTTGTAGTGGTCTATGTTACTTGTTGTTGCATTCTACAGTTTTATTTTAGTTATTCCAGCCTTCTGAAACTGTGATAACCAAGTGAACAGTGATTGCCAAGTGAACATATTTTTGTCACGTGCCCATGATGTATTAAGTGAGACATTTTTAGATTTTTTAATTGAACTGTAGTGAATTTTAATCAGAAATAATTCATAGTCAGGCTCAAGTTCAGTAATTTCAATTCTTATTGAATGAAATATTTTTTAATAAGAATTGAAATTACTGAACTTGAGCCTAACTATAAATTATTTCTGATTAAAATTCACTACAGTTCAATTAAATTATCTAAAAATTTCTCATTTAAAAAAATTTTAAACAATAAATGTATACCAAATAAAAGAATGTACAAGTGTTTTCTTATTTCAAATACAAACTACATAAATGGAAGAGATGAAAGTGGGGAGGAGGAGAGTTAACTTTATTGCTTACTTGCAAATTTTTACTTTTTTTATTTCTCTGCTGATGATTGTACTTAATTGAAACGTTGCTGCTTTAAAATAATCGTAGACAAAGAAAATGATTACGTTGCAAAATATAAATGTATTCTACAAAATATTTTACGCACAACCATCCTCAGTCATACATACAAAAACACATACAAATATACATACATACACATACAAATATACATACATACATACATACATACAATTATATTTCTTAAACAAATAAATAAATACCAGCGACAAAGAAGCTGGATCATACACACACAAGTATAGGGTGTTCATATACAAGAGAACATTTTATACATAAATAAAATAATTTAATTAATTGTTTATTAATTTATTTAATTATTTTATTTATAAACAATTTATTAGCATGACGAAATCATACACACATTCTCCCGATTCATATGAGAATCGCGTAGTAGTCATCAAATCTATTTTCTCTGATATTACTGATATAGTATTACGATAACGAATTTCTATAGTCTGGCAACACTGGCAATTTTCCCTTTGGTACTAGGAAATAATAATCATGTTTTGCCGTCGGCATTTGAAAAAAATACAAGTGTGTTTTGCCGTCGGCATTTAAAAAATAATAATAATAATGTATTGCCGTCGGCATTAGGAAAAATTATCATGCATTGCCGTCGGCATTAGGAAAAATTATCATGCATTGCCGAAGGCATTAGGAAAAATTATCATGCATTGCCGTAGGCATTAGGAAAAATTATCATGCATTGCCGTAGGCATTAGGAAAAATTATCATGCATTGCCGTAGGCATTAGGAAAAATTAATAATCACTATTTCATCGGAAAAATCATTTTCATGATTTTCCCGTCGGCATATACACTTGTGAAATCTGAATCTTATAAAACCCCTTAAGCCACACCCACAAAAAAATCACCCGTTATCACAATTAATATTACCCAAAAAAAAAAATCACCCGTTCCCACAAAGTTAATGTAAACAAAAAATTCTTTATGTAAACAAAAATTTGAACGGACTTATTGAACCACCCTCGCAGGTATCAAATTTCCCAAATTTCCAAGAATTTAACTATTTTCAAATTTTAATTACCCAAATTTAACAATTTCAGCCACAATTTAACAATTTCAGCCAACAATTTTGCAAGTTTAATTGACGCCGGATTGGTAGTTCACTACTACTCTAATACAAATTTATTTTAATGTGATTTTTTAACGTATTGCAATATTTGCATTCGTTTTCGCATACTCTTTCGCTTTCGCAAAAATTAAAATGTGTTATTCGCTTTCGCGAAGGATCAAGCTCGCAATATTTTACCCAACAACGTCGATATGTTTACCTTAAATTGTATATACACATTTGATAATACTTGTGTACATAAACGCACAAAAATAGCAGTTCATACATCATTTAAAATGTTGGAAATATTTTTTTAAACTTATAGTTTTGTCGTTTATACTAAACTACTAAAAAGTAATTCTTCACCAACTGAGAACCGAAAATTATTTGAAGACCAACCGATATCCAACCAACCAAATATCTCTAACGTTAAGGCTAACGACAAGAGGATTATAATGTAGAGTACTACGAAAAGGAATATTAAATTTAACAGAATTTAGAAGAAATTCGGAGCAAATATTACCATTATTGAGGTTAGTCATAAAAGTCATAAATACATTGTACGACAACTTTTTAAAGTAGGTAGTTTTATCAGAGCCAGAAGGGAAATTTGTTGTGAACATAATAACAAGAATTGTTTTTGGATGGATTCAATAGGAATATTATGAATGGTGTAATATGGGTCCCATATGATTGATCCGTATTCTAAAATAGGTCTAACTAGAGAAATTTAATTGACACAATTAAATTTTTAATTGTTTCTTGTGCTTTATGTAAAAAAATTTTATCAATAACTGATAGCTAAAAAAACGTTATATAATGAGTTTCATTTAATATACACAACACTTACTCTATTGCGATGCGAAAGCTAAATGCGACGAGATGCTAATTTGGTACTCTCTCTTACTTTCGCAAGTCTTTTTGCAAATTTCTTTGATAAAGTTTTTTTTTGTTTTTTTTAATGCATGTTTTTTATTTATTGTATCTTCATATATAAACTAACAATAATTATTCAAATCTTAAATCTAAAATATAATTAGTAGTGTTGTACTTATCAGCTCTTTTAAGCTCAGCTCACTTTAGTGAAGTATTTCATTCAGTTAGCTCAGTAGCTCAGTAGCTCAGTTCATTTGTAGTGAAATATTTTTTCTAGCATAAAGAAAGAGCGAAACTCGAAACATAAAAAGTGACAGATTTATACAGTGTGTTTGTGTGTGTGTCATACATTGCAAAACAAGGCAGATGAAGTATAAAAAATAGATAAAAGTTAAATAGTTTAATGAGTGGAATTTTTTAATAAATATACATATCTACATATGTATGTACATACATATGTATATTTTTTTATATATGTACTTGTACGACACAAAAAAATTGCTGAAAAAGCACAAGACTTGTACCGAACTCTTTCATTAGGTCGTTTTAGACACAAACCCACTTAAATTACATACGTTTGTGTCTAAAACGAGCTGCTGAATAAGTCCACATGTTATTTAAATGAGTTTGATTATAGGTTTGTGTCTAAGACGAGCTACTTAAAGTGTTGGATACAAATGTAGAAACCACTCAGTACTGAGGTGACAGCCCGCAGTGAATTGAACGGCTCACAGCGCTCAGTTAAGTGAATCGTTCAATTGAACTAGTTCGTTCATGAGCTACATATCTCTAATAATGAGTAGGCCCGACCAATGCCAGACATAACTAAGTGATAGTTGTAAATAAAACATAAGTGAATAAGCAAAAAAAAATTTTCAAGCAACTTCATTCGGAGTGTTTAGTATTAGAACCCTTGTATCTCTCTTTTTTAAGCGGATGTGTCCAGTAAAGTTCAAAATATTACGAGCACGCGGATTAGGATGTGACTCGAGTTTTGTTAGATATTTGCCTGCGTATTTTGCAATTTCTTCAGTCACTAGTGGCATATTTAAATCACGATCAATATTTGAATTCTTAATGTACCATGGAGCAGATGTTATTAACCTTAAAATTTTGTTTTGTCTTCATTTAATTCTCTCTACATTGGAAGCAGAAGCAGTGCCCCATAACTGGATACCGTAACACCATGTTGGCTTTAAAAGCGACTTGTATATTAAAAGTTTGCAGTCTGGTCTGAGTGTTGAATTTCTGCCAATCAGCCAATGTACCTGAGTTAATTTTAGTTTCATTTGAGTTAACTTATAGTCAATGTGATGTTTCCATGTAAGCCGTCGATCGAGGTGTATACCAAGATATTTCACATGTGAATGTTGAGGAACAACTTGATTATTAATCCGAATGGGGGAACAAGTATCTCTTCGTAAGGTAAATGTTATATGGACACACTTTTGTTCATTTACCTTAATTCTCCATAAGTTTAACCATAGTTCCATCTGGCTAATGTGTTCCTGGAGTTTCCGGGATGTCTCATCAGGGTTTTCGTGCATACTAAGGCAGGCGGTATCGTCGGCAAATGTAGAAGTGTGGATACTACTGCTCACAGGCATATCGCAAGTATAAATCAAATATAAAAATGGCCCCAGTATACTCCCCTGTGGCACACCGGATGAGATAGTTTCAGGCATACTCATAAAGTGTCCTTCCACAACTGTAAATTTTCGTGCAACAATGTAACTTTCCAAAAGATTTAGAATGTTTATTGGTAAGTATGTCTTTAATTTCAAAATCAGGCCTTCATGCCACACTTTATCAAACGCCTGAGAAACATCAATAAAAAAACCAGAAAAATACTTGTTTTCCTCAAATGTTTTTCTTATAAATTGAACCAATCTATACGTTTGCTCAATGGTGCTCTGCTGGCTTGTAAAACCAAATTGATGGTCTGGGATGCACCCATTATCAGTTAAAATTGAAGACAATTTTGTCATGAGTACCCAGTAAAAAAGAGACTCCAAAAAAGTCATGAAAACGTAGAGTTTACGATGCGGAAGTAGTGCAAATTTCGATCCGATCTAATGATTTTTACACAGGGTTGTCATTGGAAGAAGTTCTCTTTTTCGATGCCTGGTCACTGAATTGGAAGCAATATTAAGAAAAATTCCCTATTTTGTGTTCTATGATAATATTTTCATCTAGGAAAAATGGTAAATAGTTGCCTTTTTTAACAATTCGTTTCTTTTTATACTAATTTAAGCCCGAAACAGTGTTTTCATGTAAATTTAAGCAAATAACTTTTAAATTTTAGACTAAAAATAGTTCATAAATTTCTTTAAAAAAATAAATTTTTTTTTTAAATTCTGGTGAGTATTTTCTAACACTATGGAGGAGTTACAAGGTTTTGTGTGACTAAAATAAGCTTCTACATGGTTTTTTGCTCATTCTCGGCAAATTAAAAATATCGATTTTTTGGAAGCAATGAAAATGTACTTCCGCTAGAATGACTTCCATTTTTTTTCACTGGGTAGCTTTTCAAAAAGCTTTGACATTGTTGACAGTAAACTTATTGGCCTATATGACTCAGCCTTGGAAAGATCTTTACCTGGCTTTGGAATCATTTTAACCTTGGCAAGCTTCCAGCAGTGTGGATAATACTCCAGTCGTAAAATGGCATTAAAAATGAATAACAGGATTCTAATTGCAGTACGAGGTAACTTAATCAGCATCTGGTTACTAATACCATCCATACCGGGAGCTTTTTTCGGGTTGAGTTCGGCAATTAGTTTTTGTACATCAGACATCGTAAATTTTAAGGATCGAGGGGGAAGAGCAACTACACTCGGCAAATCAGCAACACCGGTACATGTATTTGGTGTAAATACAGATTTTAAATGCTCAGCAAATATGTTACCTTTTTCAGTATCACTTCTTGCCCAACCTCCGGTAAATGTGCGCAGAGGTGGCTTAAACTCAACGGGTGTTTTAAGCTTTTTAGCAGCGCGCCACAAAAAGTAATTAGATGCCGGTGTGACATCAAGACCTTCCAGATAATTTTTAAAAGATGCAGTTTTTTCAGATGCAAGCAACTCTTGGAGTCATTTAGTGCACTCTTTAAATCTGATTTTGTGTTGAGGTGATCTGTGCTGTTGCCATTCCCTTCTAGCTCTTCTTTTTTCACGTACGAGATGTTCAATATCCCTGGAATAAATTTTATTGAACCCAGTATGCGGATGGGAGGTAGTCGCATGTTCAGAAGCTTGTTTAATTTTCTCGTTAAGATTGGCAATGCTAGATTCAATATCATTGGGTGTTCTTAGCGTAATATTTTCCGTGCAATGACTACTAAGATATTTTTTGAATCCCAGCCAATTAACACGATTTACCATCTTGACATATGGGTGAGGTAAAACGCTTCTCCGTGGGCTGCAGATTGTAACGATCGTGGGAGAGTGATCGGACGAGAGATCCAGGGAAGCTTAAGCGTGAATTAATTCCCTGGAAATACTTTTTATGACGCCGAAATCTATAACATCCGGAATTTTTGGTACGTCAGTAGGCCAGTAAGTAGGCTCCCCACTCGAAATAGCATCCAAGTACATTTTTGAAATTGTCTTTGATAAAGTGTCAACACTGACTTTGCAAAAGACAATATGGCAAGGATTGACAGTAATGAAGTGTCAAAATATGTAAGAAACGTCTTTTCAAAAAAGGCAAGTTAAGAAAAAGTAAAGAATTTTTAATTGAAAGTAAAATAGTGATTGAATAAGAAAGCATTTCTTTAGGTTCTAAACGCTATTAAACACCAGCTAAGAGATCCACAGCAATTAAAACTATTATAAAACTAGCCGCCGCATTAAAATTACTTTGCCAAGGCAGATACCAACATCAAATTGGCCAGGACCATACCTTAGGACTATCCCAGCAGTCAATGTCAAATTGCTTACAAGAGATATGCGTGGCATTGGGAGAATATTATGTTCCAAGCATATCCAATTTGACTTAGCTGCAAAAAGGGCACAAGAAGTCAAAAAAGCTTTTTACAACATGGTAGTCACAAACAAACGGTTAGATAGGCCTAAAACAACCAATTGTTGAAAATTGCAGCACAGTATGAATGCTATGGTTTCGTTAATTATATTTCACCTTTATTTTAAATTTTTACGTACATATTTATATATGTAATTACAAAATGTAATGTAATTTTTGTTTGCTTTTACTCAAAAAATAATTTCAATATCCAATATAAATATTTTTTCATCGTACTCAAATATTTTTCTTCCTTTCCTTCCTATGATCGAACGATTTTGACAGACACTTAGCATTACACAGTGCGGCGATACCAGGCTTGCGAATGAAAAAAAATTTATGCGAAAAGCAAAAGCGCAAGCACATTAGAGAGTACCAATCGTTCAATTTCGTAGCATTTTTCTTTCGCATCGCAATAGAGATTAACCCCCCAGGTATCAAAGTCAATAGGAAATAGTCGACGCCGAATGCAAAACTTTTAACCATGAGTATTAAATAGACGTCTCAAAGGCAATAATAAATTAGAAACCTACAGTTGAGTAGTTTCGCTCTACTCGACATTTAAGTAATTGCTGCCATTTTTTCCAGCCTGAACAGCTGGTCGAAAAGACTTATGCCGTTTATACTATAATGCAACGCCGCTTTGTTAGATGGCGGCTGCAAATATTTGTTAAATTTTACATTTAAAATGCTATAAAGGAACGAAATAAAGGAATTAAAATAATTTACTAACTTCATCAAACACATGTATGTTTAATATGCTGAATATTTATATTATTTATTGCATATTTAATTTGCTATAGCGTTTAAAGATTTTTTGGGAACATCTATTTCTTTTTATTGCAGTGTTGTGCAAACACAGAATATTTATTTTGTGGAGCAAATTTTATTGTAAAAATGGAAGATTCCTGGGCTGATGACTTCATTACATATTTTGTATTGTACATACCTTTTAGCTAAACTAATTAATTTAGCCAATATAAATAATTTTTTTGTTCCTCTTTTATTCCTTTCCAATTATTTACATTCATCAGCTGTTAATTTTGCAGTAAATCCATCAAGCCGTTTCTAAGAAGTAATTGTTGGGGCCAACAGTTACCAACATTTTCAAAAAAATTGAGCTCAACAGCTACGTCTGGTGAATGCACCCAATGACATGACCATTTTTCGTAACTCAAATTTCTTTAAATTACAATTAGTTATCAAATAGTAGCAACAAATAACATATAGCCACATTGCTTGAGTCTAAAAATTAAGTCTACAAAAATAAATATGTGTATGTGTGAGAAGCCGCAGAACAAAAGGTGCGTTTTTGCTCATTTCAAAATTTTGGGAAATCGAGATTTATTTTTTTCGCCCCTTTAAAAAACTGCAAGAACCTGGAAATGCTAACATTTTTTCAATATGGAAAAATATTAATTTACAGTACTAATTTATTAATTTGTGTTATTTTTCAGTATCTCTACATACATTTTCTATTATATTGAAAATTATTAAATTAATGTGACGCGTTCTTATTTTTAAGTTGCAGCTTTTCCCTGAGTGTACATATATGATGACAAAATTTTGACGGAATGTGGTTAAACCTAATCTAATATATTCAAAAATGTTAAGTTAAGTATATTATTTTTGTCAATCGAGTTCACTGAACATTTTGCATTGAAACTTGCTAAAATAAATAAACCTAATTGCAGTCATACGAAAAATGACTGCAATTAGGTTTATTTACTTTTTCAGAAGCCCCACCGTCTAAAAATATCCTACAAAACAAATATATCACTATTAGAAATTGAGCATAACATTTTATGCGACCAAAATGTTGAAATAAAATTCGTAATATCTACTATTTTTGAAAAATTTTACATTTTTGCTTTTTATGTGTTCCCATATTTAAATTTTCTACGACGGCTTGCAATTCTTCCTTGTTTTAATTATACTATTAAATGTTTTTTTAATAATACTCAGTCATCAAACAATATCTAAATTATTGCAGTTATTATTTAACAGTTATTTTAAATAAAAGAATACGCTAAACAAATTGAGAATAACATAATATGTTATAAAAACAAGGCTATAAAAATACAAAAATAAAGATGAGTTTCAGTTTAACACCTGATTAATTTTACTTTAACTGTAGTTTTTTTGATACAGGGTGCGTACTTTCATTTAAGTAAAAAGTGAAACTACACGAGGAAATGCCAAAGATTATGGGAAAAGAACCTATTTTTAAAAAATAAACAAAAAAGCAGCTTTTGTTAAGCATAAATTTTTTAGAGCCCATTGTTAAAAAAACATTATAATAAAACTAACTTAATTGTTTCTACAAGATTTCAACCTAAATATTATAAAAATACCAAAAAAAACCAATTTTCCGAGAAATGCGAAAAAGCACCCACTGTTCTGCGGCTCTATTTGTAGGAAATTCCCGTTTTATAATTTTGTAGTAATCAAAGCGTGCCTATCACATGAAAGTATCAGCGCAGTAAATTATATTATTCTTTTTTTGGTTATAGTTTTTGCAGATTTTAAGTATTTTTGTACATAGTGTCCATGCCTTGGTAGAAATAGAATACAATACCAGTCGAAATGTACTTTTCTACTGATTCAAATGGTTTAAATTTAATTACAAAAGTAATAAAAAATATAATAAAATTGGTTTAATTTTAAACTAAACACTGTCAATTTCGACATATTTTTGTTAAATACTTGCAAAAATATCGCTAAAACAGAATTTAATTTTAATATGACAGAAATTTCGTTGGCGTCCAATGAACGTATTCTAGTCAATCGGCGTCGCACAGTAGTTCAGAATCATTTTTCATCGGGCAAAACTTTGTAACTTTTGAACTAATAAAGTTTTTTTTTGTCAGTAGATAACATCTTAAGCTTTTATTGTGTTTTAGTTTCATTAAAATCAGTACAGTGGTTGTGGAGAAATTTGAGGTTAAAGTGGAACTTTAAATTAGAAATTAGCACTTTTTATTATTAATTTTTGTTGAAAAAAGCCCTTATAATTAAACCCAAATAATTAAAAAACAACAAAGTAAGTTTTTGAAAATTTAATACATAAGTCCAGTTTTTCAGTCATTATTTGATTATATACATAAGTATATAAGACATGTGCAGACATAACTGACTGAACCGTTTCTAATAGATGAATATCTGCAACAGACTGAACTTATAAAAAATATTTAAACCCTACTTATGAGAATCATAAAACTAGTTTGAAATAATTAATAAGCAGATTTTGTAAAAAATTTCGTTTCTAAACGTTTCAAATTTGTATGAAAAATAACGAAAGTTCGTTTCAAAAAATATTTTTTCCATACAAATTTCAAAACGAAAAAAACGTTTCTTTTTACAAAATTTGGCCTTAAGTATCACTTTTTTATTTTTTTAATATGTACATGTATTTATTTATTGTATCTTCAAATATGAATTAACAATAAGCATTCAAATCTTAAATCTAAAATATAATTATCATAGACTACTAAATTAGACACTACACCGGCGAATTCGAGATAATTCGCTTTATCTGAATTTTGCGGTATTGATAGCAAATATGAGTAATTTCTATGTCTTTCTCTGTCAGATTATTCAAGTAAAATGACGTTTAGTTATTTACAAAATAAAAATTTTCTTAGCAGGAATTGGCGCAAATTGGATAAAAAATGATTTTACGACAAAATCCTTGCCAAAGTTGGTAATTTGTGGACAAATTTTGGTAATTATATTGTCCACATATTACCAACAGTGAGAAAAGTGAACAAAACAAAAGTGATGGTGAAAAAAACATGGATTACTGGGAGCGTCACACAACAAAAGTGAAAATGTAAGTGTATATTTATTTTTCATTTTAGTTATTTATAATAGATTTTAATAATATATTCTTATTTTCCAGGAGCTGCAGATGTTCTATTGGTTGTGCTGCAGGATAGATGATGAATTCGTTCCCGGCAGAGCCAACTAAGTAAGTAAATTACATGAAAACTTCTGTGCAAAGTGAATTTTTAAGGTGAAATTTAAGTGTGGAGTTTTGTACATTGGAAGGGACAATGATGTTCTGGTCCAATGTACAAATCCTTAGGTCAACATGTCGCGAAGAAAATAATAAAGTGTCCAATTTACAAACTCTGCATTTAACATTTTGTTCTGAAATGAAGTGCTTGTATTAATTGAAATCCAATTTGGTTCGTTTTTGCAAGTGCCTTACGCAAACAAGTAGTTTATATGGCTAATATGTACAGGTAAAGTAAAGTGTATCTGTGTAATCTAGCACATTGGAAGGGACAATGATGTCCCTGTTCAATGAACAACAGCACAGGTTAACAAGTCTCATAAAAATGTAGTGTTCAGATCTTTTGGATTCCAAGTAAGAAAGGGTGGAAAAGGTGGTTCTCAACAAAAATAAGTGATTTCTATCTACTAAAAGTGAATTGTTTCTGTGGAATTTTGTGCATTGCAAGGAGAAGTGACGTTCTTGTCCAATGTACAAATACGTTGGTTAACAAATCGTTTAAAAAAGAAGAGTTCCGATCAATTAGAATCAAAATGTGAATGACAAATGTGTGCATGCTTACATATAAAGTGAATTGCAAGGGTGGAATTTTGTACATTGGAAAGAACGATGATGGTTACATCCAATGTTCAATACCACAAGTTAATAAGTCGTTCTGTGTCCTATTGTACAAGTATTTGATACGAAGAATAAATAACTTTGCAATAAATGAAAAGCCCTACAGCTACAGAATATTTTTCAAGAGATATAAGTTTTGCTTTATATCTAAATATAAAATTTTAATAATACAAATATTTTTATTTTACTTTTATTTACATATGTGAACGTCAACAAGAAAACCCAGAAGAATCTGAAAGAAATAGCTGTTCCAAAACTTTATTCGATCCCTAAAAATCTAAACTGGAAAGATAAAAATGCATTTAAGAAGGAAGAATGTTCGCAAAGAAAACAACTTTAGACGTTGATGGCATTAGTAAATGAATATTTATTTATTTTTGAATGAAATTTTTAATTGGCATTATCAAAAATCAAAGTTATTTAAAAGATGTTAATTAATTATATTAGTAAATATTCTAATTTTGTTTTTCAGTTTACAAATTTTGGAATTTATTTTTGTTTAGATATCCACAGTTTCTTTTGTAACAACTTAACATGATTCAAAAATATATGTAAATACATTTATACAGATACTAAAAAAATTAAAAATAAAAAAAATTTAAAAATTGGACATATGTACATACATATAACTTCTTTTAAGATTTTTTTTTACTATAAATTGGGGTGAGTATACACTTAAGTAAGAAATAACTTGTTTCTACATTATGTTAATAAGAATAATTTTGTATGATAATTTGTTTTCAAAACCCTTTATAAAGCCTATTTAATTTTTATAAACAATGCTGTTAGTTTTTAAAAAATCGCTGCAATACATAATGTTGCACTTAACAGCCAGCTCTAAGGATCCTAATTTTTTATGCAGATTGGCCATTTTATACACCCACCACATTTTCAAATCTATCTAGTTTTTCATACGTCTCCCCTAAAATAAAAATAATTTAAGAAAGCATGTATTAAAAAATTATATGCTTGCATATGTACATACATATGTATATATTTTTTTATGTAAAAAAAGAATTAATATAAATTGAATCAACGTTTAAAGCCTTACCTACAGCTTTTCTATAAATTTGTATGGCAGCATTCGTGTTTTCCAAGCCGCTAGATATTTGGAATTTAGTTTCAAGGCTCCTTGAAAGTATGTAATGGCCATAGAATGATCACATCCACATAAGAACCCCATATGTGCTTTACATATCGATGGTACAAGTACCTCCTGAGCAGCTTGATTAAGATCAACTTCTTTCAATACTACAGAAAATACATTCCATAACTATCCAAACGATTCAGAGACTATTCAGCTTTTAAAGTAGTCAACAAATCTATCCAAAAATAGATTCATACGTCTGATCTGTTGTTTCTGATCTCGTTGCATTTACAAACAAAGTCGCGTAACAATTTTCTGGAATAAAAAGTCGGTGAGAACAATTAATATTTCAAATACTGAAATATTATTCAAATAAAACTTACCGTTTTTATCCATTTGCGCAAAAAGCTGACTTGCTGGAACCTTCTGTTGTCGTGCATTTTTATTTGGTAGTACGCTGTTCAGCAGCACCACCTGTTAAAGTTGGCCCGGCCAAATCAATATAAGGTGCTGGAATAGTTTGCAGCCCAGCGTAGAGTATTTATCATTTTTGCATGTACTTACGGATATAAAAAAATTTTGGCCGGGTCCAAATTTACGCATGATAGCACGCTCAGAAGGTAGTACGCTCAGAAGCAGCAGCAGCAGCAGGCGGCACAGCCAAAGAAGTATAATGTGTTGGGATATTTTGCTGGCCTTTATATCACAAGCGCACATGTACAGCCCATCGTGGTGTTATACTCACTTGTGTAGGCACGAAGAAGCCTCCACCAGCACTATGTTGTAATACTTGGCCAAATTGTTGCATGCGTCGTATAACGCCAGTGTGATGAACATATTATGAGTCCCGATGAGCTTTACGAAATTATTTTCGTTGAGCTGGTGCCGACTTTCTAGTGTTGTTCCAACAAGATTCAACAACATGCACAACTTGAACAATTGTTTCACCTTCCGAAATGTACAAAAACGCTTTCTTTAGACGATTCTTCATCATAGGTATGAACTTTGTACCTACATATGTCCAAATGTTCCAAATGCCGGGAAGGTATCACAATGCACTTTGTAATTGCTTAAATATCTCACATTATTTGGGCCATAATTTACAGTCAGTAGTTGAGGAATACCACTGGCTTTCAGTTACACACTTTAATATTTTGAAAACACATTTATTTTTTTCAAATATTAAATTTTTACTTAAAATTTTTCACTTTTCAAAAATTTTTATGAATTTTATTTTCCAGTTTTTTATGAACATATGTATGAAATTGCAGTATATAGCTATTGCTTTTTATACATGTAGAAAGCAATTTTTTCTCTTCCTTAAATAATTCAGATAACGCTGCGAATTCAGCACCCACCAGTCGTTATCACTATTTTGCTTAACTCAGAGGTGAGAATTCTGGTTCATATTCTGTGATAATTATTAGGACCGATCACTGTCTGACATAAACTTAGTGATAGTTATAAATAATACATAAGTAGTGATAATCAAAAAGGCAAAATAAATGTATTTTCCAGCAGTCCCATCTGGAGTGTTGAGTATTAGAGTCCTTGCGTCCCTCTTTTTTAGGCAGATGTGTCCAGTAAAGTTCAAAATATTACGAGCAAGCTGATTAAGATGTGACTCGAGTTTTGTTAAATATTTGCCTGCGTATTTTGCAAAACGTAAAATTTTTTTTTGCCTTCGTTGGATTCTCTCGAGATTAGAAGCTGAAGCAGTGCCCCATAACTGAATTCCGTAGCACCATATTGGCTTCAAAAGCGACTTGTATAGTAAAAGTTTGCAGTCTAGGCTAAGTGTTGAAATTCTACCAATCAGCCAATGTATCTGAGTTAATTTAAGTTGCATTTGCGTTAGCTTAGAATCAATGTGCTGTTTCCATGTAAGGCGTCGATCAAGGTGTACACCAAGATATTTTACATGTCAATGTTGAGGAACAATTTGATTATTAATTGTAATGGGGGAACCAATATCTTTTCGTAGAGTAAATGTTACCTGAGCACACTTCTGTGGATTTAATTTAATTAACCATAATTTTAACCATAGTTCAAGCTGCGTAATATGTTCCTGAAAATATCGGGATGCCTCGTGAGGGTTTTCGTTTATACTAAAGAAGGCTGTATCTAACATCCTAAAGAAGGCTGTGCTAACAGGCATATCACACTCTCACTCTTCACTCACATATAACACTCCCATCTGGAGTGTTGAGTATTAGAGTCCTTGCGTCCCTCTTTTTTAGGCAGATGTGTCCAGTAAAGTTCAAAATATTACGAGCAAGCTGATTAAGATGTGACTCGAGTTTTGTTAAATATTTGCCTGCGTATTTTGCAAAACGTAAAATTTTTTTTTGCCTTCGTTGGATTCTCTCGAGATTAGAAGCTGAAGCAGTGCCCCATAACTGAATTCCGTAGCACCATATTGGCTTCAAAAGCGACTTGTATAGTAAAAGTTTGCAGTCTAGGCTAAGTGTTGAAATTCTACCAATCAGCCAATGTATCTGAGTTAATTTAAGTTGCATTTGCGTTAGCTTAGAATCAATGTGCTGTTTCCATGTAAGGCGTCGATCAAGGTGTACACCAAGATATTTTACATGTCAATAGTAGTATGTTTATGGTGTTTCGTGACCAAAAATCCCATACATTTTTGGGATCATGCAGAGTTGGAAACATGGTGTAAGAAATCTACTGGTAGTAAGTTATATGCAAGCATTTCGAAATGCATTTTCCATCCCTGAATGTTATTTCTATTAGGGCGGATCCGATCGCTGAGCAGCTTCGGCAACTGGGCTGGCACGACTTGGCTTGGCTTGGCTTGGCTTGGCTTGCCTGGGTTTTGGCCGGGGTTTGGTCGGGGTTTGGGCGAGGGTTTGGGCGGGGGTTTGGCTGGGGTTGGTTAGGATTTGTATACTAATTTTGTATGAGAAAAGTAACAACGATGATATAAGTGCCACCCTATTGTATTGTTGTTCTGTTGTTAAAAGTTCTGTTGTGGTTTTTTCTTTTTCGTTGATATGTATGAATGTGTGTTTGAAACAGTTGATTTAATTAAGTTGTTTGAATACAAAAGCTTGATCCTAACCATACACAACAAAGTTGATAAGAAATAAAAACCTCAAAAATAAATATACTATTACATATATATATTTTATTTATTAATGTGCTTGAAATTTTTTAAAAGTTCTGTTGTGGTTTTTTCATTGATATGTATGAATGTGTTTGGTATAAAAACTTGTAGGTACACATACCTTTTTCTATATAAATGAGGTTTGTTTACAGCTAATAAAATAATTCTTAGTTTAAAAGTTCTTTCTAACGCACTCACGTAATAAGTTTTAAAAAGAAAGCAACGTAAAAAAATGAACAATAGATTTATTTGTGAATTTTGTAAAAAATTATTTACATTGAATAATAATTTAAGACGTCATATTCAACGGTTTCATAATGGTCCTTCCTCATCGTTTAAGTGTACGACCTGCAAAAAACATTTCTCAGATAGAGAGGAATGGCACCGACACACACACACTGAAACAGAAGGTAATAACAATGGTGAAAATATAAATATTTTTTGTGATGATTGTGAAAAAGTTATTCTAAGAAAAAAGTGGTCTTATCATAAAAGAACAAATGAACATAAATATAATTGTTCTAAGAGATCAGATAAAGATGATGATGTTGATAATTTAAAACGTATAAAATCTTCATTCAGCAATCGTATTGCAACATATTTGATTGAAAATGAGAATGAAAATGAGTTAATACCTGAGAGTTTTCTAGCTTCAATCAGAGAAAAGGTGATAAGATTATTATGTAAGCATATACAAGAACATGATAACATAAAATTCAACATTGAGTTGTTCGCTGAATACATATTGATAAAGGAAGATAATGATGATGATGTTGATAATTCATCTATGATTGATATAAAGTCACATCAGACTAAAATGATTATTCTTGAAATGTATTCAACAAGAGAACATATCCTTAATATTTACAATGAACAATGTGATGTTATAGTGAAAAAGATGAGTGAATTCCAGGAGCGAGATAGTGGTTGGACATTGATTCGAATTATGCATTTGGAAGTGAATATTAACCAATACAAGTGTATAAAAGGCACGAACTATATTCCACTACCACGCTCAATACTGAGGAAGTTTGCCTGTATTAATGTTCAAAATAACGATGAGTATTGTTTTAAATGGGCTCTAATATCAGCATTGAATCCAGTTGATTTACATTCAAATAGATGCATATCATACAAAATAATCAATATTGAAGATGAAGTACTTGTGTTGGAAAACGGGATTGTTTTAAACTTTAAAAACTTGAGTTTTCCACTTCAGATTAATGCAATCAAAATCTTTGAAGCCAATAACAGTGATATTAGTATTAACGTGTTTGGTCTAGATGAGGATAATAAAGTAATCGGTCCATATTATTTTACACAAAAGGAAAAATCTAATCATATCAACTTGTTGTTGCTTGAGGACGTTGAAAAATCACATTATATATGGATTAAAAATATTTCAAGGTAAATACATATTTTATACTTTTTAACAAAAAAGTATACTAATTAATTTTTTATTTTTATATTTAACTTTTAACAGATTAATTAGAAGCCAATTAACATCCCATAAAAATAAAGTCTATATATGCAATGGCTGTTTAATACATTTTCATGAGGAATCATCGTTGATTAAACATAAAAAAGAATGTAATAGGGTAGTGACGTATATGCCCGACTCAGAAAACAGTAAGCTTAGATTTATGAATTTTAAAAAGCAAATGAATATGCCTTTTGTCTGCTATGCTGATTTTGAGTGTATACTCGAATCAGTTAATATACAAAATTCGTCTAACGTTAAATCAGTACAAAAACATATACCATTTGCTTATAGCTATTACATTAAGTGTTCTTATAACTCAGATTTAGATATTTTTAGAATTTACAGTGGTGTTGATACACCACAATATTTTTTCAAAAGTTTAGTTCATGATATTTTATCTATTTACACTGGGCATCTGAGTGTTGTTAAACCAATGAATCCCTTAACACCCCTTCAACAGATGCAACATTATGAAAGCAAGACTTGTCATATTTGTTCTAAACCTTTAACTAATGAGACTAAAGTAGCTGATCATTGTCATCTAACTGGTCAATATAGGGGTGCAGCCCATAACCAGTGTAATCTAGAATATCAAATACCAAAATTCATTCCTATATTTTTACACAATCTTTCGGCATATGATTGCCATCTCTTTGTAAGAGAGCTTTCAACAATTGAAGGTGCTATAAATATAATACCTTTAAATAAGGAGCTCTATGTATCCATATCAAAGAGAATTGCAGTCAATGAAAAAAAAGATACATTTGAGTTACGTTTTCTCGATTCATTTAGGTTTATGCCGTCGAGTATATCAAAGCTAAGCAGTTATTTGTCCGACAGCGATTTATCGAGAATAAAGTCAAGCTATCCAAATCCTGAAGAATTCAATTTAATGAGACGTAAGGGAGTCTTTCCGTACGACTATTTAAGTTCAATTAATCGACTTGATGAAATTCAATTACCACCTCGTTCAGAATTCTTCAATAAATTAAGTAATGAGTCATGTAGTGTAGAGGATTATGAACATGCACAAAAAGTATGGTTAACATTTAAATGTGTAACATTAAAGGATTATTTGTTTTTATATCTAAAAGTAGATATTCTTTTACTTTGTGATATATTTGAAAATTTCCGTAAAGTTTGTGTAAGCATATATAATTTAGATCCATGTCAATATTATACCACTCCAGGTCTATCCTGGGATGCAATGCTAAAAACAACCGAAATAGAATTAGAGTTGTTGACAGATATTAATATCTACAATTTTGTTCTTCAAGGTATAAGGGGTGGTATTGTACAGTGTTCTAATCGACATTCAGTAGCTAATAATAAATATATTAGTGAATATGATTCTAGCAAAGAATCAAATTATCTAATATATTTAGATGTTAATAACTTATATGGTTATGCAATGTCACAATACCTACCCTATAAGAATTTCAAATGGGTTGAGAATTTCGAAAATTTTAACGTTAATAATATAGCAGAAGATTCGTTACTTGGATATATATTAGAAGTGGATCTAGAATATCCATCTATGCTGCATGACTATCATAATGATTTACCATTTTGCTCTGAAAATAAGAAAATCGAAAGCATGAAACAAAAGAAATTAATAACTGATTTAAATAATAAAAGCCACTACATAATACATTATCGTAATTTGCAGCAGTGTATACAGCATGGATTAATTTTAAAGAAAATATATAGAATTCTTCAATTTAATCAATCAGATTGGTTAAAAAAATATATTGATTTAAATAATCATCATAGGACTCTGGCTAAAAATTCATTTGAAGAAAATTTTTTTAAATTGCTAAATAATGCGGTATATGGAAAGACTATGGAAAACGTCGACAAGAGGAAAGATATTAAAATAGTATGTCAATGGGAGAGTAGGGGTAAACGTTTAGGAGCTAGGGCTCTTATAGCTAAACCAAATTTTCATAGTTCACTTCAGATTCATGATAATATGCATGTCATTCAAATGAAAAGAATTAAATCTGTGTACAATAAACCTATTTATATTGGATTTTCTGTTTTAGAAATATCTAAATGGAAAATGTATAATTTTCACTATGATTACATAAAACCAAAATATCGTGAAAACATCAAACTTAATTATATGGATACTGATTCCTTTATTTATGATATTAAAACAGATGACCTATACAGTGATATTAAAGGCGATATAAATACTCATTTTGATACGTCTGCATATCCGATAGATAATGTCTACAATATCCCACTTCTCAATAAGAAAGTTTTAGGCATGATGAAGGATGAGTGTAATGGTAAAGTTATTAAAGAATTCATTGGTTTAAGAGCAAAAATGTACTCAGTTAAAAAAGATGGAGAAGAAAAAGAAATTAAAAAAATTAAAGGGGTTAAGCAGTGTATCACTAACAAATTGAGTATAGTTGATTTTAGAAAATGTTTGTTAGATAAAAAATTATATTATGATTCCATGTATATCTTTAGATCTAAGGTTCACAAAATTTATACTCAACATATTAGTAAATTATCGTTAAGCTATTTAGATGATAAGAGATTTATAAGAGATAATGGTATTAATACTTATGCATGGGGACATTATAGAATACCATCATCATCATCATCATCAAATTTAACTTTGTATAGTGATATTATGCGAGATGATGATGATGATGATCAAATTTTTTCCTAGATGTAAATATATAGATTAAGAAGTTGATGGGAATTTATAAATGTAAATGAATTAATAATAAAGAATAAAATAAAACAAAAAATTTTTACTTTTTATTTTAAATTATATTTATTATATAGAAATACTATATTATTATTATTAACATCATAAAAGCTTTATCATTCAAAGTAAGGGGGGGGTTCGGTTTTGCTTAAAGTGAAGTCGTGGTAATTTGTTTCAATTTAAAACAGTTTTCAAAATGAATACCATTAAACTAATACATTACAATCAAGTGTAGGAGTAATTATAATGTTTTTACTATATAACAAAAAAATAACAAACAAACAAATGGTTAAATTAAAATTGCAACAGCATTTTTATTTAAGTAAATATGTTATACTATATTATTATTAAAAAAGAAAATAAAAAAATTAAAAAAATCGCAGCTTCATCATTCAAAGTACTGTTTCTTGTTGTTGTTGTTGTTGCTGTTGTTTTTTGTCTTCAATACTCAATTTATTTCTATGGTGTATCTTGAGCTTAAACGAAAATAATTAATTATTAGATTTAATAATCAATAAATAAAAATAAAAATTATTTTACCAGAAATTACCTGTTGTTTCTGCATTTATGGTTAATTCATAGTTAAGTCCACTGGTTTCTTTCCTTATTTTGGAAAGGAAGTATGTATTGCGGTCGAATTCCGCAATAATTTCATCGTCTATTGTCTCATTAAATATACTCGGTAGGTATATATAATGAGTTCTCTCTACCAGACACCGAATTTTTATCCCGAAGCGTGTCTGTACACGCTCCATCTTTGTAATTTTGTAATTACGATTAAAATCCATCTCCTTTATAGGGAGAATGGTTTTATTTTGTGATTTTTTAAAAATGGTTTTCAAATGTGATTCCATTTCTGATAATTTACTTAACTTGAATGACACTTAAAGTAAAACTAGTGGGGGTTTTTATACAAAATTCAGAAATGTAATTTTGTTTCTAAACAGAAAAAATGTGGTAAAATTTTTAATGTTGAGAGGGTTTTATTTTTAAAAAAGCATTCGTTGCGGTTTTTTTCATTTTGATAAAGTTCCTAATTTATTAAATATGTGAGAAATTTTAGTTTGTGGTTTTTTTTTTTTTTTTTTTTTTTTTTTATTGATATACATAGTAGGCGTTTTTATAATTTTAAAAAAAGTTTCTGTTTCAAAGTTTATTTATCAAATACGTGAGACATTTTTAGAGTTTACGGTTTTTATTGATATATACATAAATATATATGATTTTAATTTTTAAAGGGTTTTCTGTTTCGTGAATTGTTTAAAAGGTGTTTTCTATTTCATCATCATCATCATCGTCTTCTTCAGTACTGTTATACAAGTTGTTGTAGAATACAAATTGCTTCTTCTTTTTAAGGATTAGAGTATATGACCCCTTCACTTCTTTAACTTTCTTTAAAATGTGTGGAGTTGTGTTTAGATAGTCCATCTGATTTTTAGTAATAATCAGAAATCGTTTAGGTAAATAAATGTAATATTCGTTATTTAGATCACATCTTATACTTTCACCATATTTTGTATGTACTCGATCTATCTTGTTGATTTCATATATAGTATTTTCTTCCATATTCTTTAAAGGTAAGTATGTAATATTAGAACTTTGAAACAATTTTCTTAAGCTTGCCCTCATTTTTTTTTTTTTTTTGCTTTCAACTTTTCACCGTAAGACGAACTTTCAAACTGATTCTTTATATTCAATAATTGATAGTATAAGACGTTTTTAGATATTTCAATAACTTCTTATCAGTTGCGGCTAAGTATACGTGTATGCATACATATACATATACATATATATATATATATATATATATATATATATATATATATATATATATATATATTTATGCATATATAAAAAGAGATTCAGTTAAATTAAAACTTTGATAAATATGTATTGGGGTCAATTTTTAAAAACTGGTGATAAATATTGTACTTGTCATGCACAGTGGAAAACTTTTCAAATAATAAATGCAGTAGTTTTGGATATTATAATGCAGGTGTTCCTAACCGCAGAAGGAGGGACAAGAACTCAAATTTTTTCTCTTAATAGAGGACAAGAAATGCCAACAAATATTCCAATATTTCATTTTAGTCACAATCAACATATAAAAATTGAGGTTATCGGTGGTATGATATCACTAGTTGGAACAGTCTATGAGGGTGGTTTTAAAGATATAAATGTATACTCATACAAACCATCATGTGTTTATAGTGAAATAGATGAACATGTTTTTAGTGATCCAGCTAAATCTTATAATGGTAAGACTGGTATCCGCTCATTGAATAAAAATCAGCAAAAACCTCCCCTCCCTCAAAAAATTGTCAATAATAGTAAAGTTAAGAAAACAGCTGGTGGTGCTAGCGATGGTGATGACTCATTTCAATATGAAGATTATTAAATTAGTATATAAATATGAGAAACAATTCTTATCATCTCATTCAAAAATATATCGCTAACTTAAGAACATATCTATTAAAAAGAAAAACTAAAATGAGAAATATTTTTATCACATTGTTTGCATATATCTATATCATACAAGTGTTTTCAGCTTCATTACCTATTGATTTGAGTGAAAATGAACTTAAAAATACAGAATTTGCAATAAAATTACCAAATAATGATACTGTGAGCATACAACTAAATTTCAAACTTTTAAAGTTCAATAATGATTTAAATAAAAACAACGAGTCAACAGCAATAACAGAATATAAATCAAACGAAGAACAAGAAGACTCTACACCACCTATAAATCAATCTTTTACTGTCGAACAAGCTATTGAAGCATTTAGGCAAGATTTAGTAAAAAAAGAAAAAAATATTGCAGGAATAATTGAAAGTTCGGCTCCATTTTATAGACATTTTCAACTTCAATACAAAGATAATATAAAATTGAGAATCCGTTGTACATATGACAGCAATTACTTGAAACGTCGATTAAATATTTCATGTTTCGAATACCGTCAAGTTGAATACGAGAGAATTTTAAGTAATGGTGAAATTGAGACGGTTTCTGAGGATGATACTACATACCGATCCGATATGACATTAATCAACATTCAAGATTATACTCATGATTTGGATATGGAAATATTATAAATTAACTAATATGATGAAATACATTTACTACTACTTAATATAAACTTTGTTGTTGATAAGTGTTAAGAACATTTATTTAACATAAATAAAAAAATTAAAATAAGAAAAACAATGAATAATCAGTTTTTTCAACAATGAAACAACTTGTGGACCTGATACCTGTAAATGTTCCTTATCGATAAAAGTTGGGAACAAGCATTATGTATAATGAATTTTTATAATAATTTAAAAACATAGACTTTATAAACAGTTCTACAGTCGTCGTTGTGACTTGATTAGTATTACACAATGTCTGAGGAGAGAATATTAGTTGTAGATGTACAAGGTTTTTATCTCAACAATAAATTCATTGTAAAAGAACTGAGTATTTCAATTAACGATATACAAGTACAAACATTTATTATTAAACCACCTTTTCCATATTCATTGTTGACAACAAAAGAAAAAGATTCAATTAATTGGCTTTATAATCATCATCACGGATTAAAATGGCAAGATGGCGATTCAACCTTAACAAATATTAAGGAATATTATATTGCGCATGTTAAAGATAAAAATTTTATTTATTATGTTAAAGGATTAGAAAAAATTAAGTGGATTCAAAATATTTTTAAGGATAAAATTAATTTTTATAACCTAGATGATCTAAATTGTCCAAATTTAAAAACATTATATCAAAATGATAAATCTGTAAATATTTGTTGTTATCATAGAAAATATTGTATATGTGCTGAAAAAAATGTAATACTCTTAAGAAAGTTTATTAAATCAAATATTAATAAAGAAAACATAAAATTATAAAAAAACATTATTTTTTTTGGATTTTATTATTTAACACTTAAATCAGATAAAATAATCATCAAACATTAGTTCATTCTGAATACTTGAAATGTCAATAACAATATCTTTAATCGGAAACACTTCAACTCTGGTTGGAGAATATTTTCCTCCAATTGAACTCCCTACAAAATATGTTTGTGGACTTATTGATTTTGTAACATTCAATTCCATACCCAATGTAGATGTTCACAACAATTTGTTTCATATAGGAAATCATATTATTACTATTCCGGTTGGTTCGTATGAACTTGAGGATATTGATTTTTTCTTAAACTCAAGCTTAAAAGATATTGATGAACCAATTTATCTAATAATTGAAGCTAACAATAACACACTTAAAACTGAAATAACCTCATCAATGGATATAGATTTTTCACAACCAAACAGTATAGGAAAGTTGCTCGGATTTAGCAAAAGAAAATTAGAAGTAAATTCAACTGCATATTATAACACTGATCAAAATCTTCAAAATGATAAATCTTTGGAAGTGATGATTGTAGATATTAATCAATTGAATACTACAAGGTTATTTGAATCTGACTTACCTGCACATATTACGGATGTTAATACAATACGCATTGAAAGCAACTTAACAACCGGATCATTTATTAATAATACTTCGAATCATGTTATTCATGAATTTCCTCTTGATGTTCCTCCAGGATATAAAATAAGTGAAAAACCTCGAAATGTTATTTATTTACCCGTCAACTGTCAGCAAATAAACAACATAACGATTAGAATCTTAAATCAAGACGGTGAACTTATAAATTTTAGAAGAGAAAAAATCACTCTTAGACTTCACTTCAAACCAGAATAATGATCATTTACAATAAAAACGTAATGCAAAGAGGATTTCCATTCAATACCGCACCAACTCACATTCGAGAAAGTATAAAAAATAAAAAACTGTTAACATCATATAATACAGAATACTTAAAATCATTAGGATTTAATCTTCAACCATGAATGAAATACTAAATGTCCTTCAAAAACCTATATATGATGAGAGTATTGTAAAAATAGAATATCATAGTTACTCTCCATATCTAAAATCATTCAACAACAATGATGAAATTCGTATACCAATTCAAAATCAGGATCTCTTTGTCTTACCAAGTGAGAGTATGATTTACATTCATGGCTTTATAGTAAAGACGGAAGCAAACAAAGAGATTCCAGCTATAGATGTGAAATTTAAAAACAACTTTGTTTCATATTTGTTTGATGAAATTCGTTATGAAATTAATGGTTTTGAAGTTGATCGTACACGCAAACTTGGAATTTCATCCACCATGAAAAATTTTGTATCATTGAATAAGGCTGAAAGTGCTACACTAAAAAACGCTGGTTGGTGTCTTAACGAAACTTTTGTTTTAGAAAAAAGTCATTTTAGCTGTTGTATACCTCTGAAAATGTTGATGGGGTTTGCTGAAGATTATAACAAAATACTATTAAATTCGAAACATGAGCTCATTCTTCAACGTTCTACATCCGATGAGAGATCATATTATTCTACAAATACAACTGATCAGTTGAAATTAACAATTCTTGATATAATATGGAAAATGCCGCATATTCAACTATCAGACTTTGCAAAATTGGAAATGTTTAAGATAATCAACAGCAAAAATTCTATACCAATTGCATTTCGTAGTTGGGATTGTCATGTAAATCCTGCACTACCAACGAATACAAAGGTTTTATGGAATGTGAAGCTTTCTCCACAAAACGAAAGACCACGATTTCTTATAATTGGTTTACAAAAAGAGAAAAGTAAAGAACAAGGAAATATATTTGACCATTGTAATATCTCTAATTTAAAAGTATATCTAAACTCAGAGTCATATCCATATGACGATTTAAATAATCGTTTTGAAAATGGCCAGTATTCTGTACTATATAATATGTATGCAAAATTTCAACAAAGCTTTTACATGCGAGAACCTGAACCATTGCTAGATGTTAACGATTACAAGTCTTACGCACCGCTTATTGTTGTTGATGTTTCACATCAAAATGAAACTGTTAAAATTGGACCTATTGATGTACGAATTGAATTTGATACTGAAGCAAACAAACCAATTCCAGAAAAAACATCAGCATACTGTTTAGTTATTCATGATCGCTTAATCGAATACTCACCTCTAACAAGTGAAATTAGAAAAATTATTTAATTATAATATTTCTTTTAAAATTTTTAATAAATGAAAAAAAAATTTTTTATATATATATATATAAATAAAACAAGATCTTTTTAATTCTTAACCGATGTATTTTATTAAAACATTTATAGTTTCTTTTTAGTTTAGCTTCGAAAACAAAAATTTTAAACATAAATGACCACAATTTATTGTATTAAAATTTTGATATCTATCATAATTATAACTAATGTTTTTTCCTAAATATTTTATTAATTGTTTTGGTGGCTGCAAATTGCCAAAGCTATCAAAATATTCGATTTGATTGTTGTTTTTCCAGTATGCTACCCAATGTGTGCCAGGTCCCTTTGAAGTATCCAGATTGATTATTCCACATTCTTTTTTAAATGGTTTGCTTGGAAGAGTGTTGCACATAAACACACCTCTAAAATTTGGAATATGTTTTGCATATTTTCTCAAGTCTACATCAGAAAGGGCTCTTTTAGGTAGCTTCATTAAAAATTTTGTTGACAAGGCTTTAAATATAATCCAAAACCTTTTTTATATGGTTTTAAGAACATGCCTTTTCCCATCGCAATGGCTTCCATTGTATTATTGTGTCGTTTTGCTTCAGTCAGCTGTTCCTTTCCATTTTTAACTGCATTGATTGCTTTTGTAATACCAGATACACCACCAGCTAAACCACCAAGTGCACCCAGTGCAGCAAATATAGGGGCAAGCGGAAGAAAACCTCCAGATTTTGGTAACGGTATTATTCGAGGTGTTTTTATTAACGATTTTTTCTTCCCCTTGAAAATATTGTTTACAACTTTTCGTGAAATCTTTATAGCATCCTTCAAGTTTTCACTTTTTTTTATATTCTTTCTTGCACTTTTCAATGCATGTCTAAATAGTTGATGTTTATTTACTGAAGACAATCTTTTAGTTTTACTAATAACGTTACCCATACCGAATTTTGTTTTTGCTTTCATTGCAGTAGCAACAAACCAAGCGTTTGATTTTTTCACCCAAACTACTATCGCTTGCTTTGACCCTTTGCCAAGCCTTTTCAGTTAAAATTCTATCAGCAATATGTCTTTTCTCTAAATCTTTATTGTTTGAGTATGCTATATCATGCTCTCTGCAAGCAGTATCCAATGGATTGATTCCTTGATCACCTCTAGCTAAACGTTTCTTTAATTTTGTACCAGGTCCGCAAAATTGATAACCGGGTAGATGAAGTTCAATGGGAAGTTTATTAATTATTTTATTTAGAAAACCTTTACCAATGAAGGATGGATGGCGACTGAATAACTTTTTATAAATGATAGTCATATCTATTGATACTTTATCGATTAAAGATTGAAATCAAATTGATTGAAAACAAATAAAAGAGACTGGTTTATATATTATGTTATCATTAGATTTCAGAATGCGTTTTTTTAAACAACATAAAAGGATTGATGTAAAGAATATCGAATCAAAGCTCGATTCATCAAATAAAATTCGTCATAGTTCATTACTACCGAATTCTATTCGAGCTCTTATTGTGGGTCCATCAAATTGCGGAAAAACAAATGTTATGATCAGTCTTATTGAAAGTCCTCATGGATTGAAATTTAAAAATATTTACTTATATTCAAAATCAACACAACAACCGAAATATAAGTACTTAGAAAGTCTAATTAAACCCATTAAGGAGATAAATTTTTCATCATTTTCCAATAATGATGATGTTCTATCGCCAGACGAAGTTAAACCAAATTCAGTATTTATATTCGACGATATAGCTTGTGAGAAACAAAATCATGTACGTGCCTACTTCTGTATGGGTCGTCATAAAGATATTGATAGTTTTTATTTATGTCAAACTTATACACGTATACCAAAACACTTGATTCGCGATAATGCTAATATGATTATAATTTTCAAACAGGATGCAATGAATATTAAGCATATTTACAATGATCATGTTGGTTCTGATATGACTTTGAAAACATTTCATAAGTTATGTGCCGAGTGTTGGAAAGAAAAATATGGTTTTCTAGTTATTAACAAAGATGATCCTATGAATAATGGTCGATATAGAAAAGGTTTCGATATATTTATAAAGCTATAAAAGAAATATTACAGATACTTTAAAATCAGTACAAGATTAATTATTAAACTAATAGCTTCTCAACTATTAAACTGCTAACTGCTAAAATCAGTACAAGATTAATTATTAAACTAATAGCTTCTCAACTATTAAACTGCTAACTGCTAAACTGCTATACTGCTAAACTGTTAAACTGCTAAACTGATCTGTTTTGAATCTGTTTCTAATTCAACCTATAAATATGAACACAAATCTAGTTAATAATCTTATTAAAACTCGAAATATTTTAAAAAAGAAATATAAGAATATTTTGCTTGGAGAAATTGCAAATGATGAATTGTTGGAAAAGACATTGAAACTAATATCAAAACCAACGAAGCTCATTACAAAGCATTTAAAGATAGATATATAAATCGTTTTTGATTTAAATTCAATATCAACAGCATTTAAATTGATGTAATCTGTAAGATAGACGTTAGAAATGGAGCGACAAGAAGTGGTTCAGGAGCTTCATAAGCAAGCACGTAGAAATTTCATTCGACGTCGAGTGGTGGTCAAGGGAATTGATGATCTTTGGCAAGCAGATCTTGTTGAAATGGGTGCTTACTCAAAATATAACAAAGGCTATAGATTTATTTTAACAGTTATAGATACATTTTCAAAGTTTGCTTGGGCTGTACCCGTAAAATCTAAAAGTAGTGAAGATATAACCAATGCTATGCAATCTATTTTTTCGCTAAAGAGAATTCCAAAAAACTTGCAAACCGATAATGGTAAAGAGTTCTATAATAAAATATTTCAAAACTTGATGATAAAACATAATATCAACCACTATTCTACATATAGTATCATGAAAGCGTCTATTGTAGAACGATTTAATAGAACACTAAAAGGAATGATGTGGAAAAATTTTAGTCTACAAGGAAATTATCAATGGATACATATATGTAAGGATTTAATTAATCAATATAATAATAAAAAGCATAGAACAATTGGAATGACACCAAAGTCTGTTAACACAGAAAATGAAAGTTCTATACTAAAACAAGTCTATAATCATCCCAAAATATATAAATTTGGTAAACTAAAAGTTGGAGATCACGTTCGAATTAGCAAATATAAACATATTTTTTCAAAAGGATATACTCCAAACTGGACAACTGAAATTTTTAAAATTCGTACTTTACGGAACACAAACCCCAGTACTTATTTATTGGAAGACTATCAAAGGAATCCGATTGTTGGTGGATTCTATGAACATGAACTATTAAAGACACATTTTCCAAATACATACTTGATTGAAAATGTTATTAAAACTAAGGGGCACCAGGCGTACGTAAAATGGTTGGGATTTTCCAATCAACATAATTCTTGGATCAATAAAGATGAACTTCAGTAATATTATATATATATATATATATATATATATATATACTTCAATATGAGATTTATTTTTTTACTATTTTTTATTATATTATAAAATTTTCAAACAAATTAACAAATAAAATATACATATATACATAAATAGTATTGTTTTGATTTTTATTTCTAATCAGCTTTGTTGTGTATGGTTAGAGTCAAGCTTTTGTATTCAAACAATTTAATTAAATCAACTGTTTCAAACACATTCATACATATCAATGAAAAAAAACTACAACAGAAACCGAATCTGATTACACACAATTTTAAAAACTTGTAGGTACATACCAAACACATTCATACATATTAACGAAAAAACCACAACAGAACTTTTAACAACAGAACAAAAATACAATAGGGTGGCACTTATATCATCGTTGTTACTTTTCTCATACAAAATTAGTATACAAATCCTAACCAACCCCAGCCAAACCCCCGCCCAAACCCTCGCCCAAACCCCGGCCAAAACCCAGGCAAGCCAAGCCAAGCCAAGCCAAGTCGTGCCAGCCCAGTTGCCGAAGCTGCTCAGCGATCGGATCTGCCCTAATAGAAATAGCATTCAGGGATGGAAAATGCATTTCGAAATGCTTGCATATAACTTACTACCAGTAGATTTCTTACACCATGTTTCCAACTCTGCATGATCCCAAAAATGTATGGGATTTTTGGTCACGAAACACCATAAACATACTACTGTCAATGTTGAGGAACAATTTGATTATTAATTGTAATGGGGGAACCAATATCTTTTCGTAGAGTAAATGTTACCTGAGCACACTTCTGTGGATTTAATTTAATTAACCATAATTTTAACCATAGTTCAAGCTGCGTAATATGTTCCTGAAAATATCGGGATGCCTCGTGAGGGTTTTCGTTTATACTAAAGAAGGCTGTATCTAACATCCTAAAGAAGGCTGTGCTAACAGGCATATCACAAGTATACACCAAAAACAAAACTAGGCCCAGTATACTCCCTTGTGGCACACCGGCATATATATATTCGGGAACACTCGAGAAGTCTCCTTCCACAACAAAGAACTTCCGGGATAGAATATAACTTTCCAATAGCTTTAGAAAATTTATTAGGCCTTCGTGCCATACTTTATCAAATGCCTGAGAAACATCAATAAGGAGAGTAGAACAATACTTTTTTTCTTCAAAAGTTGTTCTTATAAATTGAACCAATCTAAAGTAAGATCTTTGCCTGGTTTTGGAATCATTTTGACCTTGGCAAACTTCCAGTGTTGTGGATAATACTCCAGTCGTAATATGGCGTTAAAAATAAACAGCAGGATTCTTATTGCAATATGCGGTAAGTTCATCAGCATCTTGTTACTAATTCCATCAATACCTGGAGCTTTCTTTGGCTTGAGTTCAGCAATTATTTTTTGTACATCACGCATCTTAAACTTTAACAGAACGACCACACGAGCAATTTGATGTCTTAATAAAAGCAATAACGTCGGCAGAATCATGACATCAAATTGCTTGTGTTCAACAATGTGTCTAGAGATGGCACATTTGTATTTCTATGCATGTACTTACTTAAATTATCCTTTATTACATCTTTTGATAATTGCAAATTAAAATTCTATTTATTTTATTAATTTAAAATAGGTTTTCTTCCTGTTTCGTTAAAAAAAATTTATATTATTTTAATTTGACAGCATGTATTAAGAGATTATTGCTGAGCAATGTATTTTAACATTTATTGCTTAATATATATTCGAACACATATTCATAAGGTCTACACGCTAATATCTTGTGTCGGCAATCGAATTTGACAATTGCCAAGGCAATAATTGCCGAGGTTATTGCTAGTAAGGGTTGAGGGGGTAGAGCAACTACACTCGGAAAATCAGCAACACAAGTACATGTGTTTGGCGTAAATACGGATTTTAAGTGCTCAGCAAATATTTTACATTTTTCCGTATCGCTTCTGGCCCAACCTCCGGTGGAAGTGCTCAGAGGTGGTTTATATTCAACGGGTGTTTTAAGCTTTCTAGCAACTCGCCACAAGGAGTAATTAGATGCAGGTGTGGCATCAAGATTTTAAAGATAATTTTTAAGACATACAGTTTTTTCATATGCCAGCAGCTCTTGGAGTCGTCTAGTGCACTCTTTAAATCTAATTTTACTTTGGAGTGATCTGTGCGGTTGCCATTCCCTTCTAGCTGTCCTTTTTTCACGTAAAAGACGTTCAATGTCTGTAGAATAAATTCTATTAAACCCAGTCTGCGGATGGGAAGTAGTGGCATGTTCAGCAGCCTGTTTAATATTTTCGTTAAGATTTTCAATATCACCTGCTGTTCTTAGGTTAATATTTTCCGTGCAATGACTACTAATATATTTTTTGAATCCCATCCAATTAACACGATTGGTCATCTTCACGTATGGGTCAGGTAAGTCACTTCTTAGTGGGTTACAGATTGTAACGGTAGTGGGGGAGTGATCGGAGGAGAGATCTAGAGCTTCAACGTTAGTTAAATCCCTAAAGATATTTTTCATGACGACAAAATCTATAACATCCGGAATTTTTTGTATGTCAGTAGGCCAATAACTAGACTCCCCACTCGAAATGACGTCCAATCACATTTTTGAAATTGTGTTGAATAGTGCTCGACCTCTGGCTGTAATAAGACGTGAACCCCAGAACGTATGTTTTGCATTATAGTCGCCAGCTGCTACAAAACAAGGTCCAAGATTTTTGTAGAAATCCTCATACTGATTCTCAGTGTTTGAAAATCTGGGAGGTGAGTAAATTGATGACATCACGAAATTTGTACAAAAATGTTCTACAAATATATTCGTAGGTTGCATATATTCTTCACTAACGTTGTCAAGGATATAGCGCTTGAGTCTTGACTTAATTAGAATTGCAGATCCACAGCATGCTCTCCCTCTAGGGTCCTTTGTATCATATATAATGTAGCCATTTGTTTTGAAACAGCATCTCGAAGTCAAATGTGTCTCAGAGACCAACATTATATAAAAATTTTTTTCTGTAAGGAAGTGCTCAAGTTCATTTTTATTTTGGCGAATGCCGTTTGCGTTCCAGGAACATATTTTTAACATGTTCATGGCTTGTTAATTAATGCTTCAAGCAGAGTATTCTGCATGTCGTAGCATTTCTTGCATCATGCTAGTCATATTTGTTGTAAAATTATTTATAGTTTGGCGATTAAAACTAAAGTTTGAGTTTGTATTTGCTGAAATATATATTTGGTGGGGAAACATTTTGTACGGGAATAGAATTTGTTTTAGCAGCATCGGCATACGATACACGGGAAGTAACTGGTAGGCTCATTTGCGCAAAAGTGACGGAGTAAGCATTTGCTGATTGAGATGGAGCTAATTTAGGTTTTTGCACCATAGTCTGTTTGACAAAAGAGTACACAGGACAACCTCTGTAGGTAGCGGTGTGATTACATCCACAATTACTGCATTTTTTATCGCTTTGATCTTTTGGCTTATTGCAACTAGCAGTGCCGTGTAATTCGCCGCACACAACACAAACAGAGGTTAATTTACAGCATGTTTTTGTATGGCCATATTCTTGGCAATTATGGCACTGTACGGGGACCTGATCGTGTGTGATTATGTGGCTCTTCAACTGTAATTTTTCGGTATAAATGCCTCTTATTTTATGCTATATATTGGGTGTGTCTCGTTTTTTATGTTATCTGTATATCATTCGGCTCCAGCTCAACACGAAATAGAGGCTGGGGGATCTTCTCCCTATTGATTATATTGGTATTATTTTTTACTTTAAATACTTGTATGATGAGTGCATCTTTTGCTTCTTCGGGATTAAAATAAAAGCTTTTTAAGCTGGTACGTATAAAAACTTGTTTTATTTTTTTCGAATTCAGTCACTATTATGCGGGAATGATTTTCTTCGTATATTTGAATTTTAGTTTCACGCTTTATGGGAATTTATTTATTTATTTATTTACTTACTAAGTCTATGAATTTACAATTCTTACAGACTATTTATACATGTAGGTATATACAATTTTGCAAAAGTTATTAATTATTCAATGCGATTAGAATATTACTTTTGATTAAATGATCTTTCAAAGAGAAATCAACATAAAAATAAAGTTTATTAAAATCTCTACAACTTCTTATAAAGGGATCAGAATTAGAATAATTGGTTCTAAACGCTTTAATAGAAAGTGGTGAGTAATGTTGTGTAGGTCGCTGCGGAACGCAGAAAGAAATGTTTTCAATTAAAAAATTGCAGCCAGTATTACCATTAATTACATTTAAAATACACATAACATTTAGCATAGTTCTTTGACTACTTAAGGATGGTAGTTTAATAAGCGCAAGCCTAGCTTGATACGATTGAAGCCTAGCTTGATTGCAATCCGCGAAGGCAAAAAATTAAAAATTGTTTTTGTACCGATTCAATTGCATTAATATATATTTTATATGTTGGGTCCCAAATTATTGAGCCATATTCCAGGACAGGACGAACAAGAGATGTAAAGAGATGCTTAGTAATATAGGGGTCTTCAAATTCCTTAGCCCAACGTTTGATGAAGCCGAGTAGACATCTTGCTTTATTTATAATTAATGTAATATGTTGAATAAAATTAAGTTTAGGATCCAGTAATATTCCAAGATCAGTAAAAGCACAAACAGTTTCCAGCTCATAGCTCCCTAAGAAGTATTTAACGGACAAATGGTTCTTTCGGTAGAAACACATATGCTTACATTTTTTAAAATTTAATTGCATAAAGTTCATATCACACCAGGAATGCAAAGAATTTAAATCTTCTTGTAGTAACAAATGATCTTTGTAGTCATTGTAGCTAAGGAATATTTTTACATCATCAGCGTACATTAATATGAACGAATTCTTGATTACACTAGGGAAATCATTGATAAATAAAGAAAAAAGGAGTGGTCCAAGATGACTTCCTTGTGGAACACCAGATGTAACGGGAATAGATTTAGATGTAATATTTTTAAATATGACATTTTGTTTCCTGTTAGTTAAGTATGAACTGATCCAATTTAAGGAGTTTTTCGAAAAACCCATGGAGTGTAGCTTCTTCAAAAGAAGTTTATGGTTGACCTTATCAAATGCCTTACTGAAATCTGTATAAATAACATCAGTTTGTTGTTTATTGCAAAAACCACGATTGACCAAAGTTGTGAATTGTAAGAGATTAGTTACAGTTGAACAGCCTTTACGAAAACCATGTTGGTTAGGCGATAGTAAAGATGATACGTGATGACACAAATAATCAGTAATTAGTTTTTCAAAGAGTTTTGGTATGATACTCAATTTAGCGATTACCCTGTAATTTTTGATGTCAGCTTTGCTACCAGATTTAAACAACGGGATAATAAAGGAATCCTTCCATAGATCGGGAAATATACCAAACTTTAACGACAAATTGAATAATAAAGTAAGAGGGAGCACAAAAGCATCAGCACATTTAATAAGAAGACAACTAGGTACATTATCAGGTCCACTTTTATACGAAAACTTCAGCTTTTTTAAGCCTTCAAGAATTGAGCATCTATCAAATAATGGAAATGTAATGGGCTGACTTCCATGGTCCAAGAATGATTGTACGACAGAATCATTTATTTGATCGTTGGCATAAGTAGATGAAAAGAAGTCTGCAAATAAATTACATATTTCAGCATCATTGTCAGCTTCATATTCATTTATTTTCATAGATGGTGGGAAGGAAGTTGTTTTTCTTTTTAGATTTACAAAGTTGTAGAAAGACCTTGGGTTCGTCTTAAAGTTGTTTTAACTTTGAGTAAATAGCAGTTATAACATTTTTGATTTAGTTTATTATATTCAGCACGAGCGGCACAGTATTTGGCAAATTCCACGGATAATCCAGACTTTTAATACATTTTCTAAAATTTATTTTTTTTATTTTTAATTTTAGACAATAGTTTAGAATTTCATGTGGGACCAGAGGAAACATAAGTAGTTTGGCTTGGAATACACTGGTTCATGATACAGTATACCCTATCATAAAATTTTTTGATAATATTGTTAAAGGAAACAGCATTGTTGGTTACGTTCGAAATGCATAGTAAACTATTCCAGTTGGTATTATATAGCAATTCATTTATTCGGTGATAATTTGTTTTTTGGAAACGAAATTTTTTTAATTTCGAGGCTTTAGCAGCGAGCGATATATGATTAGACCATTGAATGCGTACTCCGCCACTTTTGCTCAAGTGAGCCAACCAGTTACTTCACGTGTATCGTATGCCGATGCTGCTAAGGCTAGTTCTATTCCCACACCAAATGTTTCACCGCCAAATAATTCAACGAATGCAAATTCAAGCTTTAACTTTAGTCGCCTTGAAGCTACTATTGAGAATCTGGTGCTAACTATAAACAACTTTACAACAAATATGACTACCATGATGCAAGAAATGCTGAGAATGCAGAATACTCTGCTTCAAGCATTAATTAACAAGCCATGAACACGTTAAAAATATGTTTCTGGAACGCAAACGGCATTCGCCAACATAAAAATGAACTTGAGCACTTCCTTACGGAAAAAAATATTGATATAATGTTGGTCTCTGAGACTCATTTGACTTCTAGAAGCCTCTTTAAAATTAATGGCTACACTTTATATGACACAAAGGACCCTAGAGGGAGAGCATGCGGTGGATCAGCAATTCTAATAAAGTCAAGACTCAAGCACTATATTCTTGACAACATTTGTGAAGAACATCTACAAGCAACAAAAAGCATTGAAAATTTTTGTACAAATTTCGTAATATCTTCAATATACTCCCCTCCCAGATTTTCAATCACAGGACCAATACGAGAAGTTCTACAAATCTCTTGGACCTTGTTTCGTTGCAGCTGGCGACTACAATGCTAAGCATACGTTCTAGGGTTCGCGTCTTATTACGCCTAGAGGTAGGGCGTTCTTCAACACAATTTCAAAAATGGGTTTGGATGTTATTTCAAGTGGGGAGCCTACTTACTGGCCTACTGACGTACGAAAAATTCCGAATGTTATAGATTTCGGCGTCATAAAAAGTATTTCTAGGGAATTAATTCACGTTGAAGCTTCCCTAGATCTGTCGTCTGATCACTCTTCCACGATCGTTACAATCTGTAGTCCACTGAGAAGCACTTTACCTCACCCATATGTCAAGATGATAAATCGTGTTAATTGGCTGGGATTCAAAAAATATCTTAGTAGTCATTGCACGGAAAATATTACGTTAAGAACACCCAATGATATTGAATCGAACATTGCAAATCTTAACGAGAATATTAAACAAGCTTCTGAACATGCCACTACCTCCCATCCGTATACTGGGTTCAATAAAATTTATTCTACAGACGTTGAACATCTAACGTGAAAAAAGAAGAGCTAGAAGGGAATGGCAACAGCACAGATCACCTCTAGTGTCCGTGTTAACCGGACACTGTCTCATAGGTAGGCATGCAAAAAGGCTAAGGGTTGAACACAACGACTTTTGCCGTAGCTGCCAAGATATTGAAGAAGAGGAAAGCATAGAACATTTTCTTTGTCACTGTCCTGGACTTGCAGGAAAGAGAATGGCCACAATGGGCGCTCTTGAATTCAAGGAACTTTCTGACGTTGCTGGTGTTAAACTTCAACGTATTAGCAGCTTTATACTGAGCTCTGGATGGTTCGACGGTGGGGACTCCGCATAAGCAGAGTCTCCGTGGTATCACGGAGTCGTTTAGTTCACTCTTTAAATCTGATTTTGTGTTGAGGTGATCTGTGCTGTTGCCATTCCCTTCTAGCTCTTCTTTTTTCACGTACGAGATGTTCAACGTCTGTAGAATAAATTGTATTGAACCCAGTATGCGGATGGGAGGTAGTGGCATGTTCAGAAGCTTGTTTAATATTCTCGTTAAGATTTGCAATGTTCGATTCAATGTCATTGGGTGTTCTTAGCGTAATATTATCCGTGCAATGACTACTAAGATATTTTTTGAGTCCCATCCAATTAACGCGATTTATCATCTTGATATATGGGTGAGGTAAAGCGCTTCTCAGTGGACTACAGATTGTAACGATCGTGGGAGAGTGATCAGACGACAGATCTAGCGAAGCTTCAACGCGAATTAATTCCCTAGAAATACTTTTTATGACGCCGAAATCTATAACATCCGGAATTTTACGTACGTCAGTAGGCCAGTAAGTAGGCTACCCACTTGAAACATCCAAGCCCATTTTTGAAATTGTGTTGAACAACGCCCTACCTCTAGGCGTAACAAGGCGCGAACCCCAGAACGTATGCTTAGCATTGTAGTCGCCAGCTGCTACGAAACAAGGTCCAAGAGATTTGTAGAACTTCTCGTATTGGTCCTCAGAGATTGAAAATCTGGGAGGGGAGTAAATTGAAGATATCACGAAATTTGTACAAAAATTTTCAATGCAGATATTTGTTGCTTGTAGATATTCTTCACAAATGTTGTCAAGAATATAGTGCTTGAGTCTTGACTTTATTAGAATTGCTGGTCCACCGCATGCTCTCCCTCTAGGGTCCTTTGTATCATATATATAGTGTAGCCATTCATTTTAAAGAGGCTTCTAGAAGTCAAATGAGTCTCAGCGACCAACATTATATCAATATTTTTTTCCGTAAGGAAGTGCTCAAGTTCACTTTTATGTTGGCAAATGCCGTTTGCGTTCCTGAAACATATTGTTAACGTGTTCATGGCTTGTTAATTAATGCTTGAAGCAGTGTATTCTGCATTCTCAGCATTTCTTGCATCATGCTAGTCATATTTGTTGTAAAGTTGTTTATAGTTAGCACCAGATTCTCAACAGTAGCTTCAAGGCGACTAAAGTTAAAGCTTGAATTTGCATTCGTTGACTTATTTGGCGGTGAAACATTTTGTGTGGGAATAGAACTAGCCTTAGCAGCATCGGCATACGATACACGTGAAGTCAATGGTTGGCTCACTTGAGCAAAAGTGGCGGAGTACGCGTTTAATGGTTGAGCTGGAGTTAATTTAGGTTTTTGCACCATTTCCTTCTTGACAAAAGAGTACACAGGACATCCTCTGTAGTTAGCGGTGTGATTACCTCCACAATCACTGCATTTTTTTCCGCTTGATCTTTTGGTTTGGTACAACTAGCAGTACCATGCAATTCACCGCAGATAACACACACTGTAGGTAAATTGCAGCAAGCTTTTGTATGGCCATGTTCTTGACAATTATGGCACTGTACGGGTCCAGAACGCTTGTGTGGTTCTTCAACTGTTATTTTTCTGTATAAAAGGTATTTAAGGCTATAAATAGGATGAGTCTCGTTTTTTTTCAACTGTATATCATTTGGCTACAGTTCAACACGAAATAGGGGTTGGGGTACTTTTTTTTTGTTAAATATGTTTGATACATTCTTTACCTTAAATCCCTGGAGGACAAGTGCATCTTTTATTTCTTCAGAATCTATGCCCTTCAATACGATCTGCAGGCCTTTAGCGCTCTTAAGCTGGTATGTGTAGAAGCTTGTTTTATTTGTTTCAAATTCAGAAACCATTTTGCGGAAATCCTTTTCGTCATAAATTTGAATTTTCGTTTCATCGATGTTGCCACGTTTAATTGGGACAATGTGGAATTTATTTTCACCAATGACCGAAACTAATTTTTTAATAAGGGCATTTGAATTTTTCTCTCTCAAGTAGATTGGTGGCGGCTTGGATGTTTTATTCGAGGATACATCGGGTTTGTCGTTCTCATCTTGCAAAATTTTAAAACGGGTTTGGCGATTAGTTGAAGATGCGCTGTTATCCCTCGACATCTTTGGAGCGGATGAAATCTTTGAAGCATTCGGGCTTCGCCCACGTTTAACGACGGTTATATATCTGTCCATACCGACTTGCACCTTGGGTTTTGAGCTACTGTTATCTGTAGTGATAACTTTGTTAAGTGATGAATACGAGCCTGAAGGGGATGATATAACTGACTTATATGAAGAAGTACTAGGCAATTGTAATGTTAATGAATCACTACTATTTGGCATTGGACAAAGCGAAGTTGATCGCTGACGAAATATTGGCTTTGTCGTTAAAAAAACACTCATTAGATTTATTATTTCTATTTTTTCATTAAGAGCTTCAGAACTCATAGTAAAATAAGCATTTCTGCCGTTAGAACTCACTTCATAATTTTTTGTATTTGAGGCACTCATATAGAGTATTCCTCAAGGGCACTTTTTGTGTTTTTTTGCTTACGGTTTTTTTGTTTTTGTACTTTATGATTGTTTGTCTGTTTTTGAGGTACTCGTATAGAGTATTCCTCAATGTCACTGTTTATGTTTTTTTGTTTGAGTTTTTTTTTGTATTTGTTATTTCCACAATGTAAAAAATATTATCAAAGCAATAAAGCTTATTTATTAAAGACGGTATGTACCTATTACGAATAATACGAATATTTTTTGTATAATTTTTTGTTTGTTTGGTATGTAAAAAAAAATCCGCTAATCGACTGTTCGCTATGAAGGTACCACGAGAACCATAAATGATTATTAACAGTTCAATAACACATTAATAGTCAAAAATCGCTAACTGTGTATTCATAAATGATTAATAGCCTATTAGACGTTTAATAAACGTTTCATAACTCAGAGATTTTTAATGTAGCCTCCATGCTACTTTAAGCGTTTGATAAACAATTATAAATAATATTTTATCCCTTATGTGAGATTTTCTGTGGTTTCTCACTTTTATGTTTCTTGTTTATTCTTATGCATGTCTCCTGAATAATGTTCTTGGGCAAATGTATTAATTTATGTAAGTTGGTACATGTATGTATGTATGCATAATTGTACAAAAAGAAAAATACATACATATAAACATCGTTGAAAATTAAAGAGATCCCATTCATTGGCAAAAAGAAAAATAGAATTATAAACATAAGGGCATATGTAAGTGCAAGCATACGTATGTTCGTATGGTACTGCATGCTTACATATGTACGTATGAATGTACAAGAACATTTTAAAATTAAAACAAAATAGTGATGCATAATCGACCGCTATAAAATGGGTATTTGCCTACCTCTGTACTCAGCCGAATATAAATGTGTTTAAATACAATTTTTTGTAACATTTAAATTTTTTTGGTTTATTTATTAATAGAAAGTGAAACGTCTACTTTTTAAGTTATTTTTTAATAATATTATGCGTAATGATTTACTTTTTTTTCGACTCAAACAGACAACCTAGATAATCGATTCTTCGTTGTATGCATCACTAAACATAAAATGAGAGCGAAAGTAGCATGATGTTGCCAACATAAAATTACAAAAGAAGCAAAATCGTTTAATAGTTAATTCACTGATATTAATCAGTTATGAATACAAATTTTTATTACAGCTTAATAAAGCAAAATCTGTTTCATAAGTAATGTACAGATTAAAGCTGAAATGACGAATTTTTATGAATTAGACCGCTAAAATATGGAAAAGAAATATACGTATGTATATGTACATATGTATATTTAATTAAACTTTGGAAATCTCTTTTATTTAATATTTTTTTTACTTAACTTTTTTTAACACTTCAATACATTTTCACAGACCGAACGAATTGTATATTTTGCAATGAAATGCGATGTTTTTAATTTTTGGCATATGTACATTAGATGTTCCACTCTTACATACATGTTAGAGTAGAGCAACTAGAGCAATTGACTGTCACTGTTGATTTCACTATAAAATTGTTGTAATTGTGTTAGTGAAAAAATTACTTTTGGGTTAGTTTCGGTCATTCCCTATAGGAACTCAAACTCATTTGTAAGTACCTTCAAACTGGTTTTTTTATAACCACAACTGGTTGATTAAGTGACTTTTTTCTTTGTCGCCGACTCACTATTTTAACATAGGCATGTCATAGGCAGTAGTCAATTGGCCATCTCTGCATGAATTTTAAATTGATACTAACTACTTATTTTTCAACCACCCTGAAGTCACGTAATATCTATTATAGTTAAATAAATATTTATGTAAATCTTCACACACATTTGTATATCATATACATACATACATATGAATATACTATATATAATGAATATATGTACATTGATATATAGAAATAATTAGTATTTTTATATTTAAAACAAAAATACATACATTCATACGAAAGGTTTTCCTGCTCATAGAAAATATTATACATATTAAGTATTGAAATTATTATTTTTTTTCAACACAAACATTTGGCATTTGATTTCATGGCATGCTTCTTTTGATTTTTTTTATTTTCTTTTCATTTACTTATTTTGCTTTTATTTATTTCTTACGTGTGCTTCTATTCTATATGTTTGGTTGATATCTGCATGAGATTTAAACCAATTTGTAGTCACTTGCAAAATAATTAATTTATAGCTAGTGTTTTTTGTCAATCGACTATTTTATTTACTACAGAGTTCATTTCTTGTAGGGTACATACATATGTATATATATATATATATATATATATATATATATATATATATATATATATATATATGTATGTACATATACATATATACATTAGAGTGGCCGTTAATTGTATGGAAACTTTTTTTATTTCTTCTACCCTCACCACCAATTCAGTTCAGTTTTATGTAAAAAAATACAAAAAAAAATTCATACCGATACCGGGGTGCGTCCAGCCTTCAAAGTTGGCCTTCAAGCCCATTTGTCAATGTAATTTTTGCATATGACTGTCTTTTTAAAAAAATCATTTTACAAAAATATGACATATGACAATATTTTAGCCCTTCAAGTCAACATTAGTCTCAAAGAAAGTTTTTTGCTAAATTAATATTTTAGAAAATGTGAGGAAAATAAGCAACAAAATACCAAAAATGTTATCTAACAAAATTATATTTATATGGACATTTTTTATTTTATGTTAAATTATTTCACACATATACATACATATAGTAAATATAAAAATAATTAAAAAAAATTACATTGAATATATCGAGAGCCTATATTCAAAAGACGATAACTCAAATTTGGTCAAAGTGAGTTTCTGATGGCAAATAACTCCCCTATGCAATATTCATCTGTAATATAAATTTCGTATCAAAGCAATGTTTTTTCTCGTTTTATATCAATTATCAATCAATTATTCTGCTATCTCAAAGTATAATTTCTTTTGGTGAAAATAAATGCTAATTCCCATGTAAATTTCCAATATTTTAAAGAAATTTTTAATTTATTATAAATCCAACTCATATCTTATTGCATTTGGCATGCTGAAAACAAAAGGATTTTGATATTCTATGGGTAGTTTTTAAGATATGGTCACTTTTAACATATTAGTACATAGGGGTACTGATAAAAAAAAATGATAATACTCGTATATGTATAGCTTTTAAAATGTTAATCGAATAGAAACATAATGTATGGACCAATTATATTCAATGATATAAGCTTTCGAAATTGATAATTTAGAGTGGCCCTGTTACACTAAAGAGTGAGTTTTAGAGTGCTAAAGCTGATCACCTCTAGATGGAAGAGGCTTTCAGTCAGTCTAAGTTATTTTTTTTTATTAGTATAAGTATTTCAAGTTACTTCTTGTAACTTTTCAATTCTTATATCTAGTATTGAGTAATAGCCTGTTTGTAGAACGCGACAAGGGCGACTCACGATGAGTCATTTCATGGACGACTACGTAATGAAAAGCGTTTGTATAACGCGACTCGACTTTGTCGTGCAGCTTACGTTAACTCACCCTTATGTCAAATATGTACTAAATCGTACTGTTGCCAACATATTCAAAAATAGTTTTAGTTTATATGTTTTCATACAAAATTATGTTTTATATTCTATTCTTGAACCACAACTGACATGCACATAAATAAAATAAACAATTAAGTAAACAAATTGTTTATAAAAATTTTTAAATTTTGTGTATAAAAGTGTTTGGAAAAAGGTAAGTACTCTAAAGTTGTTTATTATTTTTTAATAAGTGAGTTTCATGTAAGTGATGTGCACGCACAAATGTACATATGTATGTAAATACATACATTTGTTACTCATAAGCAAAGAAACAAAATTAATAATAGTAAGAACATGCTTTTTTCAATTTTCAGACTCGCAAGTGTCCCAGGCCGAAAAGAACGTATGTATGTGGATAATAATGGCTAGAGTTACGAGGTGAATAATAATAATATTGGCGAGTTGGTAAGTAAAATTGAAGCATTAATAGTCAGGCATTATTTTAAACAAAACCTTTGTTTATTTTAACTTTTAGCTCGCACATTCTCCTGGCTAAAGGTTTTCTAAGGTGGTTGTTTTAAAGATGACTTGATCGGGAGTCTTCTAAGCTATGAAGAAAATGGGTCTAGCTGCTTATATTCTGTTAAATTTCTGTGTTATATTCTATTAAATCTGTGTGTTATATTCTGGTTGGCGGTAAAATAAAGTGAAGAAGTTAATAAGTATAAGAAAAGTGATGAAAATTTTTTTGCAAATGATTCCTTTATTTAAATATTTTATAAAGTGTATTAAGTACAAAATGAAAAGTGAACATTTAAAAATAAGTAAATGAAAGAATTTGTTTAGTTAATGAAGAAAAAGTGTTTGTAGGTTCATTGGTATTAAAAAAATTATCCAGGCTTGTTTTCAAATGATTATTTTTAACCGCCGACCAAAAAAGGGGTGTTATAAATTTGTAGTGTGTGTACAAGTCCACGTACAGACCAAACGGCTGAACCGATTTTGATTTATTTTTTTTCTATTGGAAAGGTGACTAAATCGAGAGTGTTCTGTTCAGCCGTTGAAAAGATATCACATCTGTTCTAGATATATTCTGCTGAATTAGTGTGCCTTTAACACCATAGCTCCCAAACGGCTAAATCGATTTTAATTTGGTTTTTATCGTCTAAAAAATGAACCGATACAGACAGAAGAGATTTTCATTAAACATAATTAAGAACACAACCGATTTAGTCGCCTTTCAAACAGATAAAATTAAATTAAAATTGGTTCAGCCGTTTGGTTTGTATGTACAAACGTGGACTTGTACAGACACACACTACAAACTTATAATACCCCTTACTGCTACCGAACTGTAGAATTCACATGGCCAATTACTCCGTACATGCCAGCAATTGTCTCAACCGCTGCTTTCTATTTAATTTGATATTTTCATGCTAAAAATTTAAAAAATGAAAACAAGAACAATATTAACATGAAAGTCTACTTACCTTTTTATTGTTTGAGATTGCAGTTTTGATTTTTTCTTGTATTTTTATTTTATTTTTTAGTGTTTTGTTTATTTGGTGCACTATTTTTGTAAAGACTAGTAGAATATTTTATTCGCCCACCTTGACGTTTATTGTGACTCAAATCGTGTTGTACAAACCGAAATAAACTGACATCTGTTACGTTTTTTGATCAAAATCGTCAACACTTGTGTTCTAAAACCCCAAAAATAAATAATGCTAACTTGTTAGCGTTTTTTTATTGACGAGCAGGCTATAAAAGATTTCAGAAATTGATTTAAAAATAAATATATTCAAAAAATCATATTTTTCCGACAAAATTCTAAAATAAAAATTCTAAAAAATTTTTGTTTTTTAATCGACTAAAACATGCTATCTCATAAAAATACGCATAAAAATACAATAATGAGAGAATTAACTAGTTTTTTTGCTCTACTGGAAAGTTAGATTTTTTGAGTTGGCGTATTTTGAATATAGGTTTTCGATATGGGCTTGAGGGCCAACTTTGAAGGCCTTATCAGTATAAATTTTTTTTGTATTTTTTTACATAAAACTGAACCGATTTGGGGGTGAGAGTATAAGAAATAAAAAAAATAAAATAATAGCCTCCCTAATATACATATCGTCGGTGCGCCGACCAAAACGCCTGTGTTTTTTGTGAAGTATTGAGGACAGCAAAAGAACTGTTTTATTTTGCCAATTCGCAACATATTTTTAAAGTAAATTTTTTAAAATTTTTCTTAGCCCATTTGAAAATATTACGCGTTGAAAAAAATACCCATTTTTTTATCCTGAAGTGGTACAAAAATTTAACAAAAAACTACACATATGTAGCTGATTTTGTTTCGAACTTTTTAAATGTGAATAGAACAAATATAATACACATAGGTGCTTTTGTTCTAAAATTTATTTTTAATAAATTGTAATGTGTTGTTTAAAATTAAAAATTTGCAAATTTGAAACCAAAACAAGTTTTATTTAACAAAAAAATTCAATAAGTAACAAAAAAATAATAAATTAATTATAATAGATAACAAAAATTAAAAACTTTAAAAACCCCCCAATATATCTAGAGAAGATGCGATATCTTCTTAGCGGCTGGACCGATTTTCCCAAACAGAAAAAACTAAATCAAAATCGGTCCAGCCGTTTGGTCAGTACGTGGGCACGGACAAACAACACAGATACACCAATACACAGACACACACTAGAAACTTATAACACCCCTTTTTTAGTCGTCGCTAGAAAAATCGTAGTACATAATATAATACCTAGTGTTAAAGATTGTCACAAAAATGATGAAAATCTTTATGAATATATATTTTTAAAGATTGTAAGCATTCGAATTTGGATTTATCGTTTTTTATAGGCATTTTATATAAAAGTTCGGAAGTAGCTTTCTTCGATTGATTTTTTCTTTGAGGTAAAGATTTCCATTCGTCAGTGCGACATAATTTATACATAACTTCGTTGTTTTTATAAAGAAGAGCGCGAATATCGCAAATTGTTTGTTCACCAGACATTTTTCCCGGCCTTATTGAATTAAAGTTTCCTGGATGGTTTTCGTAGTTCTTGAAAAATTTATGTTCTAAATAATTTATTATGTATGTTTGATATGGTCTAGCAATTCTCATTCGACTAACATAATCAGCAGGAGAGTATATTGGTGGTTTAAATAGTTTTTCTAAAGTAGAATGGGCACTATCTACCTCCATCATGGTATGACTCTTTTCAAGTATTATTTGTTCTATTTGTGTGCCGTTTGATGATGAAAAATTGATGTTAAAAAAAAACAAGTACCATTTTTTATGAACATGTCGATATATAAAAATACTAACATTTTTGTGAAACGATTTTTTGCCTACTGAAAGTACAGTATGGTTGTTTTTTCGAATTCGGCTTCATTGTAACCAGCAAAGTTTTAAAAATATGAAACTGAAATATTATTAAAATACGTATAAGTAAATTTATAATTAATAAATAATGAATTAAATATATTAAATATATTACATTTAATGGCTAACATAGTTAAGAAATTATTAATTTCTGTTGTTTTCCTTCGAACCTTGACCAAAAAAAAATATAGTAACGTCATCTTTCATCAATAAGCGCCAAAAGATTTTTGTAAATTTAGTAGAATTTCCTCTTGCTTTTTCTTTAAACCTTTTCCCATTAAAAAATTATATATGTAAATATATATTTATTGTTTACTTTTTAATAAAACGGAGTATAATTTTTATACCAAATCCGTAAAGTTTTTGTATTCTTCAATTCCCTTTTCAAAATTTCCAAGATTTTCTTGTTCAATGTTTTTTTCTCCAAATAAATTTTGTTTTGTATCAATTACTGACAAATGTTGGCTGAACGAATTTTTTTTATATTCTTACGTAAACAATGCAACAATTTTCGTCACATCTAGCTTCGCTTTTCTTTTCACCATTTTATTCTTACTCACCTTTTTATAAAATTCACTTATTTATTTACAGCCTTATTTACAAAAATTATGAGGTCTTTACAAACGTCTTTAAAGAAAAATTTTCATAAAAAATATTTCTTATTAATCCTTTTTTATAAAGGTGTAAAACAATTGTTATTCAAGTCACATATTCAATTGTCAAGGGATGAATTATGCTTGTTTTATAATTTATTTCATAGCATTTTCCAGTGAAATAGGAACTTGAATTCAATTCGAACATTTCAATGATACAAAGGATCCTAGAGGAAGAGATTGCGCTGAATCAGCAAATTTTAATAAAGTCAAGACTCAAGCACTATATTGTTTACAACATTTGTGAAGAACAAGCAACTAATATCTTCAACTTATTCCCCACCCAGATTTTCAATCACTGAGAATCAATATGAGGATTTTTATAAATCGCTTGGATCTTGCTTCGTAGCAGCTGGCGACTACAATGCAAAACATACGTACTGGGGCTCGCGTCTAGTTACACCTAGAGGTCAAGCGTTGTTTAATACAATTTCGAAAATGGGCTTAGATGTCATTTCGAGTGGGGGGAGTGACGTACGAAAAATACCGGATGTTATAGATCACACTCCGATCACACTCTCACAATAGTTACAATGAGGAATGATTTAACTAACTCATATGTGAAAGTGATTAATGGGGTCAACTAGCTAGGATTCAAAAAATATCTTAGTAGTCACTGCAAAAAAGTAGTTGCTGAACTGAGCCCGAAGAAAGCTCCAGGTATTGATGGCATTAGTAACAAAATGCTGATGAACTGCCTCATATTGCAATAAGAATCCTGCTATTTATTTTTAATGCTATTTTAAGAATGCAGTATTTTCCCAATAACTGGAAACTTGCCAAGATTAAAATGATTCCAAAGCCGGGCAAACATCCTACTGAGTCATATAGGCCTATTAACTTACTATATACATTTTCAAAGCTTTTCGAAAAGCTGCTCATGTCTAAATTGTCCAAAATTTTAGCTGATAATAGGTGCATCCCGGACCATCAATTTGGTTTTAGAAGTCAGCATTGCACCATTGAACAAACGCATAGATTGGTCCAAGTTGTAAAAAGAACATTTGAAGAAAAAAAGTATTGTTCTGCTCTTTTTATTGATGTTTCTAAGGCCTATTTTTAAAATTGAAGACATATCTGCCAATAAATATTCAAAAGCTTTCGGAAAGCTATATTATTATTGATAGGAAGTTCACTGTTGTGGAAGGAGAGTTCACGAGTGTGCCCGAATCTATATCTTCTGGTGTGCCACAGGGTAGTATTATGGGTCCTGTCATGTATTTAATATATACTTGTGATATCCCTGTGAGCATTAATATCAACACCTCTACATTTGCCGATGATACAGCCTGTATAAGTGTGCACGAAAACCCTTATGAGGCATCCCAAATCTTCAGGAACACATTACCCAGCTGGAAATATGGTTGAACTTATGGAAAATTAAAGTAAATGATCAAAAGTGTGTCCATATAACGTTTACCCTAAGAAGAGACACCTGCTCCGCCATTCGATTCAACAATCAAAATATTCCTCAACATTACCAAATGAAATACCTTGGATATACCTTGATCGAAAGCCTGCATGGAAACATCATATTGACTCTGAGTTAACTCAAATGAAACTTATATCCCTTTTTACAATGTATTATTAAGAGTTAACGTGGACTTTAACTGACAGATCTTCATACAAAACTTGCCGTCCCTGATAGCTTTTAATTGTACAATGTGAAAATAGCCGTTAAGTTAATTTAAATACATTGGTTGATTGGCAGAAATTCAACACGCAGCCTAGACTGCAAACTTTTACTATACAAATCAATATGGTACTATGGAATTCACTTATGGGGCACTGATTCAGCTTCCTATGTCGCGAGAATCCAACGAAGGCAAAACAAAATTTTACGGTTAATAACATCGGCTCCATGGTGCATCAAAAATTCTAATATACATCGTGATTTAAATATTCTACTATTGATTGAAGAAATTGCAAAATACGCAGGCAAATATTTAACAAAACTCAAATCACATCATAATCCGCTTGCTCGTAATATTTTGAACTTAACTGGACACATCCGCTTAAAAAAGAGGGACACAAGGGCTCTATTACTCAACACTCCAGATGGGATTTCTTAAAAATACTTTTTTTATACTTTTTTATAATTTTTTTTTTTTTGATTATCACTACTTATGTATTATTTATAACTATCAACAAGTTTATGTCCGACACTGTTTGGGCCTAATAATTATGTTTTAGATTTAAGATTTGAATACTTATTGTTAGTTCATATTTGAAGATACAATAAATAAATACATGTATTAAAAAAAAAACATTTCAATTGTATTACAGTTCAATTCAAGCTTTGGATTATACTGTAACTTAACCTTGTGTTACAATTGAATTAAAGTATATTTCAAGCTTCAAAAACAATGCTTTTAAAATAGAAAGAAAAATGCAATAGACAAATGTTCATATAATTACTTTCTGCATACTAACCTTCACTATTGTGTTCACGATTTAATCAACTTTTGTTTTTTAAAAATCACTTTTTTATATATCTTTGATATGTTTTACCACAATTTCGATTTTATTAACAAATAAATTATTTATTTGACAAGGTTTGAACATGTATGTTTTTTTATTTCAAAATATTTTCAAACTTGAATATTAATTGAAAAAATTTTTGAATCCACCTTTGTTTCTATTTAAATTTCAAGTGCTTGAATTTTAATTTTTTGAGTGCTTATTGGAAAACCTTAATAAGTTTTATAAATAAAGCTGTTTGTATTTTATAGGCAGATTTTGTAAAAAATTTCGTTTCTAAACGTTTCAAGTTTGTATGAAAAATAACGAAAATTCGTTTCAAAAAACGTTTTTTCCATACAAATTTAAAAACGAAAAAAACTTCTATTTACAAAATTTGGCCTTTAAACACAATATTAGTTTTTATTATTTTATTATTTCCAGTAAAACTTCCTGCCTTCCCCACGATGTCGAAAGAAAACTTAAGAGAACGAAACTAAGACACTCATTTTCTTCTATAAAAGTGTTGCACTATCTTTCGACTTATGGTTCGATTGGGTTTACGTTTGTAACGTAAGCCATATACTCGTTGTCCAATATCCATATTGCCACATCAAAAATTTCACACATTCATCGTCAAATGAGAATAAAAAAAATCGTTTTATTTGTAAATTGTGCTTTAAAAAATTAAACTCTGTTCTAATTGAGCTTGCAACAAGTGGCACCCAAAAATAAATTAAAATGAAGTCGACTAAAATAAACAAACTTGACATAACAATTTTTGTTAAGGGAAAAAAGAATAACTACTTAAGGATTTTTATTCATGATAAACAAATACCACAAAAAGGCAAGTCATGCAAAATTTTGTGAATAGGTCTTGCAAAAATACCAAGAAACCCAAAAATGTTTTCTACCACATGCACATACATATGTATGTATTGTTTGTGTGCCCTACTTATGTATAATTTTTTTGTTAAGCTGGCCTTCGTCCAGATTTAAGGACTCTCTCTCCTGTATGTATGTATGTATGTATGTGTATATATACATATACACATGTATCGGATACCGGCTCCGATAAGTATGAATTTTCTGTATATCCGGATGGCTTAAGGATGATCCCCTCTGCGTATGTAAAATACCAGCTTAGATGAATGAACAGCTTCTAACCAACTGGCATTATAACTATGGGAAGGGGAGGTAGGCAGAAATTCCTTACTCATCGAAGCCGTTGTCGAACATACATACATACCTAGAGAAGAATATCAGAATCACTAGCCAAAGGACGCAAAACCGCTTATTTACAAGTCCAGAAATGAGAAAGCCGCTAACCACCGTTTGGTTACGCAACAAATCCATTGCCAGCATATCCGGAATTGTATTTACTCATTTGCAAAATATGTATTTTATTTATGTAATTTAAAATAATTTTGTTGATTTTGTCTTAGTCGACAATTAAAATACAAGTGCCTGCTTTTGACATTAAAGTTCGTACAAATGACTGAAACAAATTTTATTGGTGCACAAATTTGTATTGAAATGCTTACGTTATCGTTAGTAATCATTTTCTTTCGATTTGTAGTGCTAAAGGCTTTTAGTGGAACGCAAAACAGATGTTTGTCGTTTAAAATGCCTGCGAACGAAAATAAGTGACATGCTGGAACAGGCAGTTCAAGTGCTTGAATTTTAATTTTTTTAGTGCTTATTGGGTATAGATAAAAACAATAAACAAAAATAAAAAATTATTTTAATTCAATCACTTAGTTGAAACAAAAATTTAATCAGAGTGGCTCTCGTTTGTCAAGTAAGCAGATTATCTAGAAATCATGATACATGACGTTTATCCTGATTATTTTTTATTTTTTACACTCAAAAATAATGCTCCCGTATTTATTTGTAAAATCCGAGTTTTTTTTATTACTTTTTGACTGTTATACTTTTTTAATTAAAAAAAATGTTTTATAATAAAAATATTGAAAAATTCATCACTTTTGCATTAAAGGTTAATAAATAGATATTAATATAAATATATAATAAATAATTGCAATTTGTGTAAAGAAATAAATGTTGAGCAATGAGCTGCATATACCACAATTGCAGTAATACTAAGCATTTCAGCAAAAGGACGAATGTCCACAGCTGGAAGCTTGCCAAAGTTAAAATGATTCCAAAGCCGGGCAAAGATCTTACCAAGGCAGAATCATACAGGCCAATCAGTCTGCTATCAACAATGTCAAAACTTTTCGAAAAACTGTTCATGTCAAAATTGTCCCCAATTCTAATTGGTAGTGTGTGCATCCCAGACCATCAGTTTGCTTTTAGAAGTCATCATAGCACCATTGAACAAACGCATAGATTGGTTCAATGTATAAGAAGAAGATTTGAAGAAAAGAAGTACTGTTCTGCACTGTTTATTGACGTTTCGCAGGCATTTGATAAAGTGTAGCATGAAGGCCTAATTTTAAAATTAAAATCATATCTACCAATAAATTTGATGAATTTATTAAAAAGTTACATTACTACCCGGAAGTTCACGGTTATGGAAGGAGAATTCATGAGTCTGCCCGAATCTATATCATACGGTGTGCTACAGGGGAGCATACTGGGGCCAGTTTTGTATTTGATTTATACTTGTGATATGCCCTTGAGCAGTAATATCCATACATCTACGTTTGCCGATGATACAGCCTGCCTAAGTATGCACGAAAATCCTCGAGGCTTCCTGATATCTACAAGAACATATTACACAACTGGAACTATGGTTAAAATTATGGAGAATTAAGGTAAACGAGCAAAAGTGTGTTCAGGTAACATTTACCCTGCGAAGAGATACTTGCTCCCCAATTCGAATCAGCAATCAAGTTGTTCCTCAGCATTCACATGTAAAATACCTTGGTATACACCTTGATCAACGACTTACATGGAAACACCATATTGACTCAAAACTATCACAAATGAAACTTAAACTAACTCAGATATATTGGCTGATTGGTAGAAATTCAACACTCAGCCTAGACTGCAAACTTTTATTATACAAGTCGCTTTTGAAGCCAATATGGTGCTACGGAATTCAGTTATGGGGCACTGCTTCATCTTCTAATGTCGAGAGAATCCAACGAAGGCAAAACAAAATTTTACGTTTGATAACATCGGCTCCATGGTGCATCAAAAACTCAAATATACATCGTGATTTGAATATGCCACTAGTGATTGATGAAATTGATAAATACGCAGGCAAATATTTAACAAAACTCGAGTCACATCCTAATCCGCTTGCTCGTAACATCTTGAGTTTTACTGGCCACATCAGCTTGAAAAAGGACACAAGGGCTCTTATACTCAACACTCCAGATGAGATTGTTTGAAAATATTTTTTTTTCTCTTTTTTTTGATTATCAATACTTATGTATTATTTATAACTATCACTAAGTTTATGTCCGACAGTGGTCGGGCCTAATACTTATATTTTAGATTTAAGATTTGAATACTTATTGTTAGTTCATAATTGAAGATACAATAAATAAATAAATGTAAAAACAAAAAAAAGAAAAAGTTTTTTCAGTATCCTTCAATTCCATATATAGGGCAAAAATCGAGAGAAGCATGCAATATAGATGATGGTTTGCTGCCACAAATCCTTTGATTTGTTCTGTTCACTTCCGTGAAGAGCATATTAATGTAAAAAATTATTGTATCCGTTTGAGCTTAAGTGAAATTCCTCTTTAAAGATAACTGCCATATTAAATACATGCTTTACATTATTGCTTTAAAGCAGTCTTGTCCACACGTACACTTTCACATTTTGGGAGTCTACTCCGTATTTCGAAACAAAAGAAACTGCTTTCGAATTTGAGTGTTGTTAACATTATTCTACTAAACTGCCCATCATTTAATTAGTACTTTTCCACGTGGTCTACAATGTAACTAAAACTAAAAGAAAATGCAACTGGTTTGAATATTATGTAATTTTAGGAAGGGTGGTGCTAAAACACACTTTCAATCGTATACCAAGTTGGTTCCATTCTGAACCAGCACTATGCAAACTCGAAAGTACTTTCGTTCCCTTTGAATTACAGAATAGAACCCCTGGTATTTACATTCGGTATAAGTGCATGTAATGCAAAGAACAATTTGTATGGATGTATTTTTTTTTGCATTATTTTTATATAAAGACATAATAATAAATCATGTTTTCAAACATCGATTTTTTTAAGAATGATGTTGCATCCCTAGCCGTGAGCCTTTTTTATTATCAGGTGAATTAAATAAAAATTAAACATTTGCTTATTTTGTAGGTCATATTACACGCAAATTTCGTTATACTGATGTCCAATTGATACAATGTTTAAAAAATATGTATTAAACTAAAATTTCTAAACTAAAATTACACATTTCAAAAAAACATTCCTAAATAAAAGTTACCATTATATGTATGTGGCAACGTTTTCCTCTCTGTTTACAAAAAATAAAACCGTATTCAAATAATTTGGGTAGTCATAATTAATTTTAAGCGTCAAATGTAGTATTACCTTTATATTATTGTATCATGCTAGAAATTATATAACACCCTTACGATTACAAATTTATATAATGCATACCATTTTGCAGTGATAGGTATTAAACATCTGCATGAATGTTTTGATTTTCTGTCTATTGAGAATGAAGCGAAAACAGAACTCTAATTGAGAATACATCTAACGAACGAAACGAATATTTACTCTATTCGATAGGAGGCAATCAATCGAAACGAAACGAAACACACATGGAAACATGAGAGAATAGAGACATGAGAGTAACGAAGCATGAGAGTTCGAATAGAATAGTACATCAATCTAGTTGTCGTTTGTTTCGTTCAAAAAAAGCGAAGCAAACGAAACATGGATGTCTTTGCCAGAATGACAAACGAAACACACATTTACTCTCATCTTTCCAAATTATTATGGAAACATTCGAATGTTTCGTTTTAAAAAGCGAATCAAAGGAAACATGCACATCTGTTTGGAAGTAAATGCGGTAGTTTGTTGTCATCGTTTCTGAAAGAAGGATACTCAAAAAATGGATTGCCAGGACGTAAGTGAAGCTTGTAAATACATATGTAGGCGTTATACAATTTTAAAATGTTTTTAACTGAAAATATAGGTTTTATAATCAAATTAAATGAAAATTTTTGGTTTGATTCATATGTGCATTGGCTATTTTCCAATTTTACTGAAACAACAATTTTCTATGTCTGTCAAAAAAATTAATGTAAGACCGAATTTTTATTTCAAACAAAATAGGCAGCAACTACAGCTCCAGTCCCATTGATGTCTCCAATAGTAGTTTGTTTAAAAATTCTAATATTAAAGAGAACATTATTAACGGCAAGTTCACAATCATAAGTAAGCGAGGTCGCAGTAAAGTTTGTCCAATGCCTACTAGTGATTCTTTAACATTACAGTTGCCTAGTACTTCGTCAGTTAAGCCATTGAAATCATTCGCTTCGGGCTGTTCATCACCTAACCAAGTTATCACTACAGATAACAGTAGCTCAAAACCAAAGCTACAAGTCGGAATGGACAGATATATAACCGTGGTAAAGCGTGGGCGAAGCCCGAATTCTTCTAAAATTTCATCTGTTCCAAAGATGTCTAGGGATAACAGCGCATCATCCATGAATCGCCAAAATCGTTTTTCATTATTGCAAGACGATAACGAGAAGACCGCTTCATCATCTCAGAAGTCTTTTAAGCCACCACCAATATATGTGAGGGAAAAAAATTCTAACGCGCTTCTAAAAAAACTACTGTCGACCATTGGTGAAAATACTTTTCACTTAATTCCAATTAAAAGAGGTAATATTGATGAAACTAAAATCCAAATATACGATGAAAACAATTTTCGAAAAATTGTAAATGATTTTGAAAAAAATAAAACAAACTTTTACACATACCAACTTAAGAGTGCTAAAGGCCTACAGATAGTACTAAAGGGCATAGATTCATACGTTGAGCCCGAAGAAGTAAAATGTGCACTTCTAGACCAAGGATTTAAGGTAAAAAACGTTACTAATATAATTAACAGAGAAAAGGTCGCCCAACCCCTATTTCGCATTGAACTGGAGCCGAATGACATACAATTGAAAAAAAATGAAACCCATCCAATTTATAGCGTAAAGTTTCTGTTACACCGAAAAATCACAGTTGAAGAGCCACGTAAGCGTTCAGGTCCTGTACAGTGCCATAATTGCCAAGAATATGGCCATACAAAAACTTACTGCAATTTACCTACAGTTTGTGTTATCTGCGGTGAATTGCATGGTACTGCTAGCTGCACTAAGCCAAAAGAACAAGCAGAAAAAAAATGTAGTAATTGTGGAGGTAATCACACCGCTAACTATAGAGGATGCCCTGTATATTCTTTTGTTAAACAGACTATGAGTCAAAAACCTAAGTTAGCCCCAGCCCAACCATTAAACACGTACTCCGCCTCTTTTGCTGAAGTAAGTCAACCAGTTACTTCACGTGTATCGTATGCCGATGCTGCTAAGGCTAGTTCTAGTCCCTCACAAAATGTTTCACCGCAAAACAATTCAGCGAATGCAAGCTCAGGCTTTAACTTTAGTCGCCTTGAAGCTACTATTGAGAATCTGGTGCTAACTATAAACAACTTCACAACAAATATGACGAGCATGATGCATGAAATGCTGCGAATGCAGAATACACTGCTTCAAGCATTAGTAAATAAACCATGAACATGTTAAAAATATGTTTCTGGAACGCAAACGGCATTCGCCAGCATAAAAATGAACTTGAGCACTTCCTCATGGAAAAAAATATTGATATAATGTTGGTCTCTGAGACTCATTTGACTTCAAGGAGCTTATTTAAAATAAATGGTTACACTCTATATGATTCAAAGGACCCGAGGGGGAGAGCATGCGGTGGGTCAGCAATTCTAATTAAGTCAAGACTCAAACACTATGTCCTTGATAACATTTGTGAAGAACATCTACAAGCAACAAATATTTGTGTCGAAAATTTTGTTACAAATTTCGTGATATCATCAATTTACTCCCCTCCCAGATTCGCAATTACTGAGGATCAATTCGAGGAATTCTACAAATCTCTTGGCCCTTGTTTTGTAGCAGCTGGGGACTACAATGCAAAACATACGTTCTGGGGTTCGCGTCTTATTACACCTAGAGGTCGGGCATTGTTCAACACAATTTCAAAAATGGGCTTGGACGTCATTTCAAGTGGGGAGCCCACTTACTGGCCTACGGACATACAAAAAATTCCGGATGTTATAGATTTTGGAGTAATGAAAAATATCGGTAGGGAATTAATTCATGTTGAAGCTTCTGTAGATCTCTCCTCCGATCACTCTCCCACGATTGTTACAATTTGTAGCCCACTAAGAAGTGACTTCCCTGTCCCATACGTAAAGATGATCAACCGTGTTAATTGGCTGGGGTTCAAAAAATACCTCAGCAGCCATTGTACGGAAAATATTAACGTAAGAACACCAGGTGATATTGAATCTAACATTGAAAATCTTAACGAAAATATTAAACAGGCTCCTGAACATGCTACTACTCCCCATCCGCAGACTGGGTTTAATAGGATTTATTCTACAGACATTGAACATCTTTTACGTGAAAAAAGGACAGCTAGAAGGGAATGGCAACAGCACAGATCACCCCAAAATAAAATTAGATTTAAAGAGTGCACTAGACGACTCCAAGAGCTGCTGGCATATGAAAAAACTGTATGTCTTAAAAATTATCTGGAAAATATTGATGCCACACCTGCATCTAATTACTCCTTGTGGCGAGCTGCTAGAAAGCTTAAAACACCCGTTGAATATAGACCACCTCTGCGCACTTCTACCGGAGGTTGGGCCAGAAGCGATACTGAAAAAGGTAACATATTTGTTGAGCATTTAAAATCCGTATTTACCCCAAATACATGTACTGGTGTTGTTGATTTACCGAGTGTGGTTGCGCTACCCCCTCGACCCATAAAATTTAAGACGCGTGATGTTCAGAAACTAATTGCTGAACTCAACCCGAAGAAAGCTCCAGGTATTGATGGAATAAGTAACAATATGCTGAAAAACTTGCCCCATATTGCAATTAGAATCCTGTTATTTATTTTTAACGCCATTTTACGACTGGAGTATTATCCACAAAGCTGGAAGCTTGCGAAGGTCAAAATGATTCCAAAGCCGGGCAAAGACCTTACCAAGGCTGAGTCATACAGGCCAATAAGTCTGCTATCAACAATGTCAAAACTCTTCAAAAAGCTGCTCATGACAAAATTGTCCCCAATTTTAACTGATAGTGGGTGCATCCCAGACCATCAATTTGGTTTTAGAAGTCAGCATAGCACCATTGAACAAACTCATAGATTGGTGCAATTTATAAGAAGAACTTTTGAAGAAAAAATGTATTGTTCTGCCCTGTTTATTGACGTTTCTCAGGCCTTTGATAAAGTGTGGCATGAAGGCCTTATTTTAAAATTAAAATCATATTTACCAATAAATTTTCTGAATTTATTAGAAAGCTACATAACTACCCGAAAGTTTACGATTGTGGAAGGAGAATTCATGAGTCTGCCCCAATCTATATCATCCGGTGTGCCACAGGGGAGCATACTGGGGCCAGTTTTGTATTTGATTTATACTTGTGATATGCCTGTGAGCAGCAATATCCATACATCTACGTTTGCCGATGATACAGCCTGCCTTAGTATGCACAAAAACCCGCACGAGGCGTCCCGATATCTTCAAGAACATATTACACAGTTAGAAATCTGGTTGAACTTATGGAGAATTAAAGTCAATGAACAAAAGTGTGTCCATACAACGTTTACCCTAAGAAGAGATACTTGTTCCCCCATTCGAATCAACAATCAAAATATTCCTCAGCATTTCCAAGCGAAATACCTTGGTATACACCTTGATCGAAGACTTACATGGAAACATCATATTGACTTTAAGCTAACTCAGATGAAACTTAAGTTATCTCAAATTCATTGGTTGATTGGCAGAAATTCAACACTTAGTCTGGACTGCAAACTTTTAATATACAAGTCGCTTTTGAAGCCAATATGGTGTTACGGTATCCAGTTATGGGGCACTGCTTCAGCTTCCAATGTAGAGAGAATTCAACGAAGACAAAACAAAATTTTAAGGTTAATAACATCTGCTCCATGGTACATTAAGAATTCAAATTTGCATCGTGATTTAAAAATGCCACTAGTGACTGAAGAAATTGCAAGATACGCAGGCAAATACTTAACAAAACTCGAGTCACATCCTAATCCGCTTGCTCGTAATATTTTGAATTTTAATGGTCACATCCGCCTAAAAAAGAGGGACACAAGGGCTCTTATACTCAACACTCTAGATGGGAATGCTTGAAAATACATTTAATTTTCCTTTTTGATTAGCACTACTTTGTATTATTTAAATTATCACTAAGTTTTTTTGGCCGACACTGGTCGGGCTAAATAATTATATTTTAGCTTTAAGATTTGATCACTTATTGTTAGTTCATTTTTGAAGATACAATAAATAAATATATGTATTAAAAAAAAAAAAAAAAAACTATTTTTGATGGCCGAAATTTTGGAAAGGAACTTGTAATTTTTCCACATTTATGTTTTTGTGAGCATAAGAGTTACATGATTTCATATGCCGGCATTACAATGCACAAAATGAATAAAGGTTCGCAACTTTTACTCTCCAGTAATAATAGGGCCGATTATGGTTTATTTAATATACACATTTGTACGAATTAAAAGCAATCAATATAATTAAAACAATACGGAATATTAATTTATTTAAAAATGCCAGCACTAGAGTCCCTTTGTGTTAGTTGTTGTAGGAAAGTTTCAATGATGAAGGCATAGTCACTGGTCACTGAACTATACCGACTTCAGCAGCTATTAATCCTAATGTAACATCAGAGCGCCCTCCTTTGTTATGTAGCAAAATCATCGGCGAAGTAAAATAACCAATAAAATGGCTACTAACCACAGTTTCAAAAAAATCAATACGTTTAATTTAACACCAGCGGCGCTGCAACACAGCATTATTAACTTTCCTAAAAAGAAGGTAGCACCTAGTAATAGTAAAAGGCATTAATTGCCCAAGTGTTACTTCTCTTAAAAAAAGTTCAATTTTTTGACCAGAAAAAATATAAACAAGCTATTAGGGCATGTAATTTTTTTTCTTCTTCTAGCAACAGATGTGTGTATATTTTTAGTGTGTATATTTTTTTCAGCTTCATCATTTTCGACAGGCAGTCTTACATTTTTAAGTAAATACTTACTGCAATTAAAATACAACCATGCGACATACACAGCACCTAGATGTTGTAAACCATAATCGCCAAAAGGATTAATGTTGTGTTGTAGCCCAGACAACACAACATTTTTGTTTTGTAAACCGCAATCGGGGCATAAGACTCAGGCGTAAACATCTCAAGTGCCATATGTATTTTTAAAATATTTAAAAATAAGTAGCATGGTATATACTATACAAATAGTGTCAATGTTAAATCATACCTGCTTTTACTACTGTTGGAATTAACATAAGTTCCGCGTTCGGATGCTTCCGATATTTCCCCGTAATATTCCGTTTCGAGAAAAGTTGGTGCATTATCGTTAGAGTCCAAAATGTGAATGATAATGTTATGGGTCGCTGCAGCCGATGCCATATTTGTTCCTTTAACTATTAGAAGAAACTGTCTAAAAGTACATGTCGTTCAATTAACAATAAATTACGCAAATATTAAATTATTTACTTATTTTTTTCATAATCAATATGTGAATTTACTAGCAGGACCCCAGTAGAGGGGTTTATGTAAAAGAATCCTTCATCATTTCCATCAACAATATTGTAAAAAACGGATGACAAAGAGTGAGTGTCTAATTTTGTTATAAAGTATCCTATCGGAACATTTTCATACAATTCAATAGATGTTGTCGGTGAATTGAATTTAGGAGGATCATTTTCGGCCATTACAACAATTATGTGAACAGGCATTTGAGATGATAATGGAGGATTTCCACAATCGACTGCTTTGACTTGCAGCATATATTCTTGCATTTGCATTATTTCAAGATTTTGCGACAAATAAATGGTTCCGAGAACGGTGTCAATCTCAAAAACATTTCCTACATTTCCACTAACAATATAGTATTTTATTTCACCATTTTTTCCGCTATCACGGTCGATAGCACTTAGTTGCGCAACTGTGGATTTAATAGCTGCACTTTCTGGTATTCTGATCTGCAATATTTTGCTTGTGAATTCCGGATAATGGTCATTATGGTCATATACATTAATAACTATTTTCGCATAGTTTCTTTTTGCGGGCGTTCCATGGTCCTTAGCTATCACCGTTAGCACATGCTGTTTTATTCTTTCGTAGTCTAGACGTTGGGTTACTACAACATTTCCTGTTACCGAGTCAATACGAAAAAAGTGTAATGATGTTGGGTCTTTAGAACCGTGCAGAGTATAAAATATTTTCTTTTCTTCGTCTTCATCAGTTGCATGTAATTGAGTTATTATAGATTCTTCTGCAACACTCTCGGATATATTTACCACATACAACTCTTTTGTGAATTGCGGTCTATTATCATTCGTGTCAACGACGTGAACAAATAATCCAGTTACCACAACATTCCATCCATCGAATACGTTTATAGTCAAATTGTAATATTTTTTAAATTCCCAGTCTAATGATTTAGACAGTAACACGTTGCCATTATCATGTCCTATATAAAATTCGTTATTTTCATTGCCACCTAAAAAATAAAAGAAAATCATTTTATTAATTTTCATAGTTCACAGCATTATTGTTATATGTATGTCTGTCTGCAAGGACCAAATTTACAGTCATTAGTTAATTATTAGTAAACTAAAATGATAACTATTGTTTACCTATTACTTCATATTCACAATGCATTGATTAACTAAAGTATAATAAAAAATAAAATAAAAAGAATGTGTTACAGCTAAATACAAAAAAGATGCTTGATAGCGTATGTGTGAAGTGTGTATACAAATTTTCACAATACAACAATACCAATAAAGTTTACAACGAATCAGCTGTTGTCTAACTATTTGTTAACCAATGACATTTGGCGGTTTAACTAATGGTAAACAAAGAGCTTTGAATCAAATATTATTTGTTAAGCCATTGCTATTAGGTAACTAATGACTGTAAATTTAGGCCTAAGTGTTTGCTTTAAATCATGAAAATCGTGATATTTACTTATTAAATTAAATTAAGTTATAATGTACATATGCACATATCGAGCCTTGAGCGCAACATTATCGTGAGCGACATCATGTAAAATTTTTTTATTTGAGAAATTAAGATTCCATGACATAGCTCAAAATTCGATATTGTCAAAATATCAAAATGGCTTATAGTTTCAAAAATACGGCGGCTTAGATTTTATCGTAAGTAGATGTTTAAATTAAAAAAAAAAAACAAAATTAATAATAATCGTAAGCGACACATATTTATTGTAATATTTTATTTATTAGAGAAATTTAAATGAATATATTCACCTAAAGTAAATTTTATGCCGGCACAACTTTTGTTCATCTGGCATAAAAATGTATACGTACACACAGTTTTGTGTGTATTACTGTTTTTTGTATTCCCAGCGGTAAAACTTAGAAGACCTTTTTAGTTCAGGCCTTATTAAAGGCCAGCTCAGGAATTTTTTCGATTTCTTTACCATTCTTATCAAACTCCTATGGAATGCCTTATAGAAGGCCTTGGCTTTTCCGCATAAAAGATAAGGTACACATTCCACATTCCCTTCTATGAGAAGGGATAATGGAAGGAGTAACATTTTTTGTTTTCTTTTTTTTGCCAAAACAAAAGCAAACGAGTTCATGTTTTGAGTCAGTTAATATTCTTATGTAACTTCTCAAGAAGGCCTTATAGAAGACTTCGGCTCTTTAGTAAAAAAAGATGAGATACACATTCCAGAACAGAAGAAGTAAACTATTTTGTTTTGCTTTTTTGGCAAAGCCAAATCAAAAGAGTTCAGATGGCGTTATAAAAACCAAAATTCCATATACAAATGTCAAATACAGAGCAATTAAGGAAAAGAAAACGTAAATTATTTGAGTTGAGTTTTGTACGTTGAATGAGACAGTTATTTTGTTCCATCAATATGTATTATGTACGCATATAAATAATATATGGGTTCTTATTTTCAGAAGTTTCCTTTCAATATGTTCGACAAATGTGATCACAAAATATACATCAAAATACTATATGTATGGATGTGTATATTGAATACCTCGCGCCTGTTTTTCAAAACTTACAAGTGCTGGAATACAAGTAGAACAGTTGGAAAAATATTTAATATTCATATAAAATATAAATATGTGTATATATCTTCACAACTATTTTACTTGTATTTCAACACTTGTAAGTTTTGAGATACATGCCCCAGCATCTGAAAACCTTTATTAAACCACGTTTCAATATGACCTTTATTGTGAAGGCCTTTTTACAGCCATTGTCTGAAAGGTCATTTAACATCCCTTCTATGGAAGGCCTTTTAACAGCCATTCTCGGGAAGGCCTTTTAAAATATCTGCGAAAGAACCGAGAACGGAAGGCCTACCTCGCAATGACAACGTGTGTAAAACAGATATGAAGATGGGATGGGGCGAGCAGGCCTTATACATCCAAAAGAAGGAGTACAGAGGTGTTTTAGAAGGCATCCCTACTCCTTCTTTTTCCCGATGGGTTCTTTTGACATTTGCTGTTTTTTAAGTTGTGTGTGCATTGGTTTTGTGCGGCTGATGCGGGGCAGCGTTACCGTTGAAGAATTTCAAAAAGGGGATTTTCAAAAAAGAGTGGTACAAAATGGGGATTTCTAAGATCAAGAGGGGCAACTTCAAAATGAAGAAAAATTAAAGAAACAAGCATATTTATTAAGTTATTTTTATTTGAAACAGTAAAAACAAATTTCTAATATATAAGAAATTCAAAAGCATGTGTTATTTGCAACCTACTAACTCTCGGAACAACTACTGATTACTGGGTATGAGATGTATGTATACAGAAAAATAGTATAATACCGGCAGTTTAAACTAGTTGATTATTTACATATATTTTATTTGAAAATGAGCGAGCATAAACGTAGTATAGATAGCTACTAAATATAAAAAAATCATAAAATCTATCAAAATAATAAAACAGTGGTCAAATTGCGGCATTTGATTTCGATTGAAATTTTAAAGAAAATAGATGAAAATTTGCCCCAGCTCTTAAGGTTTAAAATAACCAAGGAATACAAATACATTTTTGGGATATATTTTACTTTAAAACCAGCAAAATTCAAAAAAGTTACTTAACCATTTAAAGTTTTGATACAAGTTTTAAATTTGGATTCTGAAGACGATAATACGAGTATTATTCTTTTTAGGCATTATGAATAGTTCTGTGATAAAAAGGAAAAAGTTCTTAAGTCGAGATAATCTGATTCTAATTTAATTTTGAATTATATCTTAATTTAGGTTATACTTTGATATATTTAAACTTAAATGTATTACTTATAGTGTGTAGAACGATGTTTGCTTAAAAAACCAAGGTTTCACTTGCAATAAATTCTTCAAAATCGTACGTTTTATTTGAGTCTATACAAAATATAAAATCACGAGAGAAAAAGTTTATAATTTAAATTCATCATTAAGAAGACATGTAAGACTACATAATCAGTCTTCTACTAATTCAATAGAGTCTACAACGTGAAATTTAAAATTTACAAGTCATAAAAATTATGTAAATCATAAACATTTGATTCATCATCAGTCAAGAATTGTATTAACTCTGGCTTCAAAAATTTTATTTTAACAAACATATATGTATATTGGAAAATAGTGACAAGGAAAATCGTCGTACTTTCATAGCGAACAGTCGATTAGCGGAATTGTTTCTTACATACCAAACAAACAAAAAATTATACAAAAAAATATTCGTAGTACATATTATTCGTAATAGGTACATACTGATTTTAATAAATAAGCTTTATTGCTTTGATAATATTTTTTACATAGTGGAAATAACATATACAAAAAAACGCAAACAAAAAAACATAAACAGTGACATTAAGGAATACTCTATGCCAGTACCTCAAAAACAGACAAACAATCATAAATTACAAAAACAAAAAAACCGTAAACAAAAAAACATAAAAAGTGCCCTTGAGGAATACTCTATATGAGTGCCTCAAATACAAAAAATTATGAAGTGAGTTCTAACGGCAGAAATGCCTATTTGACTGTGAGTTCTGAAGCTCTTAATGAAAACAATAGAAATAACAAATCTAATGAGTGTTTTTTTAACGGCAAAGCCAATTTTTCGTCAGCGATCAACTTCGCTTTGTCCAATGGCAAATAGTAGTGATTCATTAACACTACAATTGCCTAGTACTTCTTCATATAAGTCAGTAATATCATCCCCTCAGGCTCGTATTCATCACTTAACAAAGTTATCACTACAGATAACAGTAGCTCAAAACTCAAGGTGCAAGTCGGTATGGACAGATATATATATATAACCGTGGTAAGGCGTGGGCGAAGCCCGAATTCTTCGAAAATTTCTTCCGCTCCAAAGATGTCTAGGGATAACAGCGCATCCTCAACTAATCGCCAAAACCGTTTTAAAATTTTGCAAGATGAGAACGACAAACCCCATGTATCCTCGATTAAAACATCCAAGCCGGCACAAATCTACTTGAGAGAGAAAAATTTAAATGCCCTTATTAAAAAATTAATTTCGGTCATTGGTGAAAATAAATTCCACATTGTCCCAATAAAATGTGGCAACATCGATAAAACGAAAATTCAAATTTATGACGAAAAGGATTTCCGCAAAATGGTTTCTGAATTTGAAACAAATAAAACAAGCTTCTACACATACCAGCTTAAGAGCGCTCCAGGCCTGCAGATCGTATTGAAGGGCATAGATTCTTATGTTGTCTCTGAAGAAATAAAAGATGCACTCGTCCACCAGGGATTTAAGGTAAAGAATGTATCTAACATAATGAACAGAGAAAAGGTACCCCAACCCCTATTTCATGTTGAACTGGAGCCGAATAATATACAGTTGAAAAAAACGAGACTCATCCTATTTATAGCCTAAAATACCTTTTATACAGAAACATCACAGTTGAAGAGCCACATAAGCGTTCAGGTCCCTTGCAGTGTCATAATTGCCAAGAATATGGCCATACAAAAGCTTTCTGCAATTTACCTACAGTGTGTGTTATCTGCGGTGAATTGCACGGTACTGCAAGTTGTACCAAACCAGAAGATCAAGCGGAAAAAAATGTAGTAATTGTGGAGGTAATCACACCGCTTGCTACAGAGGATGTCCTGTGTACTCTTTCGTCAAGCAGGCTATGGTGCAAAAACCTAAATTAGCTCCAGCTCAACCATTAAACGCGTACTCCGCCACTTTTACTCAAGTGAGCCAACCAATTACTTCACGTGTATCGTATGCAGATGCTGCTAAGGCTAGTTCTATTCCCACACAAAATGTTTCACCGCCAATAATAATTCAACGAATGCAAACTCAAGCTTTAACTTTAGTCGCCTTGAAGCTACTATTGAGAATCTGGTGCTAACTATAAACAACTTTACAACAAATATGACTAGCATGATGCAAGAAATGCTGAGAATGCAGAATACACTGCTTCAAGCATTAATTAACAAGCCATGAACACGTTAAAAATATGTTTCAGGAACGCAAACGGCATTCGCCAGCATAAAAATGAAAACGGAAAAAAATATTGATATAATGTTGGTCTCTGAGACACATTTGACTTCAAGAAGCCTCTTTAAAATGAATGGCTACATTTTCTATGATACAAAGGACCCTAGAGGGAGAGCATGCGGCGGATCAGCAATTCTAATAAAGTCAAGACTCAAGCACTGTATTCATGACAACATATGTGAAGAACATCTACAAGCAACAAATATCTGCATTGAAATTTTTTTTACAAATTTCGTGATATCTTCAATTTACTCCTCTCCCAGATTTTCAATCACTGTGGACCAATACGAGAAATTCTACAAAACTCTTGGACCTTGTTTCGTAGCAGCTGGCGACTACAATGCTAAGCATACGTTCTGGGGTTCGCGTCTTATTACACCTAGAGGTCGGGCATTGTTCAACACAATTTCAAAAATGGGCTTGGATGTTATAGATTTCGGCGTCATAAAAAGTATTTCTAGGGAATTAATTCACGTTGAAGCTTCCCTAGATCTCTCGTCCGATCACTCTCCCACGATCGTAACAACCTGTAGCCCACTGAGAAGCGCTTTACCTCACCCATATGTCAAGATAATAAATCGTGTTAATTGGCTGGGATTCAAAAAATATCTTAGTAGTCATTGCACAGAAAATATTACGCTAAGAACACCCAATGATATTGAATCTAACATTGCCAATCTTAACGAGAATATTAAACAAGCTTCTGAACATGCCACTACCTCCCATCCCGCATACTGGGTTCAATAAAATTTTTTTTATACAGATGTTGAACATCTCATACGTGAGAAAAGAAGAGCTAGAAGCTAATGACAACAGCACAGATAACTTAACACAAAATCAGATTTAAAGAGTGCACTAAACGACTCCAAGAGTTGCTTGCATCTGAAAAATCTGCTTTTTTTAAAAATTATCTGGAAGGGCTTGATGTCACACCAGCATCTAATTAGTCTTTGTGGCGTGCTGTTAAAAAGCTTAAAACACCCGTTGAGTTTAAGCCACCTCTGCGTACATCTACCTAAGGTTGGGCAATAAGCGATACTGAAAAAGGTAACATATTTGCTGAGCATTTAAAATCCGTATTTACACCAAATACATGTACCGGTGCTGCTGATTTGCCGAGTGTAGTTGCTCTACCCCCTCGACCCTTAAAACTTACGATGTGTGATGAACAAAAACCAATTGCCGAACTCAACCCAAAAAAAGCTCCCGGTATGGATGGAATTAGTAACCAGATGCTGATTAAGTTACCTCGTACTGCAATTAGAATCCTGTTATTCATTTTTAATGCCATTTTACGACTGGAGTATTATCCAGACTGCTTGAAGCTTGCCAAGGTTAAAATGATTCCAAAGTCAGGTAAAGATCTTACCAAGGCTGAGTCATATAGGCCAATAAGTTTACTGTCAACAATGTCAAAGCTTTTTGAAAAGCTACTCATGACAAAATTGTCTTCAATTTTAACTGATGATGGCTGCATCCCGGACCATCAATTTGGTTTTAGAAGCCAGCATAGCACCATTGAGCAAACGCATAGATTGGTTCAATTTATCAGAAAAACATTTGAGGAAAAGAAGTATTTTTCTGCTTTTTTTATTGATGTTTCTCAGGCATTTGATAAAGTTTGGCATGAAGGCCTGATTTTGAAATTAAAGACATACTTACCAATAAACATTCTAAATCTTTTGGAAAGTTACATTCTTGCACGAACAATTATAGTTGTGGAAGGACACTTTATGAGTATGCCTGAAACTATCTCATCCGGTGTGCTACAGGGGAGTATACTGGGGCCATTTTTATATTTGATTTATTCTTGTGATATGCCTGTGAGCAGTAGTATCCACACTTCTACATTTGCCGACGATACAGCCTGCCTTAGTATGCACGAAAACCCTGATGAGGCATCCCGAAAACTCCAGGAACACATTAGCCAGATGGAACTATGGTTAAACTTATGGATAATTAGGGTAAATGAACAAAAGTGTGTTCAAGTAACATTTACCTTACGAAGAGATACTTGTTCCTCCATTCGGATTAATAATCAAGATGTTCCTCAACATTCACATGTGAAATATCTTGGTATACACCTTGATCGACGGCTTACATGGAAACATCACATTGACTATAAGTTAACTCAAATGAAACTTAAATTAACTCAGGTACATTGGCTGATTGACAGAAATTCAACACTCAGCCTAGACTGCAAACTTTTAATATACAAGTCGCTTTTAAAGCCAATATGGTGTTACGGTATCCAGTTATGAGGCACTGCCTTTGCTTCCCATGTAGAGAGAATTCAACGAAGACAACACAAAATTTCAAGGTTAATAACACCTGCTCCATGGTACATTAAGAATTCAAATATACACCGTGATTTAAATATGCCACTATTGACTGAAGAAATTACAAAATACGCAGGCAAAGATCTAACAAAACTGGAATCACATCCTAATCCGCTTGCTCGTAATATTTTGAACTTTACTCGAAAATACTTTTTTTTTGTTTATCACCAATTATGTATTATTTACAACTATAACTTAGTTATGTCTGATATTGGTGAAGGTGTTACAAGGACATAAAAATATAAAATTTAATTGTGAAATGTTTTGTAAATATTTATTGATTAAATCAGACGAAACTTCATGTCTCATAGATGTAAAATCACATCAAACAAAAATGAGTATTCTTATTATCATCATCAATAGATGATATAGTCAATAATTACATGAATCAATATGACGTTTTGATCAAGGAGATGAGAGGAGTGAATTTTAAGACCGTCAAAGTGGTTGGTCTCTAATCAAAGTTTCGTATCTTGAGTTGAATATAAAAGAATATAAATGTATTAAGGGTCCACAATATATTCCTTTACCACAAATAATACAGAGAAAGTCATGCATCAACATACAATATAATGATGTGTATTGCTTCAGGTGGGCTCTAATATCAGCGCTGTATTCAGTTAATATATATCCAAACAAATGTTAATTATATAAAATAAAAGACATTCGTGATAAAATTATTGTTTAGACAATAATATTGTTTTAAACTTCAATAAATTATATTTTTCATTGTCGGTAAATAAAATTCAGGAGTTTGAGGTAAACAATCCTGAAATAAGTGTAATGGTTTTTGGTTTAGATGATGAAAATGTTATCGTTGGCCCCTACTATTTCTCTAAAGTAAAGAAATCTAATCATATTAATTTATTGTTGTTGGAAGATGGTCAAAGATTTTTTTCGCAATACTTGTAATTATTTATTCACCCGTATTGCGTATGTCACGTCGAATATTCGTCTAGATTAATCAATATCTTTACACATTTCCTTTAATTTAGTACGAAATTCTCGTAAACGAATAGGCGACGTGACATACGCAATACGGGTGATTGTATATCCAAATATGAACTAACAATATGTATTCAAATTCTAAATCTAAAATATAATTATTAGGCCCGAACAGTGTTGGACATAAACTTATTGATAGTTATAATAATAATAATACATAAGTAGTGACAATCAAAACGGAAAAAAGTAGTTTCAAGAAGTCCCATTTGGAGTGTTGAGAATAAGAGCCCTTGTGTTCCTCTTTTTTATGTGGATGTGTCCAGTAAAGTTGAAAATATTACGAGCAAGCGGATTAAGATGTGACTCAAGTTTTCTTAAGTATTTGCCTGCGTATTTTGCAATTTCTTCAATCACTATTGGCACATTTGAATCACGATGTTATCAAACGTAAAATTTTGTTTTGCCTTCGTTGGATTCTCCCGACATTAGAAACTGAAGCAGTGCTTCATAACTGAATTCCTTTGCATCACATTGGCTTCAAAAGCGACTTGTATAGTGATAGTTTGCAGTCTATGCTGAGTGTTAAATTTCTACCAATCATTTAATGTATTTGAGTTAATTTAAGTTTCATTTGTGTTAGCTTTGAGTCAATATGGTGTTTTCATTTAAGTCATCGATCATGGTGTATACCAAGGTACAAGGTGAATGTTCAGGAACAACTTGATTGTTGATTCGAATATAAAATAAATTCATACATACAAAACTAAAATATACATTAGAAGCCTGCGTAATCAGTCTTAAAATGTAAATTCGACATGTTTTTTAATCAAATCAACTTTTTCGACAGCGATCAACTTCGCTTTGTCCAATGCTTACTAGTGATTCTTTAACATTACAGTTGCCTAGTACTTCGTCACTTAAGCCATTGAAATCATTCGCTTCGGGCTGTTAATCACCTAACCAAGTTATCACTACAGATAACAGTAGCTCAAAACCAAAGGTACAAGTCGGGATGGACAGATATATAACCGTGGTAAAGCGTGGGCGAAGCCCGAATTCTTCTAAAATTTCATCTGTTCCAAAGATGTCTAGGGATAACAGCGCATCATCCACGAATCGCCAAAATCGTTTTTCATTATTGCAAGACGATAACGACAAGACAGCTTCATCATCTCACCACCTATATATGTGAGGCAAAAAAATTCTAACGCGCTTCTAACAAAACTACTGTCGACGATTGGTGAAAATACTTTTCACGTAATTCTAATTAAACGAGGTAATATTGATGAAGCTAAAATCCAAATATACGATAAAAACAATTTCAGAAAAATTGTAAATGATTTTGAAAAAAATAAAACAAACTTTTACACATACCAACTTAAGAGTGCTAAAGGCCTAAAGAAGGGCATAGATTCATATGTTGAGCCCGAAGAAGTAAAATGTGCACTTCTAGACCAAGGATTTAAGGTAAAAGATGTTACTAATATAATTAACAGAGAAAAGGTCGCCCAACCCCTATTTTGCATTGAACTGGAGTCGAATGACATACAATTGAAAAAAAAAGAAACCCATCCAATTTATAGCGTAAAGTTTCTGTTACACCAAAAAATCACAGTTGAAGAGCCACGCAAGCGTTCAGGTACTGTACAGTGCCATAATTGCCAAGAATATGGCCATACAAAAACTTACTGCAATTTACCTACAGTTTGTGTTATCTGCGGTGAATTGCATGGTACTGCTAGCTGCACTAAGCCAAAAGAACAAGCAGAAAAAAAATTTAGTAATTGTGGAGGTAATCACATCGCTACCTATAGAGGATGCCCTGTATATTCTTTTGTTAAACAGACTATGAGTCAAAAACCTAAATTAGCTCCAACCCAAACATTAAAAGCGTACTCCGCTTCTTTTGCTCAAGTGAGTCAACCAGTTACTTCACGTGTATCGTATGCCGATGCTGCTAAGGCTAGTTCTAGTCCCTCACAAAATGTTTCACCGCAAAATAATTCAGCGAATGCAAACTTAGGCTTTAACTTTAGTCGCCTTGAAGCTACTATTGAGAATCTGGTGCTAACTATAAACAACTTAACAACAAATATGACTAGCATGATGCAATAAATGCTGAGAATTCAGAATACACTGCTTCAAGCATTAGTAAACAAACCATGAATATGTTAAAAATATGTTTCTGGAACGCAAACGGCATTCGCCAGCATAAAAATGAACTTGAGCACTTCCTTACGGAAACAAATATTGATATAATGTTGGTCTCTGAGACACATTTGACTTCAAGAAGCTTCTTTAAAATGAATGGCAACATTTTCTATGATACAAAGGACCCTAGAGGGAGAGCATGCGGCGGATCAGCAATTCTAATAAAGTCAAGACTCAAGCACTATATTCATGACAACATATGTGAAGAACATCTACAAGCAACAAATATTTGTGTCGAAAATTTTGTTAAAAATTTCGTGATATCATCAATTTACTCCCCTCCCAGATTCGCAATTACTGAGGATCAATTCGAGGAATTCTACAAATCTCTTGGCCCTTGTTTTGTAGCAGCTGGGGACTACAATGCAAAAAATACGTTCTGGGGTTCGCGTCTTATTACACCTAGAGGTCGGGCATTGCTGAACACAATTTCAAAAATGGGCTTGGACGTCATTTCAAGTGGGGATCCCACTTACTGGCCTACGGACATACAAAAAATTCCGGATGTTATAGATTTTGGAGTCATGAAAAATATCGCTAGGGAATTAATTCATGTTGAAGCTTCTGTAGATCTCTCCTCCGATCACTCTCCCACGATTGTTACAATTTGTAGCCCACTAAGAAGTGACTTCCCTGTCCCATATGTAAAGATGATCACCCGTGTCAATTGGCTGGGGTTCAAAAAATACCTCAGTAGCCATTTTACGGAAAATATTAACCTAAGAACACAAGGTGATATTGAATCTAACATTGAAAATCTCAACGAAAATATTAAACAGGCTGCTGAACATGCCACTACTTCCCATCCGCAGACTGGGTTTAATAGAATTTACTCTACAGACATTGAACGTCTTTACGTGAAAAAAGGACAGCTAGAAGGGAATGGCAACAGCACAGATCACCCCAAAATAAAATTAGATTTAAAGAGTGCACTAGACGACTCCAAGAGCTGTTGGCATATGAAAAAACTGTATGTCTTAAAAATTATCTGGAAAATCTTGATGCCACACCTGCATCTAATTACTCCTTGTGGCGAGCTGCTAGAAAGCTTAAAACACCCGTTGAATATAGACCACCTCTCCGCACTTCTACCGGAGGTTGGGCCAGAAGCGATGCTGAAAAAGATAACATATTTGTTGAGCATTTAAAATCCGTATTTACCCCAAACACAAGTACTGGTGTTTTTGATTTACCGAGTGTAGTTGCGCTACCCCCTCGACCCATAAAATTTAAGACGCGTGATGTTCAGAAACTAATTGCTGAACTCAACCCGAAGAAAGCTCCAGATATTGATGGAATAAGTAACAATATGCTGATAAACTTGCCCCATATTGCAATTAGAATCCTGTTATTTATTTTTAACGCCATTTTACGACTGGAGTATTATCCACAAAGCTGGCAGCTTGCGAAGGTCAAAATGATTCCAAAGCCGGGCAAAGACCTTACCAAGGCTGAGTCATACAGGCCAATAAGTCTGCTATCAACAATGTCAAAACTCTTCGAAAAGCTGCTCATGACAAAATTGTCCCCAATTTTAACTGATAGTGGGTGCATCCCAGACCATCAATTTGGTTTTAGAAGTCAGCATAGCACCATTGAACAAACTCATAGATTGGTGCAATTTATAAGAAGAACTTTTGGAGAAAAAATGTATTGTTCTGCCGTTTCTCAGGCCTTTGAAAAAGTGTGGCATGAAGGCCTTATTTTAAAATTAAAATCATATTTACCAATAAACTTTCTGAGTCTATTAGAAACCTATATAACTACCCGATAGTTTACGGTTGTGGAAGGAGAATTCATGAGTCTGCCCGAAGCTATATCATCCGGTGTGCCGCAGGGGAGCATACTGGGGCGAGTTTTGCATTTGATTTATACTTTGATTTATACTTGTGATATGCCTTAGTATGCACAAAACCCCGCACTAGGCTTCCCAATATCTTCAGGAACATATTACACAGTTGGAAATCTGGTTGAACTTATGGAGAATTAAAGTCAATGAACAAAAGTGTGTCCATATAACGTTTACGCTAAGAAGAGATACTTGTTCCCCCATTCGAATCAACAATCAAAATATTCCTCAACAGTCCCAAGTGAAATACCTTGGTATACACCTTGACCGAAGGCTTACATGGAAACATCATATTAACTTTAAGTTAACTCAGATGAAACTTAAGTTATCTCAAATTCATTGGTTGATTGGCAGAAATTCAACACTTAGTCTGGACTGCAAACTTTTAATATACAAGTCGCTTTTGAAGCCAATATGGTGTTACAGTATCCAGTTATGGGGCACTGCTTCAGCTTGCAATGTAGAGAGAATTCAACGAAGACAAAACAAAATTTTAAGGTTAATAACATCTGCTCCATGGTACATTAAGAATTCAAATTTGCATCGTGATTTAAAAATGCCACTAGTAACTGAAGAAATTGCAAGATACGCAGGCAAATATTTAACAAAACTCGAGTCACATCCTTTTTTTTTGAATTTTACTGGAAACATCCGCCTAAAAAAGAGGGACACAAGGGCTTTTTTACTCAACACTCTAGATGGGAATGCTTGAAAATACATTTAATTTTCCTTTTTGATTACACTGTACAACAAAATAACATTTTTTGGCTGTCCTTTAGATAAAATTACGCGGACTATATGGATTTCGATGCGTTAAATTCAAATCTGCTTTCAGTTTTTCTCTATAACGTAGAGATTTTTTTTATGGGCGTGGCTAATTTTGCCCCCTAAATTAGTCGGCCATACTAATATATTTTACTATAACTCAAAACCCGCTATTTCGATTTTAATAAATAATAAACCAAAAGACGCGCCACAAAATTTTGTTAAAAAAAATTTATAATCATTTTTTACCTATCTTTTATGGTTTCGGAGTTATTCAGAATTTAAAAAAGAAAAATTTTTTTTTATGCAAAAATCGCGTAATTTTTTTACATGAAAATTGCAATAAAAAAATCATAAACTCAATAGTTTTATATTTTTTACATTTTTCTTAAAACCACATATCCTAGGAATAAAACAAGCTATAAAACGTGAAAATCCAGCAATAAATCTTAATTTTATTCGCAATTTAAAGCAGGTACCTAAAAATGGAAAAATGTGTGTAATGCATTAAATGCTGATCCAATGTTTTTTTATTTCAGCTGCTAATAATTTCTCAATAACTCCGAGTATTCAGAAATTATTGGCGAAATAAATAATTTTGGTTTAATATTAATTTTTTTTAGCTCTCAAAATATAATGAAAAACTTTTAGTCGCAAATATTTTTCACTTTATGTATTATTATGTATGCTGTCAATAAACTAAGCTAGAAGCGCTAAGTATGTATATTCAGTTTTAAGAAAAAGTGCTAGCTTGAACTACAACACTTAACTATTTGAAATAAAACACCATTTTTGTAAGAAAAATATTTGTACTTTAAAAACGTTTTAAAATTAAAAAGTGTCTTGTTATTTACTAATAGACATTTTCATTCCTATTCATATCTTCAATTAAGTTTCTCGTCGAATGGACCAACAAAAATCTGCAAGCATTACTTCTAATGATTTTCCATTGTAACGCTTTTCTATATATATCATGTCTTGATGAAACCTTTCACCATGTTCATCTGATACGGCACCAAGATTTTCGGGGAAAAAATCCAAGTGCGAGTTTAAAAAATGAATTTTAAGCGACATATGGCATTTTAGAGCCTCATAGGCAGAAAGCAGTTCTTGAATGATTTCATGGTAGTTTTCACTTTTTTTATTTCCCAAAAAATTGTTACACACATTCACAAAAGCCGTCCATGCTCTTTCTTCCACGCCGTTCAACTTCGTCTTAAAGACTGCGTCCTTCATAAGCTCTCGTATTTGTGGACCAACGAAAATTCCTTCTTTTATTTTTGCATCACTAATTCGAGGAAATTTGCTCTTAAGATATAGAAAGCCATCACCATCCTTGTTCATTTCTTTAACAAAGTTCTTTATTAGGCCTAGCTTTATATGAAGAGGTGGTAAGATAATTTTTTCCTTCTGAACTAGAGGTTCTTCTGAAACATTTTTTTCTTCTGGAATAAAATTTACTCTCTTTGGCCAACTTTTAACTTTATAGTGATTTTCTTTTGAGCGACTATCCCATTCACATAAAAAGCAACAGAATTTGGTATATCCACATTGCAATCCATTTAACATTGCTACAACTTTCAAATCAGCACAAATGCTCCATGAGTACTGTGTGTATTTAATTTTGTTAAGTAACACTTTCATATTATAATAGTTTTCTTTCATGTTTCTTGAATACGCTAGTGGGACTGATGGATATTTGTTGCCATTGTGAAGCAAAACTGCTTTCAAACTCGTCTTTGATGAATCAATAAAAAGTCGCCATTCTTCAGATTTATCACTGAACGAAAGTTCTCGCAGAAGACCATCAGCATTATAACAAAATATTAAATCCCTGTCTTTGCTGAAGTATTTCAAATATTCTTCTTCTCTGTTTCGAAAGTATGTGACTTTCACTTCTTTATCTACCAGATTCCATTGCTTCAATCTGGATGCAAGAAGTTCTGCCTTTGTTTTTGGAAGTCCTAAATCACGAACTAAGTCATTCAGGTCGCACTGCTTCGGAAAATAACGTTTGCTCGTTGGACTTGTAAATGTTGAACTTGCAGAAGCAGCCATCGTGGCGTAACTGGATTCAGTACTTGCAGACTTAACATCTTCTTCCTCGTATGTAGGGGACATTGGAAGTAAATCATTACTTCTTAGAGGAACTGGTCGTTTGGCGGATGAAATATTGGGATATATGACTTTATTTTTGTTCTTTCTGGAAAACCCACGTGTTGTAGTCATACAAAAGTAGCAATCATTTGTATGGTTTTTTGGTTCGTTCCAAATCATTGGTGTCGAAAATGGCATAGACTTGCGATTTCCTTTGATCAAACCTCTTAAAGCCCTTGAACAGCTATTACAACATATTTTTGGTAGCCAATATTTATCTCTTTCATCGATAGGAAACCCAAAGCATAGCTTATAGGCGTTCTTAACCTGGGAAGTTATTGTCTGGCGTTGCGATTTTAAAGTTAAATCACCACATACATAACAGAATGAATCAGCAGAATTTTTACAAAGCCTTGGCATTTTGAAACCTGCAACAATTTGATACAAAACTATTAGCTACTTCGCATCATAAATACAACATTTTGAATTAGTAATAATAATACTTACCAAAAAATAGATGAAGAAATTATCACTTTTTAAATTCAGCTTATGCTAAAATTTTTAGCTATTTTTTTTTAATTTTGTTGCGGTTGAAAATTTACTTTTCGGTTTCACAAACAGTTATTGTATGGCAACTGATGAGTGAACATACTTATGTATACCCAAAATTCTTTATTTTATATTTTCTTTTAGTTCTGTTACCTGCCCGCAATGCCCTTTCAGTAGCATTACCAGATGTAAATGTGACTGCATTTAATGCATTACACACATTTTTCCATTTTTAGGTACCTGCTTTAAATTGCGAATAAAATCAAGATTTATTGCTGGATTTTCACGTTTTATAGCTTGTTTTATTTCTAGGATATGTGGTTTTAAGAAAAATGTAAAAAATATAAAACTATTGCGTTTCTGATTTTTTTATTGCAATTTTCATGTAAAAAAATTACGCGATTTTTGCATAAAAAAAATTTTTTCTTTTTTAAATTCTGAATAACTCCGAAACCATAAAAGATAGGTAAAAAATGATTATAAATTTTTTTTAACAAAATTTTGTGGCGCCTCTTTTGGTTTATTATTTATTAAAATCGAAATAGCGGGTTTCGAGTTATAGTAAAATATATTAGTATGGCCGACTAATTTAGGGGGCAAAATTAGCCACGCCCATAAAAAAAATCTCTACGTGATAGAGAAAAACTGAAAGCAGATTTGAATTTAACGCATCGAAATCCATATAGTCCGCATACTTTTATCTAAAGGCTATTTTGGCTGTTGTACAGTGTTATCACTACTTTGTATTATTTTAACTATCACTAAATTTTAACCGACACTGGTCGGGCTAAATAATTATATTTTAGCTTTAAGATTTGATCACTTATTGTTAGTTCATATTTGAAGATACAATAAATAAATATATGTATTAAAAAAAAAATGTTTTTTATATGTATTCTCGTGGCATGTATTGTACTAAATAAATAATAAATGTTATCGTGTTATAAGCGAAGCATGATGGATGTATTGGTGTAATTGTTTATGAGTGCTAACAAGCGATGTCGCCAAGACGTCTTGTTCGTAACAAAAACTCAAAAGAAATAGTGTTGATACGTGTACGCTTGTTATTTTGCGTGTGTATGTAAGATGCAGATGGTAAGCTATTATGTGTTTAAGGGAGATTTTTTTAAGCAAGCACACACAACTAATGTCAATGCATGTGTGCTTTTGTATGAAAAATAAGAGAGCATAACAACTTATGTAGGTATGTACATATATATGTATATATATATATATATATATATATATATGTAAATCCATGACGTTCCACGCGCTCAAGCGTAGAAGGAAGCACAAACATCACAAATTTTTTTACTCCTATACCTGCAATAATTTAAACAAATGTATTGCCAACAGTGTTGTTTCGCATTTGTTCTAGAAAATTTGAAAAATTCTTCATGTTTTAAAAGTTCTTATAACAAGTCTCAAATCAAATTCATTGGTTGATTGGCAGAAATTCAACACTTAGTCTGGACTGCAAACTTTTAATATACAAGTCGCTTTTGAAGCCAATATGGTGTTACGGTATCCAGTTATGGGGCACTGCTTCAGCTTGCAATGTAGAGAGAATTCAACGAAGACAAAACAAAATTTTAAGGTTAATAACATCTGCTCCATGGTACATTAAGAATTCAAATTTGCATCGTGATTTAAAAATGCCACTAGTAACTGAAGAAATTGCAAGATACGCAGGCAAATATTTAACAAAACTCGAGTCACATCCTTTTTTTTTGAATTTTACTGGAAACATCCGCCTAAAAAAGAGGGACACAAGGGCTTTTTTACTCAACACTCTAGATGGGAATGCTTGAAAATACATTTAATTTTCCTTTTTGATTACACTGTACAACAAAATAACATTTTTTGGCTGTCCTTTAGATAAAATTACGCGGACTATATGGATTTCGATGCGTTAAATTCAAATCTGCTTTCAGTTTTTCTCTATAACGTAGAGATTTTTTTTATGGGCGTGGCTAATTTTGCCCCCTAAATTAGTCGGCCATACTAATATATTTTACTATAACTCAAAACCCGCTATTTCGATTTTAATAAATAATAAACCAAAAGACGCGCCACAAAATTTTGTTAAAAAAAATTTATAATCATTTTTTACCTATCTTTTATGGTTTCGGAGTTATTCAGAATTTAAAAAAGAAAAATTTTTTTTTATGCAAAAATCGCGTAATTTTTTTACATGAAAATTGCAATAAAAAAATCATAAACTCAATAGTTTTATATTTTTTACATTTTTCTTAAAACCACATATCCTAGGAATAAAACAAGCTATAAAACGTGAAAATCCAGCAATAAATCTTAATTTTATTCGCAATTTAAAGCAGGTACCTAAAAATGGAAAAATGTGTGTAATGCATTAAATGCTGATCCAATGTTTTTTTATTTCAGCTGCTAATAATTTCTCAATAACTCCGAGTATTCAGAAATTATTGGCGAAATAAATAATTTTGGTTTAATATTAATTTTTTTTAGCTCTCAAAATATAATGAAAAACTTTTAGTCGCAAATATTTTTCACTTTATGTATTATTATGTATGCTGTCAATAAACTAAGCTAGAAGCGCTAAGTATGTATATTCAGTTTTAAGAAAAAGTGCTAGCTTGAACTACAACACTTAACTATTTGAAATAAAACACCATTTTTGTAAGAAAAATATTTGTACTTTAAAAACGTTTTAAAATTAAAAAGTGTCTTGTTATTTACTAATAGACATTTTTATTCCTATTCATATCTTCAATTAAGTTTCTCGTCGAATGGACCAACAAAAATCTGCAAGCATTACTTCTAATGATTTTCCATTGTAACGCTTTTCTATATATATCATGTCTTGATGAAACCTTTCACCATGTTCATCTGATACGGCACCAAGATTTTCGGGGAAAAAATCCAAGTGCGAGTTTAAAAAATGAATTTTAAGCGACATATGGCATTTTAGAGCCTCATAGGCAGAAAGCAGTTCTTGAATGATTTCATGGTAGTTTTCACTTTTTTTATTTCCCAAAAAATTGTTACACACATTCACAAAAGCCGTCCATGCTCTTTCTTCCACGCCGTTCAACTTCGTCTTAAAGACTGCGTCCTTCATAAGCTCTCGTATTTGTGGACCAACGAAAATTCCTTCTTTTATTTTTGCATCACTAATTCGAGGAAATTTGCTCTTAAGATATAGAAAGCCATCACCATCCTTGTTCATTTCTTTAACAAAGTTCTTTATTAGGCCTAGCTTTATATGAAGAGGTGGTAAGATAATTTTTTCCTTCTGAACTAGAGGTTCTTCTGAAACATTTTTTTCTTCTGGAATAAAATTTACTCTCTTTGGCCAACTTTTAACTTTATAGTGATTTTCTTTTGAGCGACTATCCCATTCACATAAAAAGCAACAGAATTTGGTATATCCACATTGCAATCCATTTAACATTGCTACAACTTTCAAATCAGCACAAATGCTCCATGAGTACTGTGTGTATTTAATTTTGTTAAGTAACACTTTCATATTATAATAGTTTTCTTTCATGTTTCTTGAATACGCTAGTGGGACTGATGGATATTTGTTGCCATTGTGAAGCAAAACTGCTTTCAAACTCGTCTTTGATGAATCAATAAAAAGTCGCCATTCTTCAGATTTATCACTGAACGAAAGTTCTCGCAGAAGACCATCAGCATTATAACAAAATATTAAATCCCTGTCTTTGCTGAAGTATTTCAAATATTCTTCTTCTCTGTTTCGAAAGTATGTGACTTTCACTTCTTTATCTACCAGATTCCATTGCTTCAATCTGGATGCAAGAAGTTCTGCCTTTGTTTTTGGAAGTCCTAAATCACGAACTAAGTCATTCAGGTCGCACTGCTTCGGAAAATAACGTTTGCTCGTTGGACTTGTAAATGTTGAACTTGCAGAAGCAGCCATCGTGGCGTAACTGGATTCAGTACTTGCAGACTTAACATCTTCTTCCTCGTATGTAGGGGACATTGGAAGTAAATCATTACTTCTTAGAGGAACTGGTCGTTTGGCGGATGAAATATTGGGATATATGACTTTATTTTTGTTCTTTCTGGAAAACCCACGTGTTGTAGTCATACAAAAGTAGCAATCATTTGTATGGTTTTTTGGTTCGTTCCAAATCATTGGTGTCGAAAATGGCATAGACTTGCGATTTCCTTTGATCAAACCTCTTAAAGCCCTTGAACAGCTATTACAACATATTTTTGGTAGCCAATATTTATCTCTTTCATCGATAGGAAACCCAAAGCATAGCTTATAGGCGTTCTTAACCTGGGAAGTTATTGTCTGGCGTTGCGATTTTAAAGTTAAATCACCACATACATAACAGAATGAATCAGCAGAATTTTTACAAAGCCTTGGCATTTTGAAACCTGCAACAATTTGATACAAAACTATTAGCTACTTCGCATCATAAATACAACATTTTGAATTAGTAATAATAATACTTACCAAAAAATAGATGAAGAAATTATCACTTTTTAAATTCAGCTTATGCTAAAATTTTTAGCTATTTTTTTTTAATTTTGTTGCGGTTGAAAATTTACTTTTCGGTTTCACAAACAGTTATTGTATGGCAACTGATGAGTGAACATACTTATGTATACCCAAAATTCTTTATTTTATATTTTCTTTTAGTTCTGTTACCTGCCCGCAATGCCCTTTCAGTAGCATTACCAGATGTAAATGTGACTGCATTTAATGCATTACACACATTTTTCCATTTTTAGGTACCTGCTTTAAATTGCGAATAAAATCAAGATTTATTGCTGGATTTTCACGTTTTATAGCTTGTTTTATTTCTAGGATATGTGGTTTTAAGAAAAATGTAAAAAATATAAAACTATTGCGTTTCTGATTTTTTTATTGCAATTTTCATGTAAAAAAATTACGCGATTTTTGCATAAAAAAAATTTTTTCTTTTTTAAATTCTGAATAACTCCGAAACCATAAAAGATAGGTAAAAAATGATTATAAATTTTTTTTAACAAAATTTTGTGGCGCCTCTTTTGGTTTATTATTTATTAAAATCGAAATAGCGGGTTTCGAGTTATAGTAAAATATATTAGTATGGCCGACTAATTTAGGGGGCAAAATTAGCCACGCCCATAAAAAAAATCTCTACGTGATAGAGAAAAACTGAAAGCAGATTTGAATTTAACGCATCGAAATCCATATAGTCCGCATACTTTTATCTAAAGGCTATTTTGGCTGTTGTACAGTGTTATCACTACTTTGTATTATTTTAACTATCACTAAATTTTAACCGACACTGGTCGGGCTAAATAATTATATTTTAGCTTTAAGATTTGATCACTTATTGTTAGTTCATATTTGAAGATACAATAAATAAATATATGTATTAAAAAAAAAATGTTTTTTATATGTATTCTCGTGGCATGTATTGTACTAAATAAATAATAAATGTTATCGTGTTATAAGCGAAGCATGATGGATGTATTGGTGTAATTGTTTATGAGTGCTAACAAGCGATGTCGCCAAGACGTCTTGTTCGTAACAAAAACTCAAAAGAAATAGTGTTGATACGTGTACGCTTGTTATTTTGCGTGTGTATGTAAGATGCAGATGGTAAGCTATTATGTGTTTAAGGGAGATTTTTTTAAGCAAGCACACACAACTAATGTCAATGCATGTGTGCTTTTGTATGAAAAATAAGAGAGCATAACAACTTATGTAGGTATGTACATATATATGTATATATATATATATATATATATATGTAAATCCATGACGTTCCACGCGCTCAAGCGTAGAAGGAAGCACAAACATCACAAATTTTTTTACTCCTATACCTGCAATAATTTAAACAAATGTATTGCCAACAGTGTTGTTTCGCATTTGTTCTAGAAAATTTGAAAAATTCTTCATGTTTTAAAAGTTCTTATAACAAGTCTTGTGAGATCTTTAATATACATACATGCTTTGCGTTTACTGCAACATTGGCATATTTCAATTGACAAATTTTTGAAAATGTTAGCAGTTATATGATTGGCATCGGCGTTACCGCTGAAAAATTTCAAAAAGGGGCACAAAAACGGGATTTAAAAAAAAGGCACAAAAAGGGGATTTCTAAGAAAAAAAGGGCAACTTCAAAATGAAGAAAAATTAAAGAAACAAGCATATTTATTAAATTATTTTTATTTGAAACAAACTTAAAAACCAGTATAATTTAAAAAATTTACTGAAGCAATAAAAGTTTTAAATTTCGATGAAGATGAAAATACGAGTATTTTTATTTTTAGACATTATGAATAGTTCTGTGACAAAAATCAAAAAGTGTTTAAGTCAGATAATCTGATTTTGAGTTAATGTCACCTTCGTTATCTGCAGCTACCCCTGGTCAAAATCTCAATTAATTTGTGTAGTTTTTCAGGAAGTTATATTACTTAAGAGTGTGTATAACGATGTTTGCTTAAAAAATTAAAGGTTAACAGAGAATTTCCCAATTTAACTGTAAAAGAAATACATTTCTGAAAATCGACTTGAACGCTTAAAAGTGCTCTCCTGCAAAACAGAAAAATATGTTTTGAGCACTTTTTCCTTATTGCTAAAAAGCAAGGTTGGCAACCGAAACAAATAACGGTATCGCTATTGATACCGGTACAACTATTATTTAAATTTCGGTATCGGTAACGGTATCGGTATTTTTTATTTCGGTATCGGTATTACTGGTACATACCGTTATTGAGTTTATAATACCGGTATACCGATATGACTGCTAAATTATTAGTTCAAACATTAAATATTGCAAAAAATTTAATGAAACTATTTTTTTAAGCTTTAGGTCATTTTAATATATATTGTTTTTTATTTATCGATATTTCGTTAACCATTGGCTAACTTCTTCAGGATATTTTTTTCTTTTATATGCAATTTTTTATATAAAAACAATAAAATATAAAAAAAAATATAAAAAATATAGATATAAAAAATTGCATATAAAAGAAAGAAATATCCTGAAGAAGTTAGCCAATGGTTAACGAAATATCGATAAATAAAAAACAATATATATTAAATTGACCTAAAGCTTAAAAAAATAGTTTCATTAAATATATACAAAAGGTCGAAAAATTAGATAAGCAATTTATAGCAAAAAACCTCTTTTTTATTAAATTACTTCGAAAAGGGGGTATTTTTACATTAACATATAAAAACATTTAAACTTATATGTTTCTATATACGTTTTTATACTTTTATTAAAAAATAATTTGTTAAAAAAGTAAAATAAGGAAACTGCAGTTGAAACTTTGCAGACATATGTATATGTATAAAGTATACATTTTGGTTAATTACATTATACACCAAGTACATGTAGAATTCTATTCGTATACGAATTCTCGTATATTCGTCTTTTTTTGATATTCGTATTCGTACTCGCCAAATTCAGACGAAACAAATATTTGAATATTTGATATCAAGCAATAAACAATATTCTTGTAGCCAACTTAAAAACAAACAAAACAAATTTCTCGTACAATTAATATTTAGTGCCGTTATTACAACTTAAATATGTTTAAAAGTAGGATTTTGTCGGACGTATATAACGCTACTTTAGGCTATTCATTATTATAAATTGAATTTAACTTACATTGCCTTTAACTTAGCGCTCACTTTAGGTTAAGTTAAAATTGTACTGTGGACAACTTTTTATACGTCCGATAAAATCCTACTTTTAACTAACTTTAAGCTGTAACAATGGCAATATTTAACTTCAGATATAAAAGTTTCGAAAATTTTTCTCCATTATATCTATTAACCAATTAATCCTATATTTGAATTAGACCTATTTTTTGTTATAAATATCAAATTCCAAAGCTGTAAACAAAAAATGTATTACGCCACTTTAAAACAAGATTTTTTTGTAAATATGTATATCCATAAATCTAATCAGCGTCCAGCGAAAAATAAGAAAAATACTGCAAAAATACTGAAAAGTCCCATTTTTAATTTAATTTTCTTGGAAATTGCCGGGAACTCAAAAGCAAACTGTATATTGATTGCACAATTTTCTACCTAAGAGAGATTTTTCAGATGAAAATATTGATTGGCGAAATTCTTTTAACCCACTTGTTTCTTCAAAAACCGGCGAAAATCGACTTTGTTCAAAATTCTAGTTTAAATTAAGTATAACTTTTGACTTAATTGTGATTTTGATACCAAATTTTTTTTAACATTACAAATTTTGTCCCTTATTCAGAATGAGTTTAATTTTTTGAATCTAACAACATTTGACTTCTCCATTAGCAGAACAGTGGACAAAGGTTGGTAAAAAACGTCAAAATTTTAATATTTTTCCTCTATTTCCTAAACTGTAAGCGAAAACCCATAAATGTACTAAACTTTTTTTAGCTCTTTGATAAAAAAACACTTGCAAAAAATCCTTTTTATCTGATCAAAAACAGGAGCTTGGCATGGATTTTAATTTTTCATTAACCCAAGGTTGCCTACTTTGGTGCTTTGTGGCTCCGCCCCCTTTAAAGATATATAGTCTAAATTCCAGACTTATGCTCTGTGACACCTTCGTCAATGCTGTGTAAGATTTCATAATTTAGAAATTTATTTCCAATTTTTTAAAAAATCCTCACTGTGTATCGGGTACTTTAGGCCCCGCTAGGCAATTTATGGCAGCAAACCTCATATTTTATACAGAGCACATATGTAGTATACCAATTAAAGAAAAATAGGTTTGGTACCAGTTTAATGTGCAATATATTAAAAAAGCACTCTTCAAAACTTTAAATCTTCGCATTAGCTTGTGTATCGATAACAGCCAATATACTAATTTTCGCGATTTCTTATACAGTGGCTTTGCTCTTTTCACCAATTTAAAACGTTTATATGTCTAGAGATACGCTTCATAAGAATGTGTAAAGGAGAACAAAAAGAAAGTCAATTGAAATAAATTTTTGAAATTTTATTTTTGGTGGGAATCGGTATACCGGTACATACCGGTATAGACTTAAACGGTATTTTGGATACCGGTATTTTTTAACCGAAATTCGTTTCAGTATGGGTATCGATACCGGTATCTAATTTTAGCGGTATTTGAATCGGTATCGGTATTTTTATTATACCGTTTGCCAACCTTGCTACAAAGTTATTAAATACCTTAAGTACCTATTCTTTTGAAATTGTACATTTGTATTTATTAATAAATTCTTCTCTTTACGTTCTTCAAAATCGTTTTGAAATAAATTTAAAGCAGACAGCATGGATTGGCAAGTGTCTACTTTCAGTATATTTGATAATTTTTTAGTAATGCTAATTTATGTTCATTCTTTGTGTGTTTTTTTTTTCATTTTATTTTATAAAGATGAAGAAATAAGGTGGAGCTTGTCGACTTTGCAACTGCTGAATCTGGGTATTTGTTTGCGATTAATTTGGCCAATTCTTTCATTGATTTAAACGAGTGGTTGCAACTTATAATGATGATGATGATGAGCAACTGATTACAAAAAACGCAAATTGGTTTTTTGGTATCTGCATCCATAGACTTTCGTATTGCTTTTGAACAAACGCGTTTAGTGTGTGACTTTATTGAAAAACTACTAACAGTTCCACCCTGTCGAAACAAAAGCAAATAAACTGTATTTATCGGAGGAAACATGTAATGTGGCAAATTTGTAGAAAATTTTTCGAGGATGCTTTAAAGTCTTCTCACCAACAAATATTAACCGTGTCATTATTTATTTTTCCCAAGTACTGAGTATCCAGAGTGCATGTTAACCTATTTATTACCAAAATAATATTGTTGTTTTTGCTTTTGGCAGCCTAATTTTAATCAGATTAAAAAAAATTTACCAATTTCTTTTTCTATTAAATAAGAAAACACAAAAAGAAAAATATCGTAAGCGACAAAATTTTTTTAATTCCTTCATTAATATGCCACGATAACTGGTGCCAAATATGAAAATACAAAATTGTTTTTGCTCCCAATCACTGGCCAGGACAATATCTTTACAAACTGCATTAAAACATTTTAAATTTTATCCATACATTTGGAAATAATCGAAAAAAACGTTCTCCTATAAAGTTTGGTTATTGTCCCTTACGATAATGTTGCGCTCAAAGCTCGATATGTATATATGTATGTATGTATGTCTGTATTATGTTTGTCTGTTTGTAATAAAATTAATAATATTAAACAATTTCACATTACCACTAATGTTATACCACAAATATTCACTGTCTTCGTCTGTAGCTTGTATAAGGGTAACGAGAAATCCAGGTTTATCGCTTTCTGTAACTTCAACGATGTTATCCACAGTCTTAATATTCGGAGGAGACGAAGACTTCTTTAATATAGGTATAACAACTACATTTAATATGGCGGTTTGACTTTTTCTTGGTTGGCCATTATCTTCCGCCTTAATAATCAATTCATATTCACCTTCGGATTCCAGTGGCTTATGGACATAAATTGAGCCAGTTTCAGAATCTACTCTGAATTTATTTTTTCCTTTTCCAGACTTTATAGAATATGATATTCTACCGTTATCGCCAATGTCGTTATCTGTCGCCTGAATCTGAAAAAGACAGAAAGTTTTTTGAATAAACATCCATGAATTTTAAATAGAATCTAAGGCATTTAAGCGCGATAGTATCAAAGTCAATTCAATAATATCAAGCAAATTGTTTGTCTAATCAAATTTTAGAAAAATTTTAATAAAGTGTAAAAACCAACGGGAAATAAGGTGAAACGTTTTGGCTGAGGTGAATTGAAGCTTTTTTACTGAGAGTTTTCTGCAGCATGATTCACCCATTTAAAAAAAAATTTGCGGAATATTAAAACTTCCATATGAAATGGAAAGCGTATTAGTTTCTTGGTGAAATTCATGATCTAGGCGCACGGCAGTGCGCCAGGCCAAGTTCCGGCCAATGTACGTAGTGTGTTTATTTACAGGAAGCCATTCGAGCTGGTTTTACCCGCCTCATAACTTTGTTCCACGCAATCGTAAAATTATAAAATTTAAACCATAATTAGAATAAATTCATGTAACCCTATATGCGAAGTTTGAAAGGTTCAATGTACAATGAAAGGTTCCTGAGATATGGACGTGCAAAAAGTGCATATTTTAAGACATACTCACTGACCTACTGATTCACTCATCACTATTATGAAGCACTTCCGCTATAGCTAGAGATCTGAAATTTTGTACACAACTAGATTTAGGTGAGCGATGAACTAGAAAAATCTGAAAAGCAGAAAATTTTACCCAGGGTGGCGGGGCTAAGCCCATAAAAATTAAAATTTGCGCTAGTGAGATGAAATTTTGTACACAAGTAGAACTAAGTGAGTACTTATCTAAAAAAAATCTGAAAACCCGAAAATTTTTACCAAGTGTGCGGAGCTACGCCCATAAAGCTCCTAATTAAAAAAACATTTCTAAGGCGTTTAACTCAAGCGATTTTAGTGAAATTTGGCACACATAAATAATGAATAATAGAAGGCTCTAAATTTTTATTGAAAAAAGTGGGCGTTAAAACGGCAATACAATTTAAGTCTCCTATTTCATGTGTTTCGTGTCGGCAGATTTAAATGTATAATTTATTTATTTACTATTATCCGTTTCAAATGAAACTAAACAGGAAAGATAAAGATGTTAGCAAAATAAAAATTTGGTTTTAAAAAAAGTAGGCGGGGACATGCCCATAAGAATAAAATTAAAATTAGCGATAGTGAGCTAAAATTTGATAAACGAGTAGTAGTGAGTAGTTATAAATTAGCCAAATACTAGAGCAATCTGAGAACCCAAACATTTTACCTAGGAGGGCGAAGCTGCGCCCATAAGGCTCAGAATTTAGAAAACAAATCTAAGGCGTTTAACTTAAGCGATTTTATTGAAATTTGGCACACATGTTGCTTTAATACAAGGATATAAATTTTCGTTGAAAAAGTGGGCATTAACACGCCCATAAAATTTAAGCCTGCTATTTCATGTACTTCGGGTCAGCACATTTGAATAATACTACATATTTACATATTTATTACTATCCATTTTCAACGAAACTCGACTGGAAAGATAACTAATGGCACCAGCAGGTATCGAGATTGAAAAAGTGGGCCCATAAGAAGAAAACAAATAAAATGTACGCTAGTAAGCTGAAATTTGATGAACAAGCAGGTCTAGATTAGCAACTAGCTAGAAAAATATGAAAAACCGGAGATTTTTACCAGGGGTGATATTCCAATAAAGCACACAATTAAAAGAGCAAATTTAAAATATTTATCTCAAGCGATTTTATTGAAATTTGGCACAAATGTTGGAATAACGCAAAGTTATAAAGTTTCGTGGAAAAAAGTGGGTGTTAACACGCCCATACAATTTAAACCTCCTATTTCATGTACTTCGGATCAGCAGATTTAAATATGCTATTTATTTAAATATTAATATCCGTTTCCAACGAAACTTGACACGTATGATTGGCACTGGCAAAAAAAAATTATTTAAAAAAAGTGGGCGGGAATACGTCCATAAAAATTAAATAATTAAATATGCACTAGAGAGCTGAAATTTGGTACGCAAGTAGGTCAAGATGAGAAACCAAATAGAAAAATCTAAGAACCCAAATATTTTAAACAGGAGTGGCTGGGGCCGCGATAATGTTGTACTGAAGCTTTTAACTGAAGCTTTAACTTAAAGCTATCATCTTAAAAAGGGTAAGATGATAATTGAGCTTGAGTTTAAAAAAGTGACGGAGAGTGGGGGTAACGGCCATAACATTTCAGGCTAGAATTTGCACTAGAGTGCTTAATTTCAATACACAAATAAATCTAAATTAGAGATCACCAAGAAAGATTTAAAAATCTGGAAGTTTCAATTGAGGGCATGGACACGCACTTTAGGCTGAAAATTAAGAATTTAAGTTAAGGGATTTACGAACAGGAAAAATTTGAGAGCACCGGTTGTTAAATTAGGGAAGTAGGGCCACGTTTTTAAAATTTTTATTTTAATATTTACTTTACTGCACTAAAATTTAAACTATATTTTACATATTTCTACTCAGATGATCTTAAAAAATTTATCAAATTACTCGGTCCTTATTATGACAGAATTGTGCACATGTCACCCTATAGCCCATTATTTTATGTAACTCTGCCCGTTTGAACTGGCGCAGACATTATGAATAGAACTATAACAGACAAGAAATTTAAAGTTTAAAAAGCTTAATTAAAAAAACATTCCATAAAGTAGTCCGATCCTCACAAAAACAAAAATGTTAAAAAGGCCAAGTTCCTTAAGTTTAAATTTAGGATTAACATACATACACATGTACAAATTAATAGCATGTGCTCTAGCATCCGAATTTAGGAGGAACATAATTTGGAAATAAACGAGTTAAAATTTTTTGATTTTTCGTTGCGTTTTACTTTCATAATGCTTTTTATAATTTTTTGAAAATAAGTGCGGTGTGAAACTGGGGAGATTCCTTGAATGTACTAAACTAACCATTGGTGTACTATTGTAATTTTCGAGTTCGAATAGTACCAAAAAATGACGATTGTACCAATTTTGCCAAACCTGTTTGGAAGGGGATGATTTCTAATTGTTTGTTTTTGTCGCTCTTATTAGTACATATATCAAAATAATAATACTAATACACACTTTTAAAGCAGAATACTAATACTAATACACTACACACTTTTAAAGCAGAAGTGCTGAAGTGTTTTAAAAATGAATGTTTTGCAGCTATATTGGTGACAGAATTTTAAATACAGAGATACGATAAAGTAAGCATATAGATTTTAAATAAAATTAGTTTTTTGGTTTAAAAAAAAAAGATAAAAGAGTAGAGTTCGCACAGAATTTGATAGTTGTTGACTTGGTAGAACGAAAACGTTTTCAGTACACCTTGCTGTTTTAAAACATAACATTTTAAAACACAATCTGTGTTGAAAACTTTACTACTTTATCTATTAAACAAATACAAAATTCTTAAATAAAAACTAAACTTCAAAATTCTTAAATAAAAACTAACATACTCTTCAAACTTCTTTAAAGTTAAAATCCAATTTGCTTTCCGTATTTCTTCTCCTCTTACCGTGCCTTTAATTTTTCCTCAGCATTATACCTATAATACCTCGTATATGTTTGATGACATACAAGACATTGGGCATTATCAAAGGCATTGTATATAGGAAAGTATTTTCTTAATTCCATCATTTATTTTACGCACTGTATGTTTATTTGTCGCTGTCTCATGGAGGGCTAAATTGAAGAGCATAAAATATTTAAAAATGTAAATGGATAAAGATGAGCAATTGAGAACCATGTAACCGGTTTGACTACAATTTATTTAATTTATTACAACAATTTTGTATCGTTTTCAAATTTTATTTAACAACCAATGGATAATGGATATCATTTTGAGTCATTTGATCTCCCAAAATACCCCAACAAATATGTATGGCTTAGCCCTCCCGCCAAGTGCACTGATTAAAAAATGTTGTTTTTTAATATAATGAATGAAACATTTTTCACCACGGCAACCTTTATTAATCCAAGATGTAGTTTTTAGGGTTCCGTACACCAAAGGTGAAAAAAGGAACCCTATTGTTTTCGCTACGCTGTCCGTCTGTTCGTCACACGGTATTTTCTCAGGAACCGTAAGAGCTACGGACCTGAAATTTAGACAGAGTGTGTAGAACCACTACAACAATAAATACATGAGAATTAAAAGTTAAAGGGTGCTCCAAAACGAGCGATGTTAAAATCTCATGTAATATACATACAATTGTATGTACATATGTGTATTGACACTTGAAATTTGTAAAATTAATGTATTTTTATATAGACTACAACAATAAACATTCAAATATTAAAAAATTTAAATTAAAGGGTGGTCCATCAGTTAATGCAATTTTGACTATGTAATATTGACAAATTGCTATATCTTGGAAACTGTAAGAGTTAAACTCTTGAAATTTTCAAAAACGGTAAAACTAAAAAATCCGAAAATTATAAAATCGCCAAACCGAAAATAATCGCCAAAAATTTAAAAAAAATCGCCAAATCGAAAAAAATTGACAAAGTTAAAAAAAATTCTAGCACTAAAATAAATCGCCAAAATCGAAAAAATCGTTTAAATGAAAAAAAATCGCCAATATGAAAAAAAGCCAAAAACCGAAAAAAATCGCCAAAACGCGAAAAATGCGCCGAAACCAAAATAATTGTTTATGTGAAGAAAAAATCGCCAAAATGAAAAAAAGTCGCCAAAATTAAAAAAAAAATCGCCAAATTTAAAAAAATCGCCAAAACGAAAAAAATCGCAAAAATTTAAAATAAATATGCAGTAAAAATATAAAAGTATGCATTTAAAACTAATAAAATATGCGTTTATCAGTTTTTTTCACCATTTAAGAACATTAAAAATTTAAAAATTCCGCTTCATTGCTTTCTTAGCAAACATTTTGACATTAAAAACTTAAAAACATAAAAAGCTCAGCTTCAATGCTTTTTTAACAAATATTTTGACAAATCATATGGAATACAAAATACGAGTAAAGTTCAGTCGAACTTTTATTTACGTACATTAATGAATAAATGTTTTTTTTAAATTGTCAAAGGTAAATCTTTAACGATTTTTCTAAAAAAAATTTATGTAATAAAACTGAAGTTATTTATTGGTGAGCATCATTTAGATGCTGCTAATTTGTTTATGGAATACTCAGTTTCTAAGTTCTCGTTGTTAGAACTACATATTTGGATATAATTTGTGGTATATATTTTAATTTATTTTTTACCGCATCTTCAATTAATTCAACTTGAGATGTTAAAGTAACGAAAGCCTTTAATTGGGATATAGTGTGAACAAGAAAGCAATATTATGTGTGCACAAATATCAATTTAGACAGAAGGCTGTCGGATACTATATTTCTATTCACAAAATGAAAGAAATTTTAAAGAAAAAAACTTGCACCCATATGCAAAAAAAATAACGTGTGCTTTAAGTGTACGTTAAAACCAGGGGCTTTGTATGAACATTTTGTTTTAACGTACACTTCAAGCACACGTTATTTTTTTTTTGGAAATGGTGGAAAGTTGTTTGACAAAAGTTTCTATAATTTTATTAATAGAAATATAGTATCCGACGGCTTTCCGCCACGTCCCCCATCTAGTTACTGTAGAATGTATCCGTATCGTATCAGTGGATATTTTTCATTAAAGGCTGTGTGTTTACCCTAAATTTAAACTTAAACAGGTGTGGCCATATGCTTTAGCGTCCGAACTCACATTAAAATTTGAGAAAACGATTCAATAGCCGGAAATAGAGATCTGCAAATGTCGTGACTTTATCGTAAATCACTCGTGATCGTGGTTACATTTATAGTTAATCACGCGTGAGTGAGCTATTTTCAAAAATCAAGCATGAATTCTCATATTCTCACGAGATATCGTTCCTGCATAGGTATCTATCTTTATTGAATCTTTTGAAACAAATTCTTTCATAATAATAAATATTTATGTTTTAATTTGACATTTATTTGCTGGTGGTTAAGCATTATCTATATGCATTGCATTGTTGGTTTAAGAAATCGTCAGTAAACTTCAACCATATGTTTTGAACAATCACAAACCTCTTATCTTATGCACAGAATTTCAAAACCTATTTGAGAATTCATAATAATAATAATATTTTTGAAAATTACAAAAGCAAAATAAGCTTAAGGCATAGAAAATTATATAAAAACCAGCAAATAATTTCTATTCGATTTTTTTTTCGTTGTAAATATGTATTTACCCACATATATGTGTATGTTTTTTTATATATCAATTGAGAAGCACTGACTCAGTGCCTTTCTCACCAGTACTACTGAAGAATTGTACCGCAGAAAATGTTTTGAAAATCAAGTCATAGTTCTTTTTGACCCATATACATGCACAAGACCATTTATAAGACCTTTCAAGACATGAGCGATTGTTCAAAAGCTTTACTACAGCGAAATATTCTAAAACAAACGCTAAACAACACTGTTGGCAAGACATTTGTTTCAGCATTTGTTTGTTTTAGAATATTTCGCTGTAGTAAAGCATTTGAAAAATCTATCATGTCTTGAAAGGTCTTATAAATAGTCTTGTGCAGGGAGGGTCTTGCAGACGGGTTTAAGATCACACGATAAATTTCTTTCATGATATTTGTGAATCTATATAATAAAAAATTAAAAAAAAATCTAAACAAATATTTTTATGGGAAACCGGTTTGATTAATACTTTAACCTCAACACTTGATCTTATATACGGCAATACATTTTTATTTAAAAATTTCATTTTTTTTTATCCCAAACATTTTACTAATGTCAAACAAATTTCATACCCGTAAAAAACATTTTAATATATCATTTACATATCGTCACCTTAAATGCAAACGGACGTAACTACACAAACATTTTATATCGAGTTTTTGATTGATTATGATTCATTTTATCAAACTACATGTGCACACAAATATTTAGACCTCAGCGCTCAAAAATTACGACTTTATTAAAGAAATTCAAACCGACATAGTTACGACTGCATCTACTTTTTATTGCAAAGAGTACAACTAAGATAAAAGCTTAAATATATGTTTATATACAGGAAGGAAATAAATGGTTAAAAACATGAGTATCCATATTACAAGTAAATTTCGAAGACAATTTTTAAAAATACTTTATTATTAATGATTTTGTAAAGTTTTTTGTTTCTCCTGTAAAAAATATAAAAGTGCAGTCACGTCCGTTATTATAATTGTTTATTTTACTATGACCGGACAAAAACAGTCGAAAGGCAAAATTATTTTTTTTAACAAAAATCATGATGCAATAATTATTTCACAATGTAAAAAATCCAACTGGGATTTATTTTAATTTATAATGTAAATTTTACATATACACGTTTTATACATATAAATGTGTCAGAAGCTAAAAGGCCTAACTCCACACAATAAAAAGTTTTTTTTTTTTTTTTTTTTTTTTTTAATACATATATTTATTTATTGTATCTTCAAAAATGAACTAACAATAAGTGATCAAATCTTAAAGCTAAAATATAATTATTTAGCCCGACCAGTGTCGGCCAAAACTTAGTGATAATTTAAATAATACAAAGTAGTGATAATCAAAAAGGAAAATTAAATGTATTTTCAAGCATTCCCATCTAGAGTGTTGAGTATAAGAGCCCTTGTGTCCCTCTTTTTTAGGCGGATGTGACCATTAAAATTCAAAATATTACGAGCAAGCGGATTAGGATGTGACTCGAGTTTTGTTAAGTATTTGCCTGCGTATCTTGCAATTTCTTCAGTCACTAGTGGCATTTTTAAATCACGATGCAAATTTGAATTCTTAATATACCATGGAGCAGATGTTATTAACCTTAAAATTTTGTTTTGTCTTCGTTGAATTCTCTCTACATTGGAAGCTGAAGCAGTGCCCCATAACTGGATACCGTAACACCATATTGGCTTCAAAAGCGACTTGTATATTAAAAGTTTGCAGTCCAGACTAAGTGTTGAATTTCTGCCAATCAACCAATGAATTTGAGATAACTTAAGTTTCATCTGAGTTAGCTTAAAGTCAATATGATGTTTCCATGTAAGTCTTCGATCAAGGTGTATACCAAGGTATTTCGCTTGGGAATGCTGAGGAATATTTTGATTGTTGATTCGAATGGGGGAACAAGTATCTCTTCTTAGGGTAAACGTTGTATGGACACACTTTTGTTCATTGACTTTAATTCTCCATAAGTTCAACCAGATTTCTAACTGTGTAATATGTTCTTGAAGATATCGGGACGCCTCGTGCGGGTTTTTGTGCATACTAAGGCAGGCTGTATCATCGGCAAACGTAGATGTATGGATATTGCTGCTCACAGGCATATCACAAGTATAAATCAAATACAAAACTGGCCCCAGTATGCTCCCCTGTGGCACACCGGATGATATAGATTGGGGCAGACTCATGAATTCTCCTTCCACAATCGTAAACTTTCGGGTAGTTATGTAGCTTTCTAATAAATTCAGAAAATTTATTGGTAAATATGATTTTAATTTTAAAATAAGGCCTTCATGCCACACTTTATCAAAGGCCTGAGAAACGTCAATAAACAGGGCAGAACAATACATTTTTTCTTCAAAAGTTCTTCTTATAAATTGCACCAATCTATGAGTTTGTTCAATGGTGCTATGCTGACTTCTAAAACCAAATTGATGGTCTGGGATGCACCCACTATCAGTTAAAATTGGGGACAATTTTGTCATGAGCAGCTTTTCGAAGAGTTTTGACATTGTTGATAGCAGACTTATTGGCCTGTATGACTCAGCCTTGGTAAGGTCTTTGCCCGGCTTTGGAATCATTTTGACCTTCGCAAGCTTCCAGCTTTGTGGATAATACTCCAGTCGTAAAATGGCGTTAAAAATAAATAACAGGATTCTAATTGCAATATGGGGCAAGTTTTTCAGCATATTGTTACTTATTCCATCAATACCTGGAGCTTTCTTCGGGTTGAGTTCAGCAATTAGTTTCTGAACATCACGCGTCTTAAATTTTATGGGTCGAGGGGGTAGCGCAACCACACTCGGTAAATCAACGACACCAGTACATGTATTTGGGGTAAATACGGATTTTAAATGCTCAACAAATATGTTACCTTTTTCAGTATCGCTTCTGGCCCAACCTCCGGTAGAAGTGCGCAGAGGTGGTCTATATTCAACGGGTGTTTTAAGCTTTCTAGCAGCTCGCCACAAGGAGTAATTAGATGCAGGTGTGGCATCAAGATTTTCCAGATAATTTTTAAGACATACAGTTTTTTCATATGCCAGCAGCTCTTGGAGTCGTCTAGTGCACTCTTTAAATCTAATTTTATTTTGGGGTGATCTGTGCTGTTGCCATTCCCTTCTAGCTATCCTTTTTTCACGTAAAAGACGTTCAATGTCTGTAGAATAAATCCTATTAAACCCAGTCTGCGGATGGGAAGTAGTAGCATGTTCAGCAGCCTGTTTAATATTTTCGTTAAGATTTTCAATGTTAGATTCAATATCACCTGGTGTTCTTAGGTTAATATTTTCCGTACAATGGCTACTGAGGTATTTTTTGAACCCCAGCCAATTAACACGGTTGATCATCTTTACGTATGGGACAGGGAAGTCACTTCTTAGTGGGCTACAAATTGTAACAATCGTGGGAGAGTGATCGGAGGAGAGATCAACAGAAGCTTCAACATGAATTAATTCCCTACCGATATTTTTCATTACTCCAAAATCTATAACATCCGGAATTTTTTGTATGTCCGTAGGCCAGTAAGTGGGCTCCCCACTTGAAATGACGTCCAAGCCCATTTTTGAAATTGTGTTGAACAATGCCCGACCTCTAGGTGTAATAAGACGCGAACCCCAGAACGTATGTTTTGCATTGTAGTCCCCAGCTGCTACAAAACAAGGGCCAAGAGATTTGTAGAATTCCTCGAATTGATCCTCAGTAATTGCGAATCTGGGAGGGGAGTAAATTGATGATATCACGAAATTTGTAACAAAATTTTCGACACAAATATTTGTTGCTTGTAGATGTTCTTCACAAATGTTATCAAGGACATAGTGTTTGAGTCTTGACTTAATTAGAATTGCTGACCCACCGCATGCTCTCCCCCTCGGGTCCTTTGAATCATATAGAGTGTAACCATTTATTTTAAATAAGCTCCTTGAAGTCAAATGAGTCTCAGAGACCAACATTATATCAATATTTTTTTCCATGAGGAAGTGCTCAAGTTCATTTTTATGCTGGCGAATGCCGTTTGCGTTCCAGAAACATATTTTTAACATGTTCATGGTTTGTTTACTAACGCTTGAAGCAGTGTATTCTGAATTCTCAGCATTTATTGCATCATGCTAGTCATATTTGTTGTTAAGTTGTTTATAGTTAGCACCAGATTCTCAATAGTAGCTTCAAGGCGACTAAAGTTAAAGCCTAAGTTTGCATTCGCTGAATTATTTTGCGGTGAAACATTTTGTGAGGGACTAGAACTAGCCTTAGCAGCATCGGCATACGATACACGTGAAGTAACTGGTTGACTCACTTGAGCAAAAGAAGCGGAGTACGCTTTTAATGTTTGGGTTGGAGCTAATTTAGGTTGTTGACTCATAGTCTGTTTAACAAAAGAATATACAGGGCATCCTCTATAGTTAGCGATGTGATTACCTCCACAATTACTAAATTTTTTTCTGCTTGTTCTTTTGGCTTAGTGCAGCTAGCAGTACCATGCAATTCACCGCAGATAACACAAACTGTAGGTAAATTGCAGTAAGTTTTTGTATGGCCATATTCTTGGCAATTATGGCACTGTACAGGACCTGAACGCTTACGTGGCTCTTCAACTGTGATTTTTCGGTGTAACAGAAACTTTACGCTATAAATTGGATGGGTTTGATTTTTTTTCAATTGTATGTCATTCGGCTCCAGTTCAATGCGAAATAGGGGTTGGGCGACCTTTTCTCTGTTAATTATATTAGTAACATTTTTTACCTTAAATCCTTGGTCTAGAAGTGCACATTTTACTTCTTCGGGCTCAACATATGAATCTATGCCCTTTAGTACTATCTGTAGGCCTTTAGCACTCTTAAGTTGGTATGTGTAAAAGTTTGTTTTATTTTTTTCAAAATCATTTACAATTTTTCGAAAATTGTTTTCATCGTATATTTGGATTTTAGTTTCATCAATATTACCTCTTTTAATTGGAATTACGTGAAAAGTATTTTCACCAATGGTCGACAGTAGTTTTTTTAGAAGCGCGTTAGAATTTTTTTCCCTCACATATATTGGTGGTGGCTTAAAAGACTTCTGAGATGATGAAGCGGTCTTCTCGTTATCGTCTTGCAATAATGAAAAACGATTTTGGCGATTCATGGATGATGCGCTGTTATCCCTAGACATCTTTGGAACAGATGAAATTTTAGAAGAATTCGGGCTTCGCCCACGCTTTACCACGGTTATATATCTGTCCATTCCAACTTGTACCTTTGGTTTTGAGCTACTGTTATCTGTAGTGACAACTTGGTTAGGTGATGAACAGCCCGAAGCGAATGATTTCAATGGCTTAACTGACGAAGTACTAGGCAACTGTAATGTTAAAGAATCACTAGTAGGCATTGGACAAAGCGAAGTTGATCGCTGTCGAAAAAGTGGATTTGTTGTTAGAAAAAGTGTATTATCAGATTTTTTATTTTTATTAAGAGCTTCCGAACTCACAGTAAGTCTGTCATCAGGTTTTTTATTTTTATTGTTATCGTTATGAGCATCAGAACTCACAGTAAAATAGGCATTTCTGCCGTTATAACTCACTTCACATTTATTTGTTTTTGAGGAACTCATATAGAGTATTCCTCAAGGGCACTTTTGTTTGTTTGTTTGTTTTTTTTATTACGGTTTTTTTGTTTTTGTTATTTATGACTATGCAAAAAAATATTAACAAAGCAATTAAAGCTTATTTATCAAAGTTAATAATATGTATTACGAATATTTTCTTTTATATGATTTTTTTTTGTTAAGTATGTATGTAAAAAAAAATTCCGCTATGACGTTAGTTCACTATGAAGGTACAACGAGAACTGTAAACGAGAACAATAAAAAGTTGAGTAAATTATTAATGCTTGCAAATAGTTTACCAAAATTTTTGAAAATTATAAAAGGTACAAAATATTTTTATGCATTTAACAGAAAAAAATGAGGAGAGAGTGGATTCCCGAGTAACATATATGTACATTAGTTAGTTCTATAAAATTTCATAAAACATGAACATTTCGCTTGATGAAACCAATGCGTTTAATTAAAGTGGAGTTAATTAGAGTAGCTTTTGAAAAAATCAAATAAAATTCAAAGCCGATTTTTCATACTTTTAATTTCTATAGAGTTCACAACTAATTAGATGGTAATATAACAAAATTGAGAAATTTTCGAAAAGTGGAGTTAGCCCTTTTAGCGTCTGACACACACATATGTATATGTGTACATATGTACATACATACATTCATACATGAGTCATTGCAACGACCTTATAAATTTATCCCTCTTATCGTGTTTGGCGTATTTCGACTTCCACTACCACGTTTTTGTAATAGATTAAAGTAGACTTGAACAATTTTTATTTTTATTCTAGGAGCAAAGTGTCCTAGTCGAAGGCGAAATGCGCCAAGCCACTTTCTTCATAATAGTGCATAATCTGTACTATTTGAAATTGTTTGCACTATTTTTGCACTATTTGACCTTAACGGCATTTATGTTTCTATGCTTAAAAGCGATAACATAAGACGACTTAAGAGTTATATATACATATGTATGTATATGCTAAAAAATTCTACAGAAGAACGCATTAGTATTGTGCTTATCAGCTCTTTTGAGTGACCGCTCTTTATAGCTCAGGTCACTTTACTGAAATATTTCATTCAGTTCGCTCAGTAGCTCAGTTCATTTGTAGTGAAAAATTTTTCATGCATAAAGAAAGAGCGAAAACCGAAACATAGAAAGTGACAGATTTATGAGAGTGTGATCGTGTATGTGTCATACATTACAAAACAAGGCAGATAAGGTATAAAAAATAGATAAAAGTGAAATAGTTTCACGAGTTGAATTTGTTAATAAATTTATATATATATATATATATATATATATATATATATATATATATATATATATATATATGTATGTATGTACATACATATGTATACTGTTTTTATGTATGTACTTGTGCGACACAAAAAATTTTTTGAAAAAGCACAAGACTTGTACCGAACTCTTTCATTAGGTCATTTTGGACATAAACCCACTTAAATTACATAGGTTTGTGTCTAAAACGAGCTGCTTAATAAGTCCACATGTTATTTAAATGGATTTGATTATAGGTTTGTGTCTAAAACGAGCTACTGAAAGTGTTCGATACAAATGTAGAAACCACTCAGTACTGAGCTGACAGCGCTCAGTGAATTGAACGGATCATAGCGCTCAGTTAAGTGAATCGTTCAATTGAACTACACGCAAAGAAAAAATATGGTTGAGGTAACTATAAGCAAACAGCAACATACTATGTTTGAATTATATTGTGGAAGTTCAATCATATTATTGTTAATAGAAAAGCAAACTTTAAATAATATTATTATCTGAGTTTTAATAATAATATTATCAACAAAAACAATGAACTTTGTTACACCTAGTCTTATTATTGTAAATATGACAAAAATATTGTTAGATGTGACTAAAATATAATTGAGACTCACCATACCATGTTCTTATATTATAATAATATTGTTAAATACGACAACAGTATTATTTAATATAATAATAATATTTTGTTTTTTAATCATATATTTATTGGTAGATGTCTTGTTTAAAACAGCTTGTGCGTTAAATCCAAAATAAAAAATAATAAAATGTATGTATATAAATATATGCTTACATATGTGTGTATACTTGAAATACAGACACGTCTGTATAAAGAGATAAACATGTGTGCGTATATTTTTCTTATTTATCTACCCTTTTGTTTGTTTGTACTTTATTTATTAATTTAACACGACGCGTGCAATACCGGTAGCTTACAAACGAAATACTGAACTAACAGAAGATGTTCCTGAAAAAGATTTATTTAAAAATTTAACATAGTATGGTTTTCGATAACATTATATTGCTATTTACATTATATTATTTTTAAATAATAACAAAAATTATGTTGCAGTCATAATTTTTTAACAAAACTATATTGTTAAACTCTAACCATATCACACTTTTTTATGAATATAATAATGCAATTATTAAATTCAAACATTACTTTGCTTGCCGTAACAAAATTAATGTTTAAAATAACAATAACTTGTTTTTAACGACCACACATTTGTTTCTGAGAACATAATATTGTTTTCTCAACCATTATACAACCATATCTTTTCTTTGCGTGTGGTTCGTTCATGAGCTACACAACTCTAGAACGCATCATTAAACGCTTGCATTGCATGCTCTGGAACAATATGAAGTATTGCGATCATATTTAAGATTGAAAGATAACTGAATCGATGCTTTCTGCATTAGATGAAATATATAAAAAAAATTATTTTAAGTTCCTTTCATATTCTCTTAGACTTTTAACTAATTTTAATTTAATTTTTGAAAGCAACCCCATTTTTTTGCAAATTTAAGCTGAAGTAATCAAAGTTGTCGAGATTTTTTTTCTAATTACATAAAAGTTTATTTTTTGAAACAAATTTTTTTTTTTTTTTTTTTTTTTTTTTTTTTTTAATACATATATTTGTTTATTGTATCTTCAAATATGAACTAACAATAAGTGATCAAATCTTAAAGCTAAAATATAATTATTTAGCCCGACCAGTGTCAGCCAAAGCTTTGTGATAGTTTAAATAATACAAAGTAGTGATAATCAAAAAGGAAAATTGAATGTATTTTCAAGCATTCCCATCCAGAGTGTTGAGTAAAATAGCCCTTGTGTCCCTCTTTTTTAGGCGGATGTGTCCAGTAAAGTTCAAAATATTACGAGCAAGTGGATTAGGATGTGACTCAAGTTTTGTTAAGTATTTGTCTGCGTATCTTGCAATTTCTTTGAAAATTTATTTTAAAACAAAGTGAGTTATTTTTAATTGACAATAAAAACGAGCAACTTTTATATGTATAGAAAAATTAAATACATATTGGTTTAGCTGCATAAAATACTATTTCATCCTATTCCGAGGCGCAACAAAATATAATGTTCAAAGATTTTAAAAACTTTTATATTGAATAATTACAAAAATTAAAAAAGTAAATTTTCATGATGAACTTTACAATTTATTGATGTAGTAGATCCAAATTTGCACAGCCATTAAAACAAAACCGTCAGTAACTTTTAAAAGTCAAATTACATTTGGCTTATCAAAACCTTAATCTATGCGATAAATTTGATGTTGAAATTTACTAGTCTAAAATTTTTCAAAGTAAAAACTGCGCTGGGAATATTCTATTTATAAATTTAAAACTTGTGTTAAGAATGGTAATAGAACGCTTTTGTTAAAAGTTTTTAGTAAACTGAACTCAATTAAAACATTAAAATTTATACCAGAAATAAGTTACCACAGATTTTAAAATTGTAGTGCAAGTTTTGAGCCTACAATGATAAAAAGAAATTGGAAAAAATTGTTTCGTTTAAATATGTACGTGTGTATGTGTATTAAAAAAGAATGAATGTGTAAGTACATAGTTCATACATACATATCTACATATGTCGCTCATTTGCTTGAGGGCTTTCTTCGAAAAACGCCTAAAGAATATTTAATAAAATTTTTACAAAATTTACAGAGGAAAGTGGTAATTATTTTTCGTTTAAGTAAAAAAGCGAAATACCAATTTTGTTATACTTTTTTTATATAGTAAAACTATTATATCGTTTAAAGTTTTAATTTAGAATGTAGAGCTTACCAAAAAAAATAATAAATAAACCTTTTCTTCGAATTTTCTTGTACTATTTCATTCGATTTTGCTTTATTTTACGGGCATGTTCTGACACTCGCAAATCGCATTACCTTTGCGATTGCAAGACTCTTGGCGATTTCAAATCGCAAGAGTATACTGAAGTAAGCTGATGAATTTAGCCTTAACAAAACTTTTAAGAAATACTAAAATTGTTAATAAATGAATTTTAATATGTTTTATATTCTTTTAATTTTAATAAGAAATATTAATAGTTTCGCAAAATGTTTATTATAAAATTGAAATTTGTAAAATGTTCTATTGTTTTTTAATTTCTTATTTGCATTGTTTGCTTATACACTGACGATTTTAACAAACAGCTGACCTAAATCAATATGGCAAGTCACAAGCAAAACGAGTGACTTACAGAACATGTAGAAACGAGTTTGGCGATTTACATCTCGCAAGCGATTTGAATACGATGCGAGTGTCAGAACATACCTGTTAGATTTGCAAATGTGTAATTTCTGGTTCCTCTAGTGGCAACTCTGCGCCAAGCACAATAAGGTGGTATGTTTAGAGCAGAGATCATCCAAAGGCCGCCCGTGGGCACCTTTGTTATGCTGTTTTATGATGTCAAAAATAAAACTTTACATGTATAAAATAAAACTTTAGATGTGAGGAAAGGCCGGCACAAATTCCTTCTCCTAACCCTCAACGTGGGTGCCGGCTGGTAACAAGCAACAGGACGGTGCTTGGCTAAGGTTTTAGGCAGGGCTGCCGGTTTTGGTTATTTCTAACCAAAAGTGGTTATTTTTTTCTTAAATGTGGAGATGTGAATATTTTTCTCATTTTGGTTATTTTTTTTTTGCCAAAAGACTTTTAAGCTTTTATGTTCTTCAATTTTTAGTATTGCTACCAAGGCAACTGAAAATAAAACAGCTGTGACTAAAATGAATGGCTAGTGCAGCCACCTGTTATGAATTCGCCTTGATTGCTACTCACTTGTTTACAATACTTTTCTTTTACAACACTGTCTAAAACTTTTAATTTAACTAAATGGTCGCAACTCTGTACTACAGAACACTATGTGGTTCATAGGAGGTGACCGCGATTGTCCGCCCGTCCGTTTGTCACATCTTGGAAAATCTTAAATAGTTGGACAAATTTAAAGTTTTTAGAGTCTCCTGAAAACTCGAACTTCCAGTAATTCTGAGTATGCACGTTTTTAGAGTACTATGTGGTCCATAATAGGTGACCACTTTTGTCCGCCCGCATCGCCTCCTTCCCAAGAAAAGTTCGTAACCCTCAGAAAATTCCAAGTTGAAAACTTGACGGTGTTTAGTTCAAATTCATATTTTCAGAAATGATTCATGGGTTTTAAACACCTTATCTATAAATTGGCATTAATTTTTCCCTTCTCGGTTGCATCATTTAATGGAAAAGTCCTTTGGAAAAGCATTATTCGAATTTTTATAGCTTAACAAAGGTCTTTTAACACGCTAACAAAGCTCTGTTAAAGCACAAGGTTTGTGTCAAGGGAGAGTGAGAAAAAAACTATGTTGAAGCTTATTTTAGTCATACAAAACCATGTAACTCCTCCATAGTGTTAGAAAATAGTCACCAGAATTAAAAAAAATTTATTTTTTTAAGAAATTTATAAACTAATTTTAGTCTAAAATTTAAAAGTTATTTGCTTAAATTTACATGAAATCACTGTTTCGGGCTTAAATTTGTATAAAAAATATTATCATAGAACACAAAAAAGGGAATTTTTCTAAATATCGCTTCCAATTCAGTGACCAGGCATCGAAAAAGAGAACTTCTTGCAACGACAACCCAATGTAAAACTCATTAGAACGGATCGAAATTTTCACTACTTCCACAACTCAAACTCTACATTTTCATAACTTTTTTGGAGTGTCTTTTTTTTGCTGGGATGTTGTTCAATAAAAATACTACATATTGAAATTTGGTAATATATTTTCTCATTTGGTAACTTTTAAAGCGAATTTTGGTTGTAAAAATTATTTGGTTGTGGCAGCACTGGTTTTAGGTACTCATCTGGCTACCTGTACTGTCCTGGTGGTGCAATAGAGGGATGGGCGTCTGAATCATGGGAAGAAGGTATGTTCCGATCAGCCAGAAGTCATGCAGAAGTCTTCATGCACTTATGGTAGTGTACTTACATCCTCTCTCCATGTTGGTGGTTGGAGGAAGGTCGGGAACAGGAGCTCAGTACGGTCATGTCTTTGCTGTAGCTTCCTGTTTAATTGTAGGTAGGCGGAGATCTGGTATCCAGTCTTAAAACTGGTACCTCTAATCCACGGTGGATCAGCATATGCCAAGGAATGCGTGGCTAATAGGGAGATTAGCCGTGAGTATACGGAATCTGGACCTGGGTACTCCAGTTTTAATTAATGCCCACTCTAGCAAGGGGCGCTGGTAGAAGTGTTATGTTCATTCCCCAAATAAAAAACAATATTTCATGGAAACATATTTAAAAAACAAAATAAAACCCCCGATACATTAGTATAAACCGGGCTATCCGGTGGTAAAAGCACAAACCCTGCGGAATCACAGGAAAATGTGGATGTGGAGCTTATTGGGAATGCTGTTGGGCAACCTGATGCGCTTCATGTCGATATTGCGAAACCGCAGGGACTACAAGTGTCCGAAACTGAGGACCCACGTGAGGGAAATATCGAGTCAGGCAATATAAGTCTATGTTCTGACAACTCTGGTGCTACAACAATAGGCAAAGATCTGGACAATGTGAAGATCCGAACGGGTTCTCCATTTGTAAAGTTTTCAGCATCGGAGAAACGACGCTTCAAAAGAGCTCTGGAATCTGGCTCTAGTCGTGAACAGGCTATCCAAATTGTAAAGGGAGCAACAAAACGTGCGCTATCTGACGAGATACAGGTCTCGGAAGGCAAGACACTCAAGCCTGCGAATAGCCTCGTTCCTGCACGCTCAATACAGCAGACCCAAGTTCGTACGAAGCCTGCTTACAACCATATCGTTGGATTGGTTAAGGTTGGTTTCGTGACTAATGATACCACGGCAAATCCTCTGAAATCCGAGCAAATGGCAAGACTGAAAGAGGCTATAATTGATACAACAATTGAACTAGGAGGAGACGTTCGCCCTGAATTCGATGGCTATACCCCAAGAACAGGTTGGATTATGGTCACCTGCATAAACAGGAAAACTGCTCATTGGCTTAAGGTCAATACAAGCGCTATTGCCAAGAAATGTAACCTCGGGGTACGAAGAAGAAACCTGATTTTCCCAGGTCTCACTACGTGCGAGATTATTTCTACAGAGCCAGGATAACAGCAACGAGAAGATTCTGGCTATCATCGCTGCTCAGAATAACCTGCCTGCGAGCCTTTGGAAGGTAACGATGAGGAAGAACGATGGTCCATTCCTTCATTTGATAAAGGATGTAGATGACAATTCCTGGGCCAAACTCGCTTCACCCACCTGAAACTGTCAATTAAAGACACACAAAAGGAGGGTGTTAATAATGACAAAGGTGTAAGTCATCAGCCCCAGGTTAGTGCTAATGAACTTAGTGTTCTTGAGGATGATGGTCCATCCACAAGTAAGGCTGTCGCAGTGAATGCTGGTAAGAAAACGCCAAAGCCAGGTATGATCCAGCAGTCCATTAGCGAGACTTCGAAGCGGGCTAAAAGGTGCGTCGCACTGTGGACCATTTCACGAAATGGAGGCCAAAAATAATTTTTTTATGGTCACTGATTGAAAAATTTTAAAGTTCATTCGAAAGTAAACACTAGTAAACCTCGGAAGCCAAAAGCTTAAAACTTTATTTCAACTATATCACAGTGAACAGGGTGACTCAAAACAGACATTTTCAGTATTTTGCTAAAATGAGAAATTTCGTAGTGAGCTTTTGATTTTCAAACATCTATAACTTTTTGATTTTATAAGATATTCAATCCAAATAAATTTTGTATAATTACCTTATTTGTTAGCTTTCAGTGCGAGAAAAGTAAAGTGTTTATAAGTTTTAAAAATTATTTTTTTTTGTTTTTTAAAAAGGTCCAAATATTTCTAAAATCTTCTACTTAACAGATCATAACTTCCACAGGTCAAAAGGGAACAAAAAAAGATTAGCACTGTTTTGTAGCTGAGACTCTCCTTTAAACGCCTATACCCCATTGTACACCCGGCACGATCCGACCAAGACCACCAGAATTATTTTTCTGACACAAGGTCAACATTTTTTGCAAAATTTTAGTAAAATAGTTGCCTGTCTACCTGTATATATTTTTTAATTGCGAGTAAGAGTATTTAAAGTAAAAGCATGCAGCAGAAAGATAAATTCAAACAAATTTGGAGTACGCCAAAAAAACAGCTATACTTTACAACGAAAAATACTCTTGGAGATATATGCCATCCACAGTTCACAAAATTGTGTACCATGTGGAACAAATAATTCAACACAATATGCTACAAATAGGAGATCTATCTGAAGAATTGCAAGAAAAAAGAAACAAGGACTACAGATTCTTTCGCGAGCACAACATGCGAAAAATTTTCAGATGCTGTACTAATGACTTAATTACTATTTTATTATACATATCACATCCGTATATGTCCAATATTCGACAAAAATGGAAAACTAGCTATATTGAATTAAACCTAGAAGCTAAACTACTTCTAGAATATGAAAGTCAAAGCTTTTTAGGATTTAGGAGAAATATTTACTAAAATTGTTTAAATAATAAAAACTTTAATTTTTAAGTTTACACATTTATTAAAATTTTGCGTATAATATTTATAATTTTTTTTGATTTATATAGAAACCTACGTCTTCTTCATTAAAACTTCTTTATCTTAGGAAAATTTATAACAATGTTTGCATTTTGGATGTTCGCTTCTTGATAAGCTAATTTTTAACTCAAACTTCTTCAAAAACCTACCTTTTACCCTTCGTTCTACAAATTTCACGGGGGCAAAGTTTGGCACTTTCTAAAATAATGTTAGTTTTTAATAAGTATAAGTTGTAAATGTGACACAAAATATAAGACTGTGCAAAACAATCTTTTAAACAAGTTTTAATACCTCGCTTTTGTACCAAAAATCAGCTAAAACTTAAAATGCATTTTAGACCTATCATAACTACTTTTCTAACTACTTTTTAAAGTTTTATATCTTAAACTTAAAGCCTGTGATCTCACCTAGTGAACAAAAAAAAAACGCAATACAAAATTCCAATCCAGTCAAAAGTTATAGATTTTTGACCGCCATCTCGCGAAATGGCCCACTGTGCGTCGGCCACATTGTGCAAGGTTTTCGCCGAAAAACGGATAGACATTGTTCTTGTGCAAGAAAATCTTTACTCAGCACAGCCACTGTTCGATATTTAAGCTCGACAGGAGACGTGCACGGCATAACAGATTTCCCTATTCCCACAGAAGAAACGAATAATAGCTCCTAGGGGTTGAAGTAAAGATTTTTCCTAATTCTGCTTATGACGATGATTCGGAACAAACAACGGATCTTGCAATTGAAAGTGTAAATTTTACCCAATCTATAATAAGGAAGATAAAAATATTAAGTTTAATTATGTACAGCTAATCTTTTAAATATTTTTACCTATGCTCATACCGAGTTCCTTGCAATATGTACCATAAATAATAATAATTTACATGACATATTTCAAAAGCATAAAAACAAAAATTTTATAGGCACAACGGAATAAAACAATGTTTTCATAATACCAACGAGAATCGCGTTTTATGTAATTTTGAAAAGTATTATGAAAAATGGTTCTGAAAATTAAAATGATTTTTTTTCATTTTAAATTATCACAGAACTAGGTTAATATTTCATAAAGGAAATTGTGTTCATAGAGCGGCAATGCTAATAAATAAGTATATCAAATACATTTCCATTCCAGAATTCATCCGAAGGGACTTGGTGGAGGCCATTTTGGAGATCCCAACGGAACAAGGGACTAGACAAGTAGTCTGTGAGTCAGCATATTTTGCAGGTGACTTACCTAAACACCCATTGGGGTGAAGGAACTGGTAAGTTAATGCCATGAGAATAATATTCAGTTCATAATTGGTTGTGATGTTAATGCTCATCACACAGTATGGGTAGTAGTTAATGGAAGGGGTGGAGATCCTTTAGAATTTCTGGGCTGTGAGGGTATAGAAGTTTTGAATATGGGCTCAGAGCCAACTTTTGTTAATGCCATCAGGGAAGAGGTATTAGACTTCAAGACTTCACCTTATATAGTCAATTCATTTCTAACTACATATCAAGTTGGAGGGTCTCTGACGATGTCTCCCTGTCTGATCATCGATACATAAGGTTTGATTTTCCAGGACACATGTCCGTTACCCAACAATTTGCGAGTCGCAAACATATTAACTGAAATGGTAGACTCGAGAGCCAATCTGCTGACTTTTAATATTTCTTCTGTGGAAGAACTAGAGGTAGCAGCAGATCAGCTTAATCAGGTCGTTATTTCCTCATATCATGATAGTTGTAGTCTAAGAAACCGAAAAATGATGATATGTGCAAAGAAGTTAGGAGACTATTTAATCACGCAAAGCGTTTAGGTAATTGGGAAGTGTACACAAGGTACCTTAATAAATACAACAAAGAAATTAGGAAATCCAAAAGGGAGTTCTGGAGAAAATTCTGCGAAGATATTGAGAATACCCCAACAGCAGCGAGATTGCTTAAGGCTCTCTCCCGCTTTAGGGTAAGCCAAATCAGGCTTCTAAGGAAAGCTGATGGCAATTACACGAAGAACCAAAAAGAAACGCTGGAACATCTACTTAGTGTTCATTTTCATGAGTCGATTCCCAAGGTTCAAGGTGATGATGGACTGATGATTTGCTCCCCTGTTTCATACAGAAAAGCTCTCAAATTGTCTAAAGTCATCTTCAATCCGGATAAGATAAATGGGTTATTGCCTCTTTTCACCATTTTAAGGTTCCTGGCGGGGATGGTATATTTCTGAAAACAACAGGCAGAAAGCGACAACCGTACAAAAATTTTAGCACTGGAAAAGAACTTTTTACTCCAGAAAACCAAACAATTTCCCAACGCTACGTTTTACAATCTGGAATGTTAATTGCTAATACTTTTTAATAAATTTTTATGTTTTATTTCTTTCCTTTTTATTTATTTTTATGCTAATGTATGTATATTAAGTTCTCTATGTAAAAGTGTGATAGCAACTGTTTCATTTTGCATTTTGTAAGAATACTCTTAACATCTAGCATGCTTAACTCTATTTAAATTTTTGCTGCTCTATATCTTTAAAGACATAAAATCCTACGTCACTGGATGACAGTGGATATAAAAAATCCGGAAGTTTCGTTAAATATGTTGCCTTTTAAGTGAATATTATCACATTTGTATACAGAAAGTTTGTTACTAATAATTTCCGATATAACCATGACATTTCCTTTACGTACGGCTTTTTGTGTAATCAAAAACTGGCATGAAGTTAGCATAAGTGCTAAAATTGAACTACGTTTTGATGAGGTCTTCTATACGACACTAAAATTTGTCGCATAATGTAGTTTTAACACACGATTACATCCTAGCATGATTTTTAATGTTAACTTGTATGGCTAAACACGTTAAGACCATGTTCAATTTTGCCACAATCGCTAACTTCATGCAAGTTTTTAATTATACATAAGGCCGGTAGTAAACAGATATTATCAGGAGGAACGGTTGAATTTATTCCCTTAAATGTTGACAAAAGAAAATAGAGTTTTCGATTCAACTTGTTCATAATTTTAACTCCCGAACAAAAAATGTGTGTTGTAAGTTTGTAGTGTCTGTCCGTGTCCACGTAGCGACGAAACGGCTGGAACGAGTTTGATTTAGGTTCTTCTGTTTTCAAGATGACTTGATCGATAGGGTACATCAGTCAAGCCGTTTAGAAAATATCACATCTTCTCAATGTTTTTTCGAGGATTTTTAAAATTTTTTGTTTTTGATATGTATTTTCAACAAGAGGAAATACTAATGGTATATTATTTGGGAAACTGTGAGTATGGAAAATGTGTAATTCCCTTGGAATTTGCGTTATTGGATTTCAGTTGATTTACCAATTGACTTTATATACCCCAAACTTTTTTCAAAGTCAAAAGCTGAAAATTGCAATAGAGGAGCTGCTATGTAAATTACATCATCTGGTATATGGATTAGGTTACGTATTATTCATAGTTTCCGAATTAGGGCCGTAATATTGAGGCATAAGTTCAACAAATGATTTTAACAATTCTCGAACATATTTTGATTTTGATGTGGCTAACTTGGTTAGCGATAAAATACGACAAGACGCAAATAAAATTAAAATTTTTTTTGTACATTTCAACATCTTATACATTTTTTTAAAGTAATTGCACCAGCATATTACAAGAAGAAACGAAATTGTGTAGTTTTTCAGTTTGCTAAATTTATTTGATTGTATGATTTTCTTTGAAATTTATTTGCTGGTGGTTCAGCTTGGTCTATATGCATTTCATTGTTGCTTTAACAAATCATCAGTAGACTTCAACCACACATTTTGAATAGTAACAAACCGCTTATCTTATGCACAGACTTTCAAGAACTATTTGAGAATTCACAAATAATATAATTTTTGAAAATCACAAAAGAAAAATAAGCATAGTACATACAAAAAAAATGTGTGGTTGAAGTCTACTGATGATTTGTTACAGCAACAATGAAATGCATATAGACCAAGCTGAACCACCAGCAAATAAATTTCAAATTAATAATTATGACCATATGTCGAACAATAAATTTCTTAAATTTATGATTTTCTTTGACACTCAAAAGGTACACTTTTCGATACCATTATTAGGTTTTGTTGAAGTGATGATACATTTTCTTGTGAGAATGAACTCTTTACAATTAGCTTTTGAAGTAATTGTTTGCAGCATTGGGAATACGAGTATGTTACACTTAACAAACAAATTATATTGGAAAGTACTTAAATTGTGGTTTTCATAGTATTTAGTCAACGAAGTAAGAAAGAGTTGGGAAACCCCATCATGAGGTTATCATTTGTGTGTTGGCATAATACTCCAAAAGTAGAACTTATTGATGTTTCGCCAACGTTTGAACCACCTTAGGAAACGCTTTGCCAACGTTAAGTCAATTGCATTTTTCTGCGTGGGAAAATTGCAATTTTGTCGATGGTTTGTTATTCATAGCATTACAAATTCAGATTTTAAAATGTGAACTTATTATTATTTTTTAATTTTTGCTACACAACATTTTTATATTTTGTAAATGCAGTATGGTAGGAAAATTTAAGATAAAGATTTTGGTGTAAATAACAGTAGCATTTTGTTAAGAAAAACAGCAGTTTCAGGCGAAATGCCGTTATGACTAAAGTTTTTTATATGTAAATTTGCTTCAATTTCATAAACACATTACTATAAAGTTGGCTTTTTGTTTTTTCAAAATTTGCTATAAAATGTTTATTGCAAACTGTTAAATTTTTTTGCTTCCATGAAAAAACACTTATAAAGAATCAAATTTTGTCGTTGTTTCTTTTTGGATCAAGACATTCAGTAAATACGTTGGACGAAATGTCATCCAAGGCACTAGCAAAATTTGTTTCGTTAGAAATGTTTTTTTAAAGAAGCTAATCTCAAATTGTTGACCTGGTGTCACGGAACAAAAAACTGTTTTTCAATATTATTGGTATCAATGTTTCTGGAACGCAAACGGCATTCGCCAGCATAAAAATGAACTTGAGCACTTCCTTACGGAAAAAAATATTGATATAATGTTGGTCTCTAGGACTCATTTGACTTCAAGGAGCTTATTGAAAATAAATGGTTACACTCTATATGATTCAGAGGACCCAAGGGGGAGAGCATGCGGTGTGTCAGCAATTCTAATTAAGTCAAGACTCAAACACTATGTCCTTGATAACATATGTGAAGAACATCTACAAGCAACAAATATTTGTGTCGAAAGTTTTGTTACAAATTTCCAGATTTGCAATTACTGAGGATCAATTCGAGGAATTCTACAAATCTCTTGGCACTTGTTTTGTAGCAGCTGGGGACTACAATGCAAAACATACGTTCTGGGGTTCGAGTCTTATTACACCTAGGGGTCGGGCATTGTTCAACACAATTTCAAAAATTGGCTTGGACGTCATTTCAAGTGGGGAGCCCACTTACTGGCCTACGGACATACAAAAAATTCCGGATGTTATAGATTTTGGAGTCATGAAAAATATCGCTAGGGAATTAATTCATGTTGAAGCTTCTGTAGATCTCTCCTCCGATCACTCTCCCACGATTGTTACAATTTGTAGCCCACTAAGAAGTGACTTCCCTGTCCCATATGTAAAGATGATCAACCGTGTTAATTGGCTGGGGTTCAAAAAATACCTCAGTAGCCATTGTACGGAAAATATTAACCTAAGAACACCAGGTGATATTGAATCTAACATTGAAAATCTTAACGAAAATATTAAACATGCCACTACTTCCCATCCGCAGACTGGGTTTAATAGTATTTATTCTACAGACATTGAACGTCTTTTACGTGAAAAAAGGACAGCTAGAAGGGAATGGCAACAGCACAGATCACCCCAAAATAAAATTAGATTTAAAGAGTGCACTAGACGACTCCAAGAGCTGCTGGCATATGAAAAAACTGTATGTCTTAAAAATTATCTGGAAAATCTTGATGCCACACCTGCATCTAATTACTCCTTGTGGCGAGCTGCTAGAAAGCTTAAAACACCCCTATGCGCACTTCTACCGGCGGTTGGGCCAGAAGCGATACTGAAAAAGGTAACATATTTGTTGAGCATTTAAAATCCGTATTTACCCCAAACACATGTATTGGTGTTGTTGATTTACCGAGGGTAGTTGCGCTACCCCCTCGACCCATACAATTTAAGACGCGTGATATTCAGAAACTAATTTCTGAACTCAACCCGAAGAAAGCTCCAGGTATTGATGGAATAAGTACCAATATGCTGATAAATTTGCCTCATATTGCAATTAGAATCCTGTTATTTATTTTTAACGCCATTTTACGACTGGAGTATTATCCACAAAGCTGGAAACTTGCGAAGGTCAAAATGATTTCAAAGCCGGGTAAAGACCTTATCAAGGCTGAGTCATACAGGCCAATAAGTCTGCTATCAACAATGTAAAAACTTTTTGAAAAACTGTTCATGAAAAAATTGTCCCCGTTTCTAAGAGGTAGTGGATGCATCCCAGACCATCAATTTGGTTTTAGAAGTCAGCATATCACCATTGAACAAACTCATAGATTGGTGCAATTTATAAGAAGAACTTTTGCAGAAAAAATTTATTGTTCTGCCCTGTTTATTGACGTTTCTCAGGCATGTGATAAAAAGTGGCATGAAGGCCTTATTTTAAAATTAAAATCATATTTACCAATAAACTTTCTGAGTCTATTAGAAACCTATATAACTACCCGATAGTTTACGGTTGTGGAAGGAGAATTCATGAGTCTGCCCGAAGCTATATCATCCGGTGTGCCGCAGGGGAGCATACTGGGGCGAGTTTTGCATTTGATTTATACTTTGATTTATACTTGTGATATGCCTTAGTATGCACAAAACCCCGCACTAGGCTTCCCAATATCTTCAGGAACATATTACACAGTTGGAAATCTGGTTGAACTTATGGAGAATTAAAGTCAATGAACAAAAGTGTGTCCATATAACGTTTACGCTAAGAAGAGATACTTGTTCCCCCATTCGAATCAACAATCAAAATATTCCTCAACAGTACCAAGTGAAATACCTTGGTATACACCTTGACCGAAGGCTTACATGGAAACATCATATTAACTTTAAGTTAACTCAGATGAAACTTAAGTTATCTCAAATTCATTGGTTGATTGGCAGAAATTCAACACTTAGTCTGGACTGCAAACTTTTAATATACAAGAAGCTTTTGAAGCCAATATGGTGTTACGGTATCCAGTTATGGGGCACTGCTTCAGCTTCCAATGTAGAGAGAATTCAACGAAGACGAAAGAAAATTTTAAGGTTAATAACATCTGCTCCATGGTACATTAAGAATTCAAATTTGCATCGTGATTTAAAAATGACACTAGTGAGTGAAGAAATTGCAAGATACGCAGGCAAATACTTAACAAAACTCGAGTCACATTCTAATCCACTTGCTTCGTAATATTTTGAACTTTACTGGACACATCCGCCTAAAAAAGAGGGACACAAGGGCTATTTTACTCAACACTCTAGATGGGAATGCTTGAAAATACATTTAATTTTCCTTTTTGATTATCACTACTTTGTATTATTTAAACTATCACTAAGTTTTACCCGACACTGGTCGAGCTAAATAATTATATTTTAGCTTTAAGATTTGATCACTTATTGTTAGTTCATATTTGTTTGAAGATACAATAAATAAATATATGTATTAAAAAAAAATTGGTATCAATTATGACTTTATTCAAAGTCCATCTTCCTTTTGCCGCAAAAACGAAAATTTCAAAAAATTTAACAGTTTGCAATTAATTTCACAGTAGTTAACGCAATTAGCCTTCTAAGAACCATCAACAACACAATAGCGATGGAAACATCGACAATTTTCACAAAACGCATCCAAACTCCAACAAAGTAAAATTTTAGCAATTTAAAAAAAAAACGAAACCCCAACTTTATATTAATGTGTTTATGAAATTGAAGGAAATTTACAAATAAACAGAGATCAAATCTCCTAGTTTTGTGTAGTCTCATTTTACTAACCAGCACTGAAAGAAATGTTTAATGTAGAATAGGAGTATGCTTGTTTTTGCCGAAAATTACTGAATGTTTGGTGTATAGAAAGGCATAACACCCTTTGTCATGGCGAGTATGTAAACTTTTTAAAAAATAATGAAAGAAAAGAAAATAGTATTAGAACTAAAAAAACCGTTTTATGAAATATTTATTGAAGGTTATCAAGAATCCTAAGAAAACAGAAAATCATCATTTGTGATTGCCGCTGCACTTGCAAAAAATTGCCGTCCATTCAATGATGGGAGAAAAGGGGTGAGAAAACTACACAAAAATTCCATTCAGTGCAAAGAGAGGTATTATATTACTACTTAAAAACAACCAACTAGAATAAGCATAAATTATGACAGTATGTGTGAGGGGGACCTGATTTAGTCTATCATTTATTTGCAACTTGCGGTCCACAGGCTGTACAAATTGTGGTAGTTATGCTAGTTGTAGGGTATTAGCTAAATCTAAAAGTAGATTGTAAGTAGGGTAACTTACTTACATTCGAATAAAAACTGATTCCGATAGCAAGAAATTTTCCGATGATGTCACCCGATACCAAGCGAATCGAGTTTTTGTTTCAGTGTTGGAAAAAGGCAAATAAATTCATTTCACAACACTAAATAAATTGTAGGCAAAAATATATGGTTGCATACATGTATGTGTGCAAAATCATATGTATATACGTAATAGGGTTGTCAGTTTTATTTTTCAAAAAAGCGGGACAACTAAAAAAAATTAAAAACCACGGAATTTCAAACATTTTTGCGGCACAAAAATAAACTTTTAAATATTTCTGCTTTTTGTTAAAACAAAGCAAATAAAAATATACATACATCTTTCTTACATCAATTAAGAATTAACGAATTTTAACAGTTAGATTTTAAAACAAAACAAAATAAAAAAATTTAAAAAAATATTCATTCATGGTATGCTTTTTGGAATTGATTGGCAAGTATTTTAACATTAATTCATAGATATAAAATCGATTGTATTTATTAATGCAATAAAATACATACATATGTACATGCCTACATAAATATCGCACTTAACCAACAAGAGGCTTTAACTCAACATTTTTAAAACTTAACTTTTTGCAAGAAATCGCCTAACAACATCAATATCTACCTACTGTCAAAATTCCGATTACTATTACACCCTGAAAATCACAATTGAGACCATTTTTGTGATAGTGTAGTGACTACCTTTATAAAGGATGTCCAAACAAGAACGCAAGATTTAAATTTTAAATAATTAATTTAATTTATATCGTAAAGTAGACACAATGAGGTTATGTGTGGAATAACATATCGGGCAGATTTCCGCAGTAGCTTTGCTGGCACACACGCGATCTTTTAATGAAATTTTCAATGACCGTTTTGCGTAAATCCTGCGGTATTTCATTAATGCAGCGTCCAATTTCCTCTTTTAAGGCTTGAGTCGTCGTCGGCTTATTCGCCTAAACCACCGACTTCAAAAAACACCAAAGAAAAAAGTCTAATGGTATTAATTCGCACGATGTAGGCGGCTAATTTTGGTTTCAAGAACGCGAGATAACACGACCGGGAAATGAATTGAATTGTTTCTCTGGCTGTATGACATGTGGCGCCGTCTTTTTTTTAAGAGAACTAACACTCAGGCAATGAATGCCTACTTGTACTTATAGGTGTTACCTTTTTTAGGAAAGGGATAGTGATAGAGAAGACAGGTGGTGAAGGGAGAGATAGAGGAAAGCTTCTTTCTTTTACAAGTGTACGTTTTGCACGTTATAATGCAGAGTTGCAGCGCCTCTGATTTCAATGAGGTGCATTAAATTTTTGAAGCTGTGCTTAGTATCCATTTTTATTCGTTATTTTACTTCGCCAATGAGTCTGCTACACAAAACCGACAAAGGAGGGCACTCTGACATTACATTAGGATAAGCATCTGCTGAAGTCGGTATAGTTCACTGCCTTCATCACTTGAAAAATGCGTGGCGTTATTATTTAATGAATGTCGGATACAGGGGTTGAACCCAGGATCTTTGGATTTGTAGTCAACGTGCTAACTACTTCAGCCAACCACATGCCCTCCACATTCATTTCTTCAATTCTAGGCACGAAAAAACTGGTTATCATTTCAATATACCGAACACCATTGACTGTTTGCGCTTGACCTGCCTCATTTTCATAAAAAAAGGTCCAATGATTCCTCCAGCCCAAAATCCACACCACACAGTGACACGTTGAGGATGCATTTGCTTCTCGTGAATCACTCGAGGATTTTCCTCACCCCAAACGCGACAATTCTGCCTATTGATGAAGCCATCAAGATGGGAATGGAAATCGTCACTGAAAATGATTTTATCGGCAAAATCAGCATTTTCATGTTGTGTCTCCAATACCCAATTAACGAACTCCCTTCGCTGTCCATGGTCAGCTGGCTTCAGTATGCATGTCAAAATTCGCTGCATAGTGTATTTGAATACACCAATTTGCTGAGCTCGGTGTCGAATTGAGCTGGATGGATTTTGAGCGAAATCATCACGTACAGTTGCGACAATTTCGGTCGATCGACCTGGTCGAAGATGCGTTGTTGTCTTTACATCACTAACAGACCCATTTTCGGCAAAATTTATCGCAATTTGCGAACTGTAGCCGCAAAACTTTCACCATTTTGGTAAAACAATGTCCCAATGAGAATGCGATGTTCATTCGTGTAGCGCTCCATTTTTACTAACCTCGTACCTTATACTAGCAAACAATAACAATTGTTCAAATGTCAAACAATGACACTTCGAATGGCGCCAAATTTTAATCTTGCGTTCTTGTTGGGACACCCTTTATCACCAAAAATTTATTATTTTGAGTTAATACAAAAGTGGACATAGAAATTTATCGTATATTTTCATAAAAAAGGTATTATTCCGATTTGAAAGCATATTTTTTGCGTTAAAATGAATGTTAGTTAAACAATTAAAAATTGAGTTTTATCGCCAGAGTCTGAAAAAAAACTCTTAGATGTTAAGTTAAATTGAATTTTTTATATTTTATGCAGTTTAAAAAACTCAAAATTAACTATTATTTGGTGAGGAATAAAAAAACTCATAAAATAGCTTTTATTTTGTGAGGAATAAATAAATATCAATAATCGGTAAAGTTTAGTTTTTTTTAATAAAAATCAGAGCTCGCAATATGTATTGATCTTTCTCGTGTCAAGTGTCACAAAATAAAACACTCGTCCACTGACACTATGCGACACTGTCACGAAAAACCCCTCATACTTCGTTCTTCTTTGGTTTGCTCTTCGCTCAACCAACGACCGTTTTTGTTCGATTGTTCGGCTCATGTGTTCACACGAGACTCTCTATTTTGTAAAATCTCGGCAAACGGTCTTTTGAGGATGTTCATATGTAAGTATGTGTGTTGCGATTTGTTGTTTTTATTATTTTATTTTATAAACATTATTGAACAAAATTCATGAAGATTAATTTTATTTTTGTTTTACACATATCTGTCTTTTATTTTACATTTACACTTCGTTGACAAATAGTTTGATTTAAAGATATTTTTATTGTTATTATTTATTATTATATTCTCCCATTAAAGAGCTTAAAGAACTTTACCTGTGACGAAATAGCTAAGGCAACAACATAAAGCAAATGCAACAACAAAAATAAAGACCTTTTTTAGGGAACACTTTGCTTGTTTTGCTCAATTACTGGCCCCCAGTAGCTGAGCAACGAACGATTCTGTTCGTATCATGCGGTCAGTAAGAGACCGATTCGTGTGTTACGCTCAATTCATAACCCCGGAGCGAGAACACGATTGAAACGAACAAGAAGGTTGCTGTTCATACCTCATACCTAAATAAGAGCTGCAAGCGTTGCGTTAGCAGCAGGGTAAATATTTTCAGTACAATGAAATAATATTTTCACATTTAAATGTACTGAAAATGCGTAACCTGCAGCAAACGCGACGCTTGCCGCTCTTATTTAGGTATGAGGGTGAATGATTCCGTCTCATTTTTTTGGACTTTTGAGCAGTGCCACCAGGTTAGGGGATTTGTCCCCGAAATGGGGATTTCGCCTCTCATTTGGGGATAGCATTTCGAAGGGAGGGATTTGGGGACTTTTAATTATGAGCTCTAACATCACTTTTTCTTATATTTTACCTTAATACAACATTTACGTTTTACGGGTTTTCTTATCATTTTAGAGATTATTTTAAAATTGTATTAGCACTTAATGAGTTTGATTTGCATGTATCAGGATAAAACTTAATCGTGGGTGTTGACATACTAGTGGTACATTCATACTATTTAGTGAAGATGGTAATACAACACAAATAAATATTTACACAGGCAAAACCGTCTTCGCAGCTGTAGAGAGTTTTAAGTTTAAAGCATTAAACACATTCAACACAGCAAGCTACATACAACATGTTACCGATAGAATACACATGTTTATATGAGAAGGATTATTTTAACTCCAACAATGCAACAGGCTCAAGACTGCTGTCCGTGATAAATTTGTCGTTGTATTAAAATTAAGCTTATTTCTATTTTGGCTACAAATCAAAAACAGCGTTGACAATAACACATTTTTAGTTGCAACATAAAAAAGGAACCTGAAAAGTTTTAATGTTAATTACAAAAGTAATTATATTTTTATAAAGCGAAAACCACGATAATTTGCAAAATTGTTAGGAAGCTAAAGAAACATCAAAAGCCCCGCTTTTATTAAAAATTGATTAAAAATCAATAAAACTGTAAGGAATGCAATCAATTCGGCAAAACTCGCAAAAATTGCGAACATTTGCAAAAAAAAAAATATTAACAGGGTACAATCCCCCTGTCGCATATTGTTTAAAAATCGGCAAAACTTTTAGAAAAAAAATAAGAAGTCACTTTTACGCGAACTTCAAAACATTTTAATAAATTTTGATCAAAAATCGCCAAAACTGTTAGAAATATAAAATATGAGATAAAAATTGCGAAAACCGCAGAAATTCACAAAAATTTCCTAATAGCGAGATGATAATAAATTTTAATATTGTTTAAAAAAACTGCAAAACAGTTTGCAAACATTCGCGACAAGTTGCAAAATCGGTAACAAGCCCTTAAATGGATCAAATATCGCCAAAGCCATTAAAAATAAAAAGAGTTTTGTAAAAACGAAAAAATCTCAACTTGGCTAAAAACTACTAATTGTATTAAAGCCTGTAAATAGTAAAATGCGCAAATAATATAAAAAATTTATTCTATTTAAAAAATGTGAAATATTTGAAAGCGGTGCAATTGAAATATGTATTTATACCTCAACATCATGTTCATTTGGTGCTGCTGCCGTTTTCAAAATAATTAACAGTCCAACCTTAATTAGAGTGTCAAGTGTTGCTTTAGCAGCAGGGTACGTATTTTCATTACATTTAAACGTATAAAATATTATTTGAATGTACTAAAAATACGTACACTGCTGCTAACGCAACGTTTGACGATCTAATTTAGGTTGGACTCTAAGTAGCTGGCTACCAGGCAGCATTTGTTGCCGGTGGTACTTGAAGTTGTGTAACCATGTAGCCTCTACCATCGGGATAACTACCTTGTCGTGGTGTGGTGGCTTAACTACAGACCGTGGTCTATATCTTCAACCCAGTACCATAGCTGGCCTTCAATGGTCCGCTATGGTACTGGGTGAAGATAACTGACTCTAAAGGTCTATATACCAAAGGTTATCCAACCCTAAACCGGGGTGTGATGCGACCCGTGCCCATCGGATTTTTGCAGTCAGGGTTAAAAGACTGTATTAGAACGGAGCCTTGCTGATACCTGGGCACCTCAGCAAGTAGACGACGCCCTCACCACGTTATCGGGGGCTATGACGTGGTGGCTTTCAAATCCCCCACACTCGTGGGACCAAAATGTTAAAAAATAATTCCAACAAAAACAAAACAAAAACAAGACCGGGACCGGTGAACTGACGGTGCTTTCGAGCGCGGAGGAACAGGGGACCGGTTTCACGCAACCGTCTGGTACGAGAAAACTCGTTCAGGCGAAGGCTGCCGAGAACACTGGGCAGATAGTCGGTACATGCAGCAGTGCGAGCTCGGCCACGCCGGGTTCAACCAAGCATGTCCGACCATCGAAAATGAGGCATAACCAAAAAAGGTTATGCCTACGCATTGTAAAAACGCTGGGCACTCAAGACCCATCCAAACTGTCCGAGGAACAGAAATCATCCCTTGGATGGGCAAAAGGTGTCCTTGAAAACATGGACACTCCCGCCTTAAGTAGTGGCGGTGCTAGCACGTCGTCAAAACCGTCTGGTAAAAGACTGCGTTCGCCGGACGACAAACCATTGCCTAAGCGGCCTAAGGCTAATAGCAATATTGGTGTTAGGTCGTTTAGTGAGGTTGCGAAAGACAACCTCATAATGGCCGTTGTCGACAGGGGAGATATGGATGGAACCATCCCCAGGGGCAAGTGGAGTACTGTGGAAGCTAAGCTTGCAACCACGTACTACCAGGTCCTTGCGGAGAATCCAGGCTTACCTCCCGTATGTCGCGATGCAGGCTGGTATCAAGGCAGGGTCAAGCTGATGGCCTTTGGAGACCAAAGATCGGCGGACCTGTACAAGGCAGCTATTAGCAGGATGGGAGAGCCGTGGCCGGGTGCGAAAATCGATCTTGTCAACAAGAGCGACATTCCATCCCGACCACGCGCGAGTTAATCTTCCTATCTTAAGGAAGGAGTAAAAAAAATATATTTTTATTTTAGCACTTGATGTGCTCTTCTTTATTTTAATATATTCTTAAAACTAACTGACAATATTTTTCTTAACCTCTATTTATATTAATAATTATGTTTAATATTTCTTTATCTGTTGTGTATTTTCTTATAGCTAGGTATCAACACGAAAATATGTTTTTCGTTTTATTCTTTGTTCTATCTCAAAATATGTTTTTCTTTATTTAGGTTACAAGTACCTTTTTTATCAGTAAAAACATGTTCTGAGTTTTCTTTATCTATTAGTTATTAGAAAAGGGAAAATATGTTTATTAACGTTACTGTGATAACAATGGTCATAGTTCTATTTATGATATCCGTCTTATCTCTAGTTTTAGCATAGTTACATTTAATAATATTGTTCTTATCTATGTGTTGGTGTGACGTGTGTTAACTCTCCCCTGTGTTAAAAAGAAACGTCCTCGTTTCATACTCGAGTCTGAAGTCTGAGTAATTCTGCTTCATAATATCTGTTATGTAATTCTTGTTTCCTTTTTTCTTGTTGTGCCACGTAACACTTGCAAAGCTGTACTAAAGAGTAAATTATTGCTAATAGTATGGTGAATATTAAAATTATGTGTAGTATGGTTCTTAATGGATGTTCTTCCAACGGAATGAATAATGTGGATATTTGTTAAATATTTGTAAATTTATTTTTTGAGTTTGTATACAAGATCTCGAGTATACTTAATTCTTCGTTATGTCTTTTATGAATGATGTCATAAATTCTTTGTTTTTCGTTAAAGTATATCTTATCATCTATAGTTATATTTTGGTCAAACTGTACCAAATGTGGTCCGTTTATAGTTAGATTGTTTACTGTATGTTTATTGTCGATAAAAATGTTTCCGTTGCCTAAGTCTTCAATGTCCGGGTTATTCTCAAGTCTTGTTTTACACTGTGCTGGTTCATTGTTTAAAATAGTTAATGTACAATTATCTTTAGATTCAATTTTACATATATGGGAACCAATAATATTTTTACATTTAGTTACTCTTTGATAATTATTTTTGCATAAGGCAATCTTATCATCTAATAATAATTTTCCAAGTTTATTAGCTAAGGGGTAGATATTATACAGTTTACATTCCTCTTCAATAATAGGATATTTAAAAATTGTAATAATTGCTTGGTTAAATTCGCAGATATGTATATCTGAATATTCAAGTATATTGATTACAGGTATTTTTAATTTCTCATTTTTTATGACAGATTCGATTTCTTGCATGTCTAATGTGCCTGAGTAAAAATTTTTATTTTTTGCAAAATTAATTGTATTAGTTAGTGTCATTAATTCGTTGTAAACTTCATTTAATATGAATTCTTCATTTATTTTTTTAATGTTTAAATTATTTAGTATTTTTTCAAATTGTGAGTTAATTACTTTTTGTTGGTTATTATTTTCTACAAGTTGGTTTAGTCTAGTTTTTATTTCAATTTCATCATCATGATCCGGAGTACCAGTGATGAATTTAAGGGCCGATCCCAAAAAGTTTAAGGATCTTTTACTTCTATTATCAGTTAATTGTGTTTTTAAATTTTCTATTTTTTTAATTAAAACTTGAAGTTCTACATTATCTTCTATATTGTATGCATCTTTCATTATATTTTCAAATGGTTCTAATATTTTTGTAAAATTCACAACATGATACAAGTATTCATAGTTATTGTGTAAATACACTTGGTTGTCTTCAATTAAGACATATCTTTTCTGTTTTAAATCAATTATATTATTAGCTATTATGAGTTGCATTATTGACAATATTATCACTATCCTTGTTGACATGATTACTTCTAATATTATCCTTATGTATGATTAACTTCCTAGATGTAGTAATCGTTTCACCGTTGTCTGTCTCAACCAAATGTTTAGCAAATTTAGCTACGTTCTTATTTCTTCTATGGGTCCTGGAATAAATGATGTCCCCTTTTTTATATTGAATAAATTTGCGGTCTTTGTTGTGGTAGGCTAAAGTCTTTGTTTGAACTTGTTTGATTAAATCGTATATATGAGGATACCCCTGCTGATTAAAAAACACGTCCTCGGGTTTTTCTTTAGTGACTGAATGTATAGTCTTGTTATATTGGCGGACCGCTCCGAATATTTTTTCGTCGGGAGCAGTAATTCCTTTTTTAGATAATAAATTTGCGAGTTCGATAATTGTACTATGTATACGCTCGACTTGACCGTTAGTTCCCAATAAGCACTCAACAAATTAAAATTCAAGCACTTGAAATTGAACAGGAAACACAGTTGAATTCAAGCATTTTTTTCAAGTTATTTTCAAGTTTGAAAACATTTTTAAATAAAAAATCAAAGAACATACAAATATGTTCCAACCTTGTCAAATACGTAATTTATTTGTTATAAAAACTCAAATTGTGTTGGAAATATCAAAAATACATAAATAAAAAAGTGAATTTAAAAAACAAAGGTGTGTAAGGTCATGAAAACAATAGCGAAGGCAGATGTCCAGAAAATTATTATTGGAAAACAAAGGAATTGCATTTTGCTTTCTATTTTAAAAGCCTTGAAATACACTTGAATTTCACTGCAATTTCATGCTTGACTTCAAGTGTAAAAACAGGTTCGGTTCGACTTGAATCACACTGTTATTCAAGGCTGGAATTACACTGTAAAGGTACTGTTTTGTTCGACTGTAATTCAATGGTTAATTTTGCTGGATTCGCTATTGAATTCAACTGTGTTTCAACTGTAATTCAACACTGGAAATTGGAAATTGTGACTGGATTTCAAATGTAATTCCACTTGAATTCCAGCCAAAATGCTTATTGGGTTGTTGAATGAAATGGGGCTGTAACTACATGTTGTATTTGTAGTCTATCGTATATTTGTTTTGCTAGAATACCATTAAAACTTGCTTCGTTATCAGTGACGACAAATTTGGCGTTGGGGTAAGTGAGAGACAGAATTTCATCGATATTTTTATACATGTCTTTTTTTGTTGGGATGTGTCGTATATGACAGAATTTAGAGAACTTGTCTAGACTAGTTATAAACATTTGTCCGCTAAAGTAAAATATATCCCTGTGTATATGCTCACCAGGTTTTGTAGGTATTGGTGCTTTGCCAATAGGAATTTTATTGGGTTTTCGGTCGTATTTGTGAGTTGGACATGATTCACAGTTACTACTAATTTCGAGGCACTGTTTTTTTAAGTCAGGCCAAAAATAATCTCTTTCCAGTTCTAAAATATTATTTTGTACGTTTCTATGAGCTCTCTGATGAATTTGCTTAACTAGTTGTTTCTGTCTTTCTTTGTCTAATATATCTTCAACTAAACTGTTCGCTTTTACAAATCTTACTGTAGGGAAGGTTTCTTTCAATGAATACCTAATAATAAACATTGTCTCTGAATCCACGAGTAATGCATTAATTACCTTTGGTTTCAGTATTAATTTCATGTTACTTATCAATTTTTCGTTGGTAGTGAATTTAATATGGTGGCGTCTGAAATTAAAAATATTTTTTGATTCCAGTGAATCTTCATTGGTGTGTGTTAAAATTATTTGATTTTTGAAATGATTCAAGGGTTTAGGACTTTCTCGTATAATTTCAATTGGTGAACTTTGAGCTGAATGCTAAGATTCATTCGTACTTGAATTTATTTGTTGTCTTGACAACGCGTCAGCAACTATATTCTGGTGTCCAGGTTTATATAATATTTTTGCACCATATTCCTCAATAAAATTTTTCCATCGTTTCAACTTTGTATTTGGGTTTTTGTCAGATATAGAAAAAATAAGTGACTGGTGGTCTGTGTAAATTGTTAGATCTGCTATTCCGTATAAATAATTTCTTAACTTTTGTAGGGCCCAGACTATGGCCAAAAGTTCTTTCTCATTTGTTGAATAGTTTTGTTCAGTCTCGTTTAGAGTTCTGGAAATAAATGCAATGGGTCTCTGTTTTTGTGATAGTACGGCGCCTATAGCAAAATTGCTTGCATCGGTAGTTAACTCGAAAGGTTCTTTGAAATCGGATTGAAATAATTGTACTTGAGCTTCGAGCTCGTCCTTGATTTTAATCATTGCTTCTAGAGCAGGTTGATCTAATTTTATATTTACTTTTGCACTCTGATTTTTTGATATGTTTCCATTTTCTCCTCTCAAAAAGGTTGTTAAGGGTTTAACAATTGCAGCGAAATTTTTGACAAATTTCCTATAATAACTGGCTAAGCCTAAGAAGGATCTTAACTCTTTTAGTGTAGTTGGCTCAGGGTAATTTCTAATTGTCTCTATTTTTGTAGGATCTACAGTAATTCCATTATGTTTAATAATGTGACCTAAATATTCTATTTCTTCTTTAAAGAAGTGAGACTTTTCACTTGAAATTTTCATATTTGCTTTGTGCAAAGCGTTAACTATTGTCTCGATATGTTCGATATGTTCCTCGGGTGTGGAAGAATATATTAGTACATCGTCAATATAGACGTATGCAAATTTACCTATGTATGGCCTCAAAATATCATCTACGCATCGTTGAAATATTGATGGAGTATTCTTTAACCCGAATGGCATCCGAAGGAATTCATATTTAGCGCCGTTGATTGAGAAGGCTGTTTTTTCACGGTCTTCTTTTTTAATTCGAATTTGGTGAAAGCCTGATTCCAAATCTAACGTTGTGAAAATCTTTGCCTTACCTAAGTTTTGGATAGTCATATTCACATCTGGGATGGGATATCTATCTGTAATTGTTTGTGCGTTCAATTTTTGGAAATCTACGACCATTCGCCGTTTAGGTTTACCTTGGTCATCGGTACCTTTTTTTGCTACGGTCCAGATGGGACTATTGTAGGGACTTCTACTAGGTTGTATAATTTCGTTACGTAATAGATCTTGGATTTCTTTATTTATAAATTCATTATCAGAGTACGGATATGGATATTGTTTTGTCCATATAGGTTCATCCGACTTTGTTCGAATAGTTCCTTCAATAGTAGTGGTGTATGGTAGTTTTTCATTTGTGTATAAATTTTTATTCATAATTTCTTCTATTCTGTCCCTGTAATCTTCATTGTTCACTGTAAAATTTAGCTTATGTATTTTTTCTCTACATTTATAATTGAGTCTATTATTAATTAAATCTATAGTTGCACCTATTTCTTTTATTCCTTGCATTCCTAATATCATATCTGAACCTGTCAGTGAATCTATTTCAAAGAATGTCAACTCATAATTTAGTAGGTTTATCAACTTTTTACTTTTAACGTATGAATACCCGTGTAATGTTCTTACTTTTACAGGAGTATCTAATTTTTTACTATAACCTATTTTACAGTTTATATCTATATAATTATTTGTTGCACCGCAGTCTATTAATATATTGATGGTCTTACCTGTTTCTCTATCGTGTCTTTGTAGATGAGGTAGGCCATCCTTTAATCTAAAAAAGCTACTTTCGTGTCTTCATCTTCATCATATTCAGCTCTGGTTGAATTGGCTTCGTCTTCCTCTTTGGTGTTGTTAATTCTTTGTTGTTTATTAGGATTAAAGTTGTTGTTGGAGTAGTTGAATTCTCTCTTGAAGGGTTGATTTTGCCTGAAGGGATTGTTGTACCTTTGGAATTGTGTTGATTGACGAGCATTTCTGTCACTTGTATCCACTTCCATTGGTTGTACTGGAGGTTGTCTTTGGATGTATGGTGGCTGTTGATTTGGGTTGTATTGTACATTTGGTCTATACTTCCGCTGTTCAAATTGTTGTTGGCGTGGTTTCTGTTGATTATGTTGTTGACTCATTGGGTGTGGTCGATGACTGGGTGAATCAAACTGTAGATGTTTGTCATCATGGTATATAGTACTAGCTATAGCGTATGCTGTCTATAAGTCTCTTGGATTTTGAGCGTAGAGAGTTCCAATCGTATATTTGGAATTCAAACCTGTTATGAATACTCGAACAGCCTCTTGGTTTGCAAATAATTTCATTGTTTCATCTCCTTTTTCCATTTCAATTTTTGAAAGTATGAGATTAAGTGCTTCGTTCATTGCTGAATGATACTCAGCTAATTCTCTTCTCCCTTGAGTAATCTTTTTCATTTCTTCGAACAAAACGTACATTGGACGTTGGTCGGCATATGTATAATCAAGTCTATTTATTATTGAATAGAAATTGAATATGGTGTTGTGGTTGATTAATATATCTGCAGCCACACCTTGAATTTTTGCTCGTACGATTGCAAGCGCTGTATAGTATGTTGGTGTGTTCTCGAAGTTTTTAATGGTCTCCATATGTGTCCATGCGGATGATCTCCAGGCACGGTATTTCCTTTTGTCTCCATCAAATATTGGGAGAGTTTTAAACACTTCTAAATTTATTTGACTTTCGTTTGTTATTCCACTTGAGCATGGAGTCAATTGTACTGTCGGTTCTATGTTGAATGCCCTATTATTTTTTAATTCTGCGAGAGTTCTTTGCGTCTCAGTTTGAGCGGCTACCAGTGTAGCAATTTGAGCTTGTAGGGTTGCTAAATCTTGGATAGACATTTTAATTGTGTCTGTATCCGAGATTATTCTTCTTGCTAAATCAAAAATCTTTTGCCTTTTACTAGATTGGGTTTCCAGTTTTATTTTTATTTTGGATGAACTTGTGGACTTTTTTAGTAATGTCCTGCTCGTTCTTTTCAATTTAATAGAATCGTGAATATTTTTATATTCTACTATTTCTGTGTAGGATGTCGCGAACTTTGTTATTCTACTATATCCTTTTATTTTATTTTAATACCGCTTTTTCAGGTTACGTGCTGCTTATTTTTTTGTGTAGCTGTTGAACTGTCCTTTCTATTATTGGATGTTCTTTTTTTGTACACTTTATAACTGGATTCACTATTACCTTTATATTTAGTATAGTTTTTTCCAATATGAACTCTTGGTTTGCCTGGGAATCCTTGCTTATTTTGCCAGGATCCCGGTTGAGCCCCCAGTTAATCTTCCTATCTTAAGGAAGGAGTAAAAAAAATATATTTTTATTTTAGCACTTGATGTGCTCTTCTTTATTTTAATATATTCTTAAAACTAACTTACAATATTTTTCTTAACCTCTATTTATATTAATAATTATGTTTAATATTTCTTTATCTGTTGTGTATTTTCTTATAGCTAGGTATCAACACGAAAATATGTTTTTCGTTTTATTCTTTGTTCTATCTCAAAATATGTTTTTCTTTATTTAGGTTACAAGTACCTTTTTTATCAGTAAAAACATGTTCTGAGTTTTCTTTATCTATTAGTTATTAGAAAAGGGAAAATATGTTTATTAACGTTACTGTGATAACAATGGTCATAGTTCTATTTATGATATCCGTCTTATCTCTAGTTTTAGCATAGTTATATTTAATAATATTGTTCTTATCTATGTGTTGGTGTGACGTGTGTTAACTCGCGCATGCATGGATTCCGGCATTCCCAGACACGGGTGAAGCAGCGATAAAGTTGTTAAAGGACTGTAATCCCTCACTTCCAACCGGCAACTGGAAAATGGGGAGGTTCGGTGAGGCGGAGGGGGACAGACGTGGGGTAATTATTATACTAAACGCTGAAACCCTTCCTCACTTGGCGAAGTCCAATAATATCTTATCGTACGCCTTTGGACAGGTTACGCTGAAGGTGTACAAAGGAGATCAGTCTCCAGTGACGGATAAATCCAAGACAGTGTGTGGAAACGCTGTGGAGGAAGAATCTGAAGAGGAGGAGAAGAAGGCCAGCTTGCGAGAATCTTCGGAAAAGGATGGCTATATTACATCCAACTCTGAAATTCTCGGAGGCGCCTCAGACGCTGATTACGGCGAAGACAGTGACCTTCTTCTTGAGACTGACGACGAGTCTGATAAAACGGTCGTGGAGATGGATTTCGTAGCGGATGTTGAACCTGCTGCAGATAAATCTCCACCACTCTAAAGCAGCCTCAGCGGCTCTTCAGCTTCGCTTGACAACATGCGAAGTTGACATAGTCCTAATCCAAGAACCCTGGATTAGTGGTGGTAGGGTTTGCGGACTAAGGACCAAAGATTTTAAGATGCTAGCCGTCAAGAATGAAGGTAACAATAGAACCTGCATCTTGGCAAGGAACCACCTTAATACATTTTTATTATCTAACTTCAGCGGCAGAGACATAACGGCGGTTAGCGTGGAGGTCGGAGATACATGCTACTGGCTGGCGTCGGTGTACTGCGCTCACGACGATCAAGGTCCTCTACCGTCGCTAGTGGTGAGAAACTTTGTGGATGCGGCGGTAAACGATGGTCACCATATCATCCTGTGCTGTGATGCCAACGCACATCATACTATCTCGGGAAGTACGGACACTAATGAAAGAGGTGAGGAACTTTTTGAATTTGTAGTTAGTGCTAACCTTAACATTTGTAATAGAGGTCAAGAACCTACTTTTATAACAAGGAACAGACAGGAAGTCCTGGATGTTACCTTTTCGTCTGATTCGGTAGCCGATAGGATAATGAATTGGCGTGTACTTCAGGAACATTCCTTTTCTGATCATAGGTTTATTGAGTTAAGTATTAGGGAGCGGGCACCTGTGGTAGAAATCTCCCGAAATATTAGGCAGACAAACTGGCGTCTGTATAGGACCATTTTTTCTAGACAATTAGGAGTGATTGGAGACTCGTCACTTCTACAAACTTCTGATTTGGATTGTTAGGTTGATAACATTACTACAATCTTCAAAAATGCAAGAGAGTCGTCTTGCCCTTTGAATAAGCCAAGGGGGAAAAAGAAACCGCCTTGGTGGAATAGAGAGTTACAATTGTGTAGGTGTACATGTAGAAAACTCTTCAATAAGGTTAAATCATCCAGAAATGAACTGGACTGGATAGCTTATAAGGCTAAATTAAAAGAGTATAAAAAGCAGATAAGAATTGCTAAAAATACAACATGGAAGAAGCTTTGTGAAAATATTGAAAATATTTCAGAAGCCTCTCGCATGAGAAAAATTTTGTCCACTACTCCCTGCACCCTGGGGTATTTAAAGAATCCCAATGGGACGTGGACAACATCCAGCGAGGAGTCGTTAAGAACCCTGCTGGATACTCATTTTCCGGGTAACTCAGTGTCTGAGATTCAGACATCTGATCCTTACCCTATACCTGCGGAAAATATATCTGACATTGTCAATATGCAGACATTAAATTGGGCTCTGAGAAGTTTCAAGCCCTACAAGTCACCAGGACCTGACGGTATCATACCGGCGGAGATATGGAAAGTATCGAATCTCGCAGCCCCAAGGCTACTGAGAATTTACACCAGTTGTCTAAGACTGGGTTATGTTCCTGAAAAGTGGAGGGAAGCGAGAGTGGTATTTATACCGAAGGCTGGTAAAAGCTCTCACACCACACCGAAGGACTTCAGACCTATAAGTCTATCATCCTTTCTTCTGAAAACATTAGAAAGGATGGTTGATCATTATATCCGCAAAACCATCAATAGTAAACTACTTTCCCCGCATCAACATGCATATCAAACGGGAAAGTCAACAGAATCGGCTCTACATGAGCTGGTTGGCACGATAGAGAAATCTCTTTGTGTAGGTGAATATACCTTTGTAGCCTTCCTGGATATTGAGGGGGCTTTTAATAATATATCTCCAGATGCGATAATTGAGGCATTGTCGAATCTGGGGGTTGGCGCGGGATTGTGTAAGTGGGTTCAAAATCTACTAACTCACCGTAGGATAACTGCGGCTCTAGGAGCTTCTAGGCAGACCCGCTTTGTAAATAGGGGTACACCACAGGGAGGAGTTCTTTCGCCACTATTGTGGAATTTAGCTCTGAATCCTGTGCTGCTATCTCTAGAATCGCGGGGGTGCAGAATCGTGGCTTATGCTGATGATGTGGCAATAGCTGTAAGAGGAAAATTCCTCACAACATTAAGGGACATCCTACAGGATGGTCTTTCATATTTAACAAAATGGGCGGAGAAACGTGGGCTCGCCGTTAATCCTAATAAAACGGAACTAGTCCTTTTCTCCAGGAAGTATAAGATACCTGATTTCCGACCTATAACACTTAATAATACGCAGATAAAAGTGTCCAACACTGCAAAATATCTTGGTGTTATTCTTGATTCAAAGCTGAGTTTCAAAGCGAATATTCTAGAGAGAGTGAAAAAAGCAACAATTTCACTATATCTATGCAAAAAATCCATTGGCAAGAATTGGGGTCTTACCCCAAAAATTGTTCATTGGATCTATACTGCAATAGTACGTCCAATTCTCATGTATGGCATCATCGTGTGGTGGCCATCCCTGGAGAAAAAGACGTATCTATGCACCTTACACAAGGTGCAAAGACTTGCATCCTTGTATGTAACCAGTGCTATTCGCACCACTCCTACGGATGCACTGGGGATGCTTCTTTATCTACTACCATTAGATCTAGTAGGGAAGGAGATGGCAACGTCCTCGGCAATCCGTCTTAGATGTGTTTCTCTGTGGAACGGAAATGGAACCGGCCACTGCAGAATACTCGATGGTGAAGTTAGGGGATGGAGGATTGACCAAACCTCTCCTGCTCTACTACACGAACGTCTTTATAAAACCTGGATACCATCTACAGAAATGTGGATGAATGGAACTCCAGGTAGAAGAAAAAGTGTTGATTTTTATACGGACGGCTCCAAAACACATGAGGGTGTGGGCTATGGGGTCTTTTCGAGGGCTTTAGGTCTTCGCATTGCAAGGCGACTTCCAGATCACTGCAGTGTCTTTCAGGCAGAGATCCTTGCTATAAGAGAAGTTGCGAACTGGTTAAAAGTGAATGTCACTTCAACGACTTTAATTAACATTTACACCGATAGTCGAGCAGCTATTATGGCCCTTGAATCCTCGCTTCTAAGAACAACAACAGCCCTCGACTGCCGATCATCTCTAAATGAGATGGCAGAGCAGTTTGATATTAGGATCATCTGGATCCCGGGGCATAGAGGCATACAGGGGAACTCTAGGGCTGACGAGCTTGCTAAAATTGGGACAACCTTACAGGTTCCAGCGGATTTGGAATGTGTAGGTCTACCCCTACTCTCTTGCAAAGTCAGACTTAGGCGCAAGACAGAGGATGAAACAAATAGAAGGTGGGTCACAAGAAATGATTGCGTGATCACAAGGCAGTTATGGACTCACCTAAATAGGGAAGGTACGGATTACCTAATTTCAAAGAATAGGAAACAAATCTCGATTCTAGTGTCCGTGTTAACCGGACACTGTCTCATAGGTAGGCATGCAAAAAGGCTAAGGGTTGAACACAACGACTTTTGCCGTAGCTGCCAAGATATTGAAGAAGAGGAAAGCATAGAACATTTTCTTTGTCACTGTCCTGGACTTGCAGGAAAGAGAATGGCCACAATGGGCGCTCTTGAATTCAGGGAACTTTCTGACGTTGCTGGTGTTAAACTTCAACGTATTAGCAGCTTTATACTGAGCTCTGGATGGTTCGACGGTGGGGACTCCGCATAAGCAGAGTCTCCGTGGTATCACAATGGACCAAAACGGTCTAAGTGAGTCCGGGTTTCTGACTGCCACCCCTACCTAACCTAACCTAACCATGTAGCCTATTGTGGTCTATGTGTTTAAAAGTTTTAGTAATATAACTGTCATTAGAAGAGATAGTGCAAGCAATATGTGCGGTTCAAAAAAATTCTTTAAAAAAAAAAGTAAATAGTTTCATCACATTGGTGCGTTTGCCATTCACTGAGCTTATGTAGCTCACATTCCCAGTTCTGTATAATTTCTTGTTATTTTCACTCTCCGTTGCGAACGCTAAAGTACAAATAAATATTCGATTTAATTAATTTAGGTGTAGTCTCAAATAAATTTTTAAAACTTGTACAAAAGTCTAACATTTCTACCTGTGCATAATGAAAAAGTAGCATGATGTTAGCATAAGTAACAAAATTAAACATGGTCTTAACGAGTCTTAACAAAAAATTTTAAATTAAAAATTACGATAGGATTTAAAAGTGGGTTAAAATTACATTCTGCCTTGATTTTTAATGTAAAATTGTAAGGCAAACTTCGTTAAGACCATGTTGATACAAACTTTATTTGAGTTTTTCATTATGGATGGGGCCGTAGATAGTTTCTTTTGGAAGAGCTGTGCAAAGGGTTTAAGCGCACTGGAATGAGTAACAGCATCATTTTAAAATGATATCAAGCCACAATATTTTATTTTATGCATGTTTTTTATATATGAACTAACAATAAGTATTCAAATCTTAAATCTAACATATAATTAATAGGCCCGACCAATGCCAGACATAACTAAGTGATAGTTGTAAACAATACATAAGTGGTGATAAGCAAAAAAAAAAATTTTTCAAGCAACTTCATTCGGAGTGTTTAGTATTAGAGCCCTTGTATCTCTCTTTTTTAAGCGGATGTGTCCAGTAAAGTTCAAGATGTTACGAGCAAGCGGATTAGGATGTGACACGAGTTTAGTTAGATATTTGCCTGCGTATTTTGCAATTTCTTCAGTCACTAGTGGCATATTTAAATCACGATGTATATTTGAATTCTTAATGTACCATGGAGGAGATGTTATTAACCTTAAAATTTTGTTTTGTCTTCGTTGAATTCTCTCTATATTGGAAGCAGAAGCAGTGCCCCATAACTGGATACCGTAACACCATATTGGCTTTAAAAGCGACTTGTATATTAAAAGTTTGCAGTCTAGGCTAAGTGTTGAATTTCTGCCAATCAGCCAATGTACCTGAGTTAATTTTAGTTTCATTTGAGTTAACTTATAGTCAATGTGATGTTTCCATGTAAGCCGTCGATCGAGGTGTATACCAAGATATTTCACATGTGAATGTTGAGGAACAACTTGATTATTAATCCGAATGGGGGAACAAGTATCTCTTCGTAAGGTAAATGTTATATGGACACACTTTTGTTCATTTACCTTAATTCTCCATAAGTTTAACCATAGTTCCATCTGGCTAATGTGTTCCTGGAGTTTTCGGGATGCCTCATCAGGGTTTTCGTGCATACTAAGGCAGGCGGTATCGTCGGCAAATGTAGAAGTGTGGATACTACTACTCACAGGCATATCACAAGTATAAATCAAATATAAAAATGGCCCCAGTATACTCCCCTGTGGCACACCGGATGAGATAGTTTCAGGCATACTCATAAAGTGTCCTTCCACAACTGTAAATTTTCGTGCAACAATGTAACTTTCCAAAAGATTTAGAATGTTTATTGGTAAGTATGTCTTCAATTTCAAAATCAGGCCATCGTGCCACACTTTATCAAATGCCTGAGAAACATCAATAAACACGGCAGAACAATACTTCTTTTCCTCAAATGTTTTTCTGATAAATTGAACCAATCTATGCGTTTGCTCAATGGTGCTATGCTGGCTTCTAAAACCAAATTAATGGTTCGGGATGCACCCATTATCAGTTAAAATTGAAGACAATTTTGTCATGAGTAGCTTTTCAAAAAGCTTTGACATTGTTGATAGTAAACTTATTGGCCTATATGACTCAGCCTTGGAAAGATCTTTACCTGGCTTTGGAATCATTTTAACCTTGGCAAGCTTCCAGCAGTCTGGATAATACTCCAGTCGTAAAATGGCATTAAAAATGAATAACAGGATTCTAATTGCAGTACGAGGTAACTTAATCAGCATCTGATTACTAATTCCATCCATACCGGGAGCTTTTTTCGGGTTGAGTTCGGCAATTAGTTTTTGTACATCACACATCGTAAATTTTAAGGGTCGAGGTGGTAGAGCAACTACACTCGGCAAATCAGCAACACCGGTACATGTATTTGGTGTAAATACGGATTTTAAATGCTCAGCAAATATGTTACCTTTTTCAGTATCGCTTCTTGCCCAACCTCCGGTAGATGTGCGCAGAGGTGGCTTAAACTCAACGGGTGTTTTAAACTTTTTAGCAGCGCGCCACAAAGAGTAGTTAGATGCTGGTGTGACATCAAGGCCTTTCAGATGCAAGCAACTCTTGGAGTCGTTTAGTTCACTCTTTAAATCTGATTTTGTGTTGAGGTGATCTGTGCTGTTGCCATTCCCTTCTAGCTCTTCTTTTTTCACGTAAGAGATGTTCAACGTCTGTAGAATAAATTTTATTGAACCCAGTATGCGGATGGGAGGTAGTGGCATGTTCAGAAGCTTGTTTAATATTCTCGTTAAGATTTGCAATGTTCGATTCAATGTCATTGGGTGTTCTTAGCGTAATATTATCCGTGCAATGACTACTAAGATATTTTTTGAGTCCCAGCCAATTAACGCGATTTATCATCTTGATATATGGGTGAGGTAAAGCGCTTCTCAGTGGACTACAGATTGTAACTTTCGTGGGAGAGTGATCAGACGACAGATCTAGCGAAGCTTCAACGTGAATTAATTCCCTAGAAATACTTTTTATGACGCCGAAATCTATAACATCCGGAATTTTTCGTACGTCAGTAGGCCAGTAAGTAGGCTCCCCGCGAACCCCAGAACGTATGCTTAGCATTGTAGTCGCCAGCTGCTACGAAACACGGTCCAAGAGATTTGTAAAACTTCTCGTATTGGTCCTCAGAGATTGAAAATCTGGGAGGGGAGTAAATTGAAGATATCACAAAATTTGTAAAAAAAATGTCAATGCAGATATTTGTTGTTTGTAGATGTTCTTCACAAATGTTGTCAAGAATATAGTGCTTGAGTCTTGACTTTATTAGAATTGCTGATCCACCGCATGCTCTCCCTCTAGGGTCCTTTGTATCATATAAAGTATAGCCATTCATTTTAAAGAGGCTTCTAGAAGTCAAATGAGTCTCAGAGACCAACATTATATCAATATTTTTTTCCGTAAGGAAGTGCTCAAGTTCATTTTTATGTTGGCGAATGCCGTTTGCGTTCCAGAAACATATTTTTAACGTGTTCATGGCTTGTTAATTAATGCTTGAAGCAGAGTATTCTGCATTCTCAGCATTTCTTGCATCATGCTAGTCATATTTGTTGTAAAGTTGTTTATAGTTAGCACCAGATTCTCAACAGTAGCTTCAAGGCGACTAAAGTTAAAGCTTGAATTTGCATTCGCTGACTTATTTGGCGGTGAAACATTTTGTGTGGGAATAGAACTACCCTTAGCAGCATCGGCATACGATATACGTGAAGTAACTGGTTAGCTCACTGGAGCAAAAGTGGCGGAGTACGCGTTTAATGGTTGAGCTGGAGCTAATTTAGGTTTTTGCACCATAGCCTGCTTGACAAAAGAGTACACAGGACATCCTCTGTAGTTAGCGGTGTGATTACCTCCACAATTACTGCATTTTTTTCCGCTTGATCTTTTGGTTTGGTACAACTTGTAGTACCGTGCAATTCACCGCAGATAACACACACTGTAGGTAAATTGCAGTAAGCTTTTGTATGGCCATATTCTTGGCAATTATGACACTGCACGGGACCTGCACGCTTATGTGGCTCTTCAACTGTGATTTTTCTGTATAAAAGGTATTTAAGGCTATAAATAGGATGAGTCTCGTTTTTTTTTTAACTGTATATCATTTCGCTCCAGTTCAACACGAAATAGGGGTTGGGGTACTTTTTCTTTGTTAAATATGTTTGATACATTATTTACCTTAAATCCCTGGAGGACAAGTGCATCTTTTATTTCTTCAGGGACAACATAAGAATCTATGCCCTTCAGTACGATTTGCAGGCCTTTAGCGCTCTTAAGCTGGTATGTGTAGAAACTTGTTTTATTTGTTTCAAATTCAGAAACCATTTTGCGGAAATCCTTTTCGTCATAAATTTGAATTTTCGTTTAATCGATGTTGCCACGTTTTATTGGGACAATGTGGAATTTATTTTCACCAATGACCGAAACTAATTTTTTAATAAGGGCATTTGAATTTTTCTCTCTCAAGTAGATTGGTGGCGGCTTGGATGTTTTATTCGAGGATACATCGGGTTTGTCGTTCTCATCTTGCAAAATTTTAAAACGGTTTTGGCGATTAGTTGAAGATGCGCTGTTATCCCTAGACATCTTTGGAGCGGATGAAATCTTTGAAGCTTTCGGGCTTCGCCCACGCTTTACGACGGTTATATATCTGTCCATACCGACTTGCACCTTGGGTTTTGAGCTACTGTTATCTGTAGTGATAACTTTGTTAAGTGATGAATACGAGCCTGAAGGGGATGATATAACTGACTTATATGAAGAAGTACTAGGCAATTGTAATGTTAATGAATCACTACTATTTGGCATTGGACAAAGCGAAGTTGAGCGCTGACGAAATATTGGCTTTGTCGTTAAAAAAACACTTTCATTAGATTTATTATTTCTATTTTTTCATTAAGAGCTTCAGAACTCATAGTAAAATAAGCATTTCTGCCGTTAGAACTCACTTCATAATTTTTTGTATTTGAGGCACTCATATAGAGTATTCCTCAAGGGCACTTTTTGTGTTTTTTTGCTTACGGTTTTTTTGTTTTTGTACTTTATGATTGTTTGTCTGTTTTTGAGGTACTCGTATAGAGTATTCCTCAATGTCACTGTTTATGTTTTTTTGTTTGAGTTTTTTTTTGTATTTGTTATTTCCACAATGTAAAAAATATTATCAAAGCAATAAAGCTTATTTATTAAAGACGGCATGTACCTATTACGAATAATATGTACTACGAATATTTTTTGTATAATTTTTTGTTTGTTTGGTATGTAAAAAAAAAATTCCGCTAATCGACTGTTCGCTATGAAGGTACCACGAGAACCATAAATGTTTATTAATAGTTCAATAACACATTAATAGTCAAAAATCGCTAAATGTGTATTCATAAATGATTAATAGCCTATTAGACGTTTAATAAACGTTTCATAACTCAGAGATTTTTAATGTAGCCTCCATGCTACTTTAAGCGTTTGATAAACAATTATAAATAATATTTTATCCCTTATGTGAGATTTTCTGTGGTTTCTCACTTTTATGTTTCTTGTTTATTCTTATGCATGTCTCCTGAATAATGTTCTTGGGCAAATGTATTAATTTATGTAAGTTGGTACATGTATGTATGTATGCATAATTGTACAAAAAGAAAAATACATACATATAAACATCGTTGAAAATTAAAGAGATCCCATTCATTGGCAAAAAGAAAAATAGAATTATAAACATAAGGGCATATGTAAGTGCAAGCATACGTATGTTCGTATGGTACTGCATGCTTACATATGTACGTATGTATGTACAAGAACATTTTAAAATTAAAACAAAATAGTGATGCATAATCGACCGCTATAAAATGGGTATTTGCCTACCTCTGTACTCAGCCGAATATAAATGTGTTTAAATACAATTTTTTGTAACATTTAAATTTTTTTGGTTTATTTATTAATAGAAAGTGAAACGTCTACTTTTTAAGTTATTTTTTAATAATATTATGCGTAATGATTTACTTTTTTTTCGACTCAAACAGACAACCTAGATAATCGATTCTTCGTTGTATGCATCACTAAACATAAAATGAGAGCGAAAGTAGCATGATGTTGCCAACATAAAATTACAAAAGAAGCAAAATCGTTTAATAGTTAATTCACTGATATTAATCAGTTATGAATACAAATTTTTATTACAGCTTAATAAAGCAAAATCTGTTTCATAAGTAATGTACAGATTAAAGCTGAAATGACGAATTTTTATGAATTAGACCGCTAAAATATGGAAAAGAAATATACGTATGTATATGTACATATGTATATTTAATTAAACTTTGGAAATCTCTTTTATTTAATATTTTTTTTACTTAACTTTTTTTTAACACTTCAATACATTTTCACAGACCGAACGAATTGTATATTTTGCAATGAAATGCGATGTTTTTAATTTTTGGCATATGTACATTAGATGTTCCACTCTTACATACATGTTAGAGTAGAGCAACTAGAGCAATTGACTGTCACTGTTGATTTCACTATAAAATTGTTGTAATTGTGTTAGTGAAAAAATTACTTTTGGGTTAGTTTCGGTCATTCCCTATAGGAACTCAAACTCATTTGTAAGTACCTTCAAACTGGTTTTTTTATAACCACAACTGGTTGATTAAGTGACTTTTTTCTTTGTCGCCGACTCACTATTTTAACATAGGCATGTCATAGGCAGTAGTCAATTGGCCATCTCTGCATGAATTTTAAATTGATACTAACTACTTATTTTTCAACCACCCTGAAGTCACGTAATATCTATTATAGTTAAATAAATATTTATGTAAATCTTCATACACATTTGTATATCATATACATACATACATATGCATATACTATATATAATGAATATATGTATATTGATATATAGAAATAATTAGTATTTTTATATTTAAAACAAAAATACATACATTCATACGAAAGGTTTTCCTGCTCATAGAAAATATTATACATATTAAGTATTGAAATTATTATTTTTTTTCAACACAAACATTTGGCATTTGATTTCATGGCATGCTTCTTTTGATTTTTTTTTTATTTTCTTTTCATTTACTTATTTTGCTTTTATTTATTTCTTACGTGTGCTTCTATTCTATAAGTTTGGTTGATATCTGCATGAGATTTAAACCAATTTGTAGTCACTTGCAAAATAATTAATTTATAGCTAGTGTTTTTTGTCAATAGACTATTTTATTTACTACAGAGTTCATTTCTTGTAGGGTACATACATATGTATATATATATATATATGTATGTATGTACATATACATATATACATTAGAGTGGCCGTTAATTGTATGGAAACTTTTTTTATTTCTTCTACCCTCACCACCAATTCAGTTCAGTTTTATGTAAAAAAATACAAAAAAAAATTCATACCGATACCGGGGTGCGTCCAGCCTTCAAAGTTGGCCTTCAAGCTCATTTGTCAATGTAATTTTTGCATATGACTATCTTTTTAAAAAAATCATTTTACAAAAATATGACATATGACAATATTTTAGCCCTTCAAGTCAACATTAGTCTCAAAGAAAGTTTTTTGCTAAATTAATATTTTAGAAAATGTGAGGAAAATAAGCAACAAAATACCAAAAATGTTATCTAACAAAATTATATTTATATGGAAATTTTTTATTTTATGTTAAATTATTTCACACATATACATACATATAGTAAATATAAAAATAATTAAAAAAAATTACATTGAATATATCGAGAGCCTATATTCAAAAGACGATAACTCAAATTTGGTCAAAGTGAGTTTCTGATGGCAAATAACTCCCCTATGCAATATTCATCTGTAATATAAATTTCGTATCAAAGCAATGTTTTTTCTCGTTTTATATCAATTATCAATCAATTATTCTGCTATCTCAAAGTATAATTTCTTTTGGTGAAAATAAATGCTAATTCCCATGTAAATTTCCAATATTTTAAAGAAATTTTTAATTTATTATAAATCCAACTCATATCTTATTGCATTTGGCATGCTGAAAACAAAAGGATTTTGATATTCTATGGGTAGTTTTTAAGATATGGTCACTTTTAACATATTAGTACATAAAAAAATTGATAATACTCGTATATGTATAGCTTTTAAAATGTTAATCGAATAGAAACATAATGTATGGACCAATTATATTCAATGATATAAGCTTTCGAAATTGATAATTTAGAGTGGCCCTGTTACACTAAAGAGTGAGTTTTAGAGTGCTAAAGCTGATCACCTCTAGATGGAAGAGGCTTTCAGTCAGTCTAAGTTATTTTTTTTTATTAGTATAAGTATTTCAAGTTTCTTCTTGTAACTTTTCAATTCTTATATCTAGTATTGAGTAATAGCCTGTTTGTAGAACGCGACAAGGGCGACTCACGATGAGTCATTTCATGGACGACTACGTAATGAAAAGCGTTTGTATAACGCGACTCGACTTTGTCGTGCAGCTTACGTTAACTCACCCTTATGTCAAATATGTACTAAATCGTACTGTTGCCAACATATTCAAAAATAGTTTTAGTTTATATGTTTTCATACAAAATTATGTTTTATATTCTATTCTTGAACCACAACTGACATGCACATAAATAAAATAAACAATTAAGTAAACAAATTGTTTATAAAAATTTTTAAATTTTGTGTATAAAAGTGTTTGGAAAAAGGTAAGTACTCTAAAGTTGTTTATTATTTTTTAATAAGTGAGTTTCATGTAAGTGATGTGCACGCACAAATGTACATATGTATGTAAATACATACATTTGTTACTCATAAGCAAAGAAACAAAATTAATAATAGTAAGAACATGCTTTTTTCAATTTTCAGACTCGCAAGTGTCCCAGGCCGAAAAGAACGTATGTATGTGGATAATAATGGCTAGAGTTACGAGGTGAATAATAATAATATTGGCGAGTTGGTAAGTAAAATTGAAGCATTAATAGTCAGGCATTATTTTAAACAAAACCTTTGTTTATTTTAACTTTTAGCTCGCACATTCTCCTGGCTAAAGGTTTTCTAAGGTGGTTGTTTTAAAGATGACTTGATCGGGAGTCTTCTAAGCTATGAAGAAAATGGGTCTAGCTGCTTATATTCTGTTAAATCTCTGTGTTATATTCTATTAAATCTGTGTGTTATATTCTGGTTGGCGGTAAAATAAAGTGAAGAAGTTAATAAGTATAAGAAAAGTGATGAAAATTTTTTTGCAAATGATTCCTTTATTTAAATATTTTATAAAGTGTATTAAGTACAAAATGAAAAGTGAACATTTAAAAATAAGTAAATGAAAGAATTTGTTTAGTTAATGAAGAAAAAGTGTTTGTAGGTTCATTGGTATTAAAAAAATTATCCAGGCTTGTTTTCAAATGATTATTTTTAACCGCCGACCAAAAAAGGGGTGTTATAAATTTGTAGTGTGTGTACAAGTCCACGTACAGACCAAACGGCTGAACCGATTTTGATTTATTTTTTTTCTATTGGAAAGGTGACTAAATCGAGTGTTCTGTTCAGCCGTTGAAAAGATATCACATCTGTTCTAGATATATTCTGCTGAATTAGTGTGCCTTTAACACCATAGCTCCCAAACGGCTAAATCGATTTTAATTTGGTTTTTATCGTCTAAAAAATGAACAGATACAGACAGAAGAGATTTTCATTAAACATAATTAAGAACACAACCGATTTAGTCGCCTTTCAAACAGATAAAATTAAATTAAAATTGGTTCAGCCGTTTGGTTTGTATGTACAAACGTGGACTTGTACAGACACACTCCAAACTTGTAATACCCCTTACTGCTACCGAACTGTAGAATTCACATGGCCAATTACTTCGTACATGCCAGCAATTGTCTCAACCGCTGCTTTGTATTTAAAAATGTTACCAACATAATCAATAGGGAGAAGCTCCCCCAGCCTCTATTTCGTGTTGAACTGGAACCGAATGATATACAGTTGAAAAAAAACGAGACTCATCCTATTTATAGCCTAAAATACCTTTTATACAGAAAAATCACAGTTGAAGAGCCACATAAGCGTGCAGGTCGCGTGCAGTGTCATAATTGCCAAGAATATGGCCATACAAAAGCTTTCTGCAATTTACCTACAGTGTGTGTTATCTGCGTTGAATTGCACGGTACTACAAGTTGTACCAAACCAAAAGATCAAGCGGAAAAAAATGCAGTAATTGTGGAGGTAATCACACCGCTAACTACAGAGGATGTCCTGTGTACTCTTTTGTCAAGCAGGCTATGGTGCAAAAACCTAAATTAGCTCCAGCTCAACCATTAAACGCGTACTCCGCCACTTTTGCTCCAGTGAGCCAACCAGTTACTTCACGTATATCGTATGCCGATGCTGCTAAGGGTAGTTCTATTCCCACACAAAATGTTTCACCGCCAAAGAAGTCAGCAAATGCAAATTCAAGCTTTAACTTTAGTCGCCTTGAAGCTACTGTTGAGAATCTGGTGCTAACTATAAACAACTTTACAACAAATATGACTACCATGATGCAAGATATGCTGAGAATGCAGAATACTCTGCTTCAAGCATTAATTAACAAGCCATGAACACGTTAAAAATATGTTTCTGGAACGCAAACGGCATTCGCCAACATAAAAATGAACTTGAGCACTTCCTTACGGAAAAAAATATTGATATAATGTTGGTCTCTGTGACATATTTAACTTCGAGAAGCTTTTTCAAAATTAATGGACAAAGGACCCTAGAGGGAGAGCATGCGGTGGATCAGCAATTCTAATAAAGTCAAGACTCAAGCACTATATTCTTGACAACATTTGTGAAGAACATCTACAAGCAACAAATATCTGCATTGAAAATTTTTGTACAAATTTCGTGATATCTTCAATTTACTCCCCTCCCAGATTTTCAATCTCTGAGGACCAATACGAGAAGTTCTACAAATCACTTGGACCTTGTTTCGTAGCAGCTGGCGACTACAATGCTAAGCATACGTTCTGGGGTTCGCGCCTTGTTACGCCTAGAGGTAGGGCGTTGTTCAACACAATTTCAAAAATGGGCTTGGATGTTATTTCAAGTGGGGAGCCTACTTACTGGCCTACTGACGTACGAAAAATTCCGGATTTTATAGATTTTGGCGTCATAAAAAGTATTTCTAGGGAATTAATTCGCGTTGAAGCTTCCCTAGATCTCAAGTCCGATCACTCTCCCACGATCGCTACAATCTGTAGACCACTTAGAAGCGCTTTACCTCACCTATATGTCAAGATGATAAATCGTGTTAATTGGCTGGGATTCAAAAAATATCTTAGTAGTCATTGCACAGAAAATATTACGCTAAGAACACCCAATGATATTGAATCTAACATTGCCAATCTTAACGAGAATATTAAACAAGCTTCTGAACATGCCACTACCTCCCATCCCGCATACTGGGTTCAATAAAATTTTTTTTATACAGATGTTGAACATCTCATACGTGAGAAAAGAAGAGCTAGAAGCTAATGACAACAGCACAGATAACTTAACACAAAATCAGATTTAAAGAGTGCACTAAACGACTCCAAGAGTTGCTTGCATCTGAAAAATCTGCTTTTTTTTTAAATTATCTGGAAGGTCTTGATGTCACACTGGCATCTAATTACTTTTTGTGGCGCGCTGCTAAAAAGCTTAAAGCAGCCGTTGAGTTTAAGCAACCTCTGCGCACATCTACCGGAGGTTGGGCAAGAAGCGATACTGAAAAAGGTAACATATTTGCTGAGCATTTAAAATCCGTATTTACACCAAATACATGTACCGGTGTTGCTGATTTGCCGAGTGTAGTTGCTCTACCCCCAGGCATGAAGGCCTGATTTTGAAATTGAAGACATACTTACCAATAAACATTCTAAATCTTTTGGAAAGTTACATTCTTGCACGAAAATTTACAGTGGTGGAAGGACACTTTATGAGTATGCCTGAAACTATCTCATCCGGTGTGCCACAGGGGAGTATTTTTATATTTGATTTATAATTGTGATATGCCTGTGAGCAGTAGTATCCACACTTCTAAATTTGCCGACGATACCGCCTGCCTTAGTATGCACGAAAACCCTGATGAGGCATCCCGAAAACTCCAGGAACACATTAGCCAGATGGAACTATGGTTAAACTTATGGAGAATTAAGGTAAATGAACAAAAGTGTGTCCATATAACATTAACCTTACGAAGAGATACTTGTTCCCCCATTCGGATTAATAATCAAGTTGTTCCTCAACATTCACATGTGAAATATCTTGGTATACACCTCGATCGACGGCTTACATGGAAACATCACATTGACTATAAGTTAACTCAAATGAAACTAAAATTAACTCAGGTACATTGGCTGATTGGCAGAAATTCAACACTCAGCCTAGACTGCAAACTTTTAATATACAAGTCGCTTTTAAAGCCAATATGGTGTTACGGTATCCAGTTATGGGGCACTGCTTCTGCTTCCAATATAGAGAGAATTCAACGAAGACAAAACAAAATTTTAAGGTTAATAACATCTCCTCCATGGTACATTAAGAATTCAAATATACATCGTGATTTAAATATGCCACTAGTGACTGAAGAAATTGCAAAATACGCAGGCAAATATCTAACTAAACTCGTGTCACATCCTAATCCGCTTGCTCGTAACATTTTGAACTTTACTGGACACATCCACTTAAAAAAGAGAGATACAAGGGCTCTAATAATAAACACTCCGGATGAAGCTGCTTGAGAATATTTTTTTTTGCTTATCACTACTTATGTATTATTAATAACTTAAACTAAGTTATTTTTGACATTGGTCGGGCCTACTAATTATATTTTAGATTTAAGATTTGAATACTTATTGTTAGTTCATATATGAAGATACAATAAATAAAAAACATGCAAAAAAAAATATTTATGATTTATTTGAACGGGCTAAAGCTTGTATTGCTTTTGTAAGCCAAATTACATGTTATAATTATTAATGAACAAATAACATCAAAGTTAGTTGTAAATATTTTGACAACACATAGTTGAACGGAACAGCCAGCCGTTTTCGAAGGCCACTAAACCTTCATAATAAGCGTTCTTCTGTGTTGGTCCACTGTGTGTGGTGTCAGTTGATGTAGATTTCTGCCTCATATACGAAACTTTTTTGCAAATGGAATACGTGAATTGTTTATATTCATCGTATTTTAATTTGCTGAAATGTGTTTTGTAATGAAAGCCCAAATTTACCATCTCTAATTTACAACAGGAATACAAAATGTATGTATGTATTTCTATTTAAATACTCTCTTACATATACAAGAATTGCTGGATAAAAAATTGCATATCTGAAAGAGCTAATATGAAAGAGATGGCTAAATTGGTAGCAATATTTTATATGTAGATTAGATTTTACCTGTGTAATTGAAACATTTATTGAAATGGATGATGGAATTTGTACTTTGTAGAAGCGCTGATCGAAGTGCGGCGCATTATCATTAACGTCCTCTATTAACACCACAATTCTAGTTGTTGAGTACAAAGCGGGCTGGCCATTGTCCGAAATTGAAATCTGAAACAAAAAAGCATTAAAATTATTAATTTATTTTAATTGAAAATCATTTGCGTGATTCGCGCGTGATCGTGATCAAATTTATAATTAATTACGCCTGAGTGCCTGAGCGTGACTAAAAATGTACTCCTTCGTGATCGTACGTGAGTTATTTTTAAGAATCACACACGAATTCTCACGTCCTCACGCGATAACATTCCTGTATACACTGAGCCAAATGCTGTAGGTAATACAAACGAAAAAATTTAGTAGACACTTGATAAAAAGAATCGTTGGGGGTGGCATTGGCTGAAGTAGATAGCACGTTGACTACAAAACCGAAGATCCTGGGTTCAATCCCTGTATGCAACAGTCATTAAAATAACAACACTAAAAATTTTTCTGATGTGCATTAGTGTCCCTTTGTGTTAGTTGTTGCAAGAAAGTTCAAGTGATGAAGGCATAGTCACTGGTCACTGAACTATACCGACTTCAGCAGATACTAATCCTAATGTAACATCAGAGCACCCGCCTTCGTCGGTATCATGTAGCAGAATCATCGGCAAAGTAAAATAACGAATAAAAATGGCTACTAAACACAGCTTCAAAAATTTAATGCAACTCATTGCAACCAAAGGCGCTGCAAATATGCATTATAACGTGCAAAATGTAGAGTTGTAAAAGAAAAAGAAGCTTTCCTCTATCTCTCCCTTCACCACCTGTCTTCTCTATCACTATCCTTTCCCTAAAGAAGATAACACCTATGTATAAGTAATAGTAGGCATTCATTGTCTAAAGGCCTAACTATAATATGAATAAGCTGGCTTAAGCTAATGCCAGAATTGAACGATAAGTCTGTCAAATACTTAAACAATTCAGATGTGACTTTTAGGTGGCCACAATGTACTTATGTACATGCACTTAAGTATTCCTTAGCCACAGCTGCAAATAAAGGTATTGTTCACAATTTTTTAGTAATTTTATTTATTCTTATAACTACTAAATGAATGCAATTCAATCAATCAATAACTTGTTGGAATTTTCTAATCTATTATAAATTCACGTATTATTATATCCTCCACTTTATTTCTTGTTTTGCCTACTAAAAAGTACAACAATGAACATACATAAATAAACTCATGAGCATGTGTGTATATGTGCATTGTAAAACAGAATGGAAATAAAAATGTTGCTTTCTTTTCTGAGTTTAAAATAAGAAACAATAAAAAGTATTTAAAATCAATGAATATTTTCTACTGCTGTTTGCTTGAGTTTAAAAAATGCACAAACAGTGTTTTCCGTACGGAATGTGCGTTCAGTTTGGCACTTAGCTTAAGCAAATGACATTTGACGAAACTTGATGAAAAGTTCCATAAGTACATTATAGTTTGCCACATACGTTTTATATGTAAGCGCACAGTTGCTTAAGTTCGCTTACTCATATTATAGTTGGGCCTTAAGTGTTAAGAACATTTAAAACTTGCGTACGCTTTGCTTTGTTTTGTTGTTTTAATATAAAAAAGAAACAGCTGTTCACAAAACAGTGATGGGAATTAAAAAAGTTCAAATGGTAACTGTATCAAAGAAATGGCCTATTTCCCACCTGCGAAAGAAAACGTTCGACTTACAATTTATATTGAAAACAAAAACAAATTTTCATATTTTATTGTTGCTTTCAATATAAATTGTAAGACGAACGTTTTCTTTAGCATGTGAGAAATAGGCCAAAAAAGTACATAAAATATGTGAATGCTAATAAAACTGTAAATATATGTATGTATGTGATACATTTGTGACAAATAAATATGTTCATTAGAGTTGAGCGATATTTTGAAACATGTTCTTTTTTCACAGCGATTGAAAAATCACTAATCACAACTGTGACTGAATTTAACAAGTAACAGGTTTTGGAAACATAGTTCTTTTATTCAAACTGTGATTGTTTTTATATGCTTATTTAACATTAGATAAGGCTACCACATGAATTTTTTTTATACCTTCAACGTTTGTCGACAAAAAAATCGTCAAATCGTGTTAAATCGTCTTTTCTGGCAACTGTGTGTCATATGTTCATATTTGCAATTTCTGTCTCTCTGCCTCTTATACGAAAATTTCAATATTTGGACGGGGTTGATTGCTAATTGTTTGTTCTTGTCGTTCTTCTTATTAGTATTTATCAAAATACCAATACTTATAACGACTTTTAAAGCAGAAGAGCTGCAATGAGTTAAAGCGTGATCACAGTCATAGTTTAATATCACTACTGCACTTCTTATTAGATTTTCTCAAAATAACAGAACTGCTAAAAACAAAATACTGCTAAACTGTGATCACAGTCGCAGTTTAAAAGAACAACGATTTAGACATCACGTTCACAAGGAGCAACATTATTAAAAAATCACGTTATAGCTCATCGCTAATGTTCATGCATTCATGCATATCGATAGTCACAAGTAAAAAAGGCGCCTAACTAGTATTTTCACGAAATTGAGCTTTTCAGTGATTCCAATACATTTCACTAAAATACACCTCGTCACAAAAATTTATTGCAATAGTGTTAAAAATAACACTTTGACAAGCAGTTTTACAAAGCAGTTGCACAAGCAGTAGTACGGTTTATTATTGTTTTTACTTTCTACACTAAAGTAACAATTATTTGAGTTAGGGCCTTTCTAGTTCTTAACCACGATATGTATGTTGCAAATGAAGTAACTTTTACCTATGTGCATACACAATAAGAGGTTTTGATACCATTTAAATCCTTTTATACAGCTCACATTTATATCACAGAAAAAAGTATTCACCAATTAATATTTTTAATTAATAATTTAATTGTATTGATTAAATTTTTAGTTGTAGTAATTAATTTGACTGGAAAAACTTAAATAATATTATCAAATTGTTTATAGGCGAAAATTTAATTAATTTTTTAATTGATATTACAAATATTTTAATTAATATTACAAAATCATTCATATTACTTTTTTGTGTGATTGTACCCATACATATGTACATATTTACATATACATGTGTACATATATTTCTTTATTATATACATACTTATAGATATATATGTATATATTTATATACATATGTAAGTATGTATACACAAATGCATATACTTATGTATTATTTTAAGTTGTTTTTTCTGCTATCAAAAGAGAATGCCAGCACGCTAGAATTCCTGCATTATCTTTCATGCACAGAACCCCTGATTCTTTTTTTTTCTCGCTCTACTTTAAATTTTTCTACAATAATAAATTTCCAATTATCATCTTTAAGCCCTAAGCCCCTTATGCAAATAAACATTTTACTTTAGCTTTAAAGTTCATAGTATTTTCCAAGCATTTTAAGGCTAACATTGCTTTGTTAAGAAATTGTATGCAAAACACAACTTTAATTATTTTGTTATTTAATAATAAATACTGGTAACACCACCGTCTTCAACAACCACTTCATAGCTTATGATGTACAAAATAGAATAAAATTTTATTCGGGCATTCAAATATTTTTTTATTTTATTAAATAAATTTGGATTTTCTTGAAGTAAAGCAACCTAATTTAAACAATTATACGTAAAAAAGTATGAGGAACAAAGAAGAATTATCACAATTTCTTTTATTCGAATGAAATGAGTATTTGAATATCCAGCTTTTTTCGATTTGTTTAGATTGTATGTACATCACTGAGAGATTTTAGTAGAATTGTATTTATTTTAATATTTTTATGGATTTTATCATGTATTTTGAATCAGTTGGATAATTTGATGATGTTTTCCATTACATGACAGAAATAGTAAATCTAAGCTAAAAGCTAACAATTCTAGCTTCATTTTCAAATGTAACATGAATCAATATGTGCTATATTAACAAATATATTTAAGATATAAAATACACAATTTAAAAATATCAACTTAAAGTAGCCTTAACAAACGGTGGGACTTACTTTAGAAATTTGATATAATAATATTTTTAGAATACAACTTTACTTAACATTGCTTTGCAAAGCTTTGTTAAGTTTTTTGCATAATACCCTAAATCTTTACAAAGCGCAGTAGCCAAGCACGCAGCAACACACCAAATCTATCGCACATCATAGCATACTTAGGAGTATCAAACCTTTTCGTATACGGACCGCGCTTAAGAACAATTTCTCGTTCTAAATTTGGTTCTCTGAACATAAAATCTTCATTTAAGTCCATGTCTGATGTCGCAGGCCGTTAAGATGAATCTCCAGTAGCAATCGGATCAGATTTTAAGTCAATAATATCCGTTAGGATATTTCTTGTAGTATTCTGATCAGTCAAAAACTCATAACAACGATTACTTTGTAAACTTCACTTATATTTTCCAATATAGAACAAGCCATTCATTGCCTCCACAACTGCTTTATATTTTTCAGATGTAGACGCGAATTTAGTTTCCTTGCAATATTTATTAAGCAAGGTTTTCAGTTTGCTTATCACGTTTTTTCGTCATTATGGCAATATTCAATTTGTTCAAAATTTCAATAAATTTATCCGCTACTTGTGGAGTAAATAAATGATGGTATGAAAACATTTTATTTTAATTTTTAGACAGACCACTCAGAAAAAAAATATTTTAAAGCATCGCGGCAGCTGGGCAAATTTATGGCCTGTCCCACGATGTCACCAACGTTCGACTTGCCGCAATGTTATATTGGAAACAACAACAACATATCAAATATTGTTTTTGTTTTGAATGTAAGTGTGCGACAAGTCGAACGTTAGTGACATCCAGCGTGACCGTTTGACCGACTAAAGTGGCAAATTGCCACTCTTTCCACTGCCTTGCCACTTTTTCGACTGCATTGCCACTTTCTGTCCCCCTTTTTTAGAGTTAATTATATAAAAATATATTATAAATAAAAGGTTTGGTGCAGTTTTCTAAATTTTTTTAAACTTTGCCCCTTTTTTTGATAAATCCCCTTTTGGTGCAACTTTTTGAAAAATCAAATCGGTCACCCTGGTGACATTGTAGGGCAGACCCTTATTTCGTGTAAATCACTTGGCAATCCAAAAGCACTAAATGACTTGTTATTGTAATATCATTAGCAGAAGAAGAATTACAAACAGCAGCAAAACAAACTTAAATGTAGCTTCAAAAATTTAGAATTGCAAAAAAAAAAAGATTGATTGGCTTTTACTACGAAGTCGATATCATAGCAAATAAATAAAAATCAAATTGAAATCGCAGTAGGCGTTTTTTATATACAGTAATTTTGACTTAGCTGCACTATGATCAACTTTGCACGACTTTTTGTGCAGATAAGTCAAAAATGCTGTTATCTTAAATGCATTTACTTGCCTAAATATGCAGGTATAACATTTTTGACTTCAGTTGTATACACATACATACATCGTTGCCTATTTATGTATCCAATTTTTTTTAATGTGTGCAGCTAACTTAAATTTTTTATATGAGAGTAATTTAAAACTGCCTAAAAATATGTTAAATGCGCATGTATACAAAGTGCACTTAAAAAGGATTTTGAACAATAATTACAGATAAAATATATTTTGTGCAGTTAAGTCAATGTGCAGCTAACATAAATTATTTTTATGAAAATAAATAAAAACTACCAAAATTTTAGGGCACTTAGGGGCTGTCCATATATTACGTAACGCTGTTTTCTCCGATTTTTGACCCCCTTTCCATCCAGTAACAATCGTAACAAAACTATGAACCCCCTCCCCCCGCACGGGGTAATAGCGTAACAATGAGTTAAAAACAAATTACATAGTTTAAAAAGTTTTTATTTAAAAAAAAAAAATTTATTTAATTCATTGTATTAAAGTCATTTTTAGACTAGCACAGTGCGTAGACAAAAGTTAAATAAGCTTACTCATGAACACACTCCACATATTGGCAAAAATATTTTTTAAACTTCTTCTCAAGTGTCCTTATATTCCAAAAATTCTGGTTTTATGGAGAGCTTATTCCTAAACTGTATGTATGAATTTGATGATGTGATGCGTATTCGAATTCCCAAATATTCGGAAATTTCTAGATATTCTCGTATTCGTTTAAAAAAATTTATGTATAAAGAAATTCATAAATCCAAAACGAAATTTAAATGAATGGCACACAAATATTAGTTTGTAATATTTAAAAAAAAAAATTTATTTCTATATTTTTGCAATCCGTTTTTCCGCCAAATTATCTGATATAATATTTGAAACACTCAGACGAGAATTGGCATTAGCCTCACGTCGCTTTCACTAGTGTCTATAAGTGAAGTCATCATGCATTTCAAAGATATTGAAGATACTCCGTTTGGCCATCTTCAAATAAATCTAAAATGTGAGTGAAATTAAAAGAAATTATATCTTGTATCAATAAAGGTTGCCTTGGTGAAAAATGTTTCATTATCTAAAAGACAAAATTTTTTAACCAGTGCACTTAGCGGATGGGCTTTAAGCATACACTTTTGTTGGGGTATTTTGGGAGATCAAATAACTCAAAATGATGTCCATTACAAAAGACATGTAATATTTCTTTTCTTAATTTTTGTCCTTTCTGCAACATTACATTTTCAATAGATAATATTTGCCCATTTAAAAAAATATTCCTTAAAGATACCTTAAAATTAGAGGGGCACACAATCTAGTTCCTAGACTAAATATTTTTTCTTGTTTGGTTGTATAAAAAATGAAAATAATATCCTTATGAAAATACGTCTATACATGTATGCAAGTTTGTCACACTTAAACATTTGTAAATGTCTATAAATTTCACATGCAATAGATATTCGTATTCGCAAATATCATTTCAAATAATCGTATTCGCGAATATCATTTTAAATATTCGAATTCACGATTATCAAAAATTGACATTGTACATATGTATGTAACACATAGAATGTATACATAGAATACTACTGATGCACGAATATTCGTGTTCGTATTCGAATTGCCCAATATTCGGCCATTTTTATATACTCGTATTCGCGAAATTTAGGCGAATACGAATATTAAAAAAAAAAATAAATAAATAAATGCATAAATCCTAAACAAAATTTAAATAAATGGCTAAAAATAAATTTTCATAAATTTTTTTATAGAAATTTGTGCTTTTTAACATTTTCAAATGCTATTTAAGGGCCACTCAGACTATTATACATGTATAAAGACTTTTGTGGAAAATGCAGCTCTGACATGTTGAGTTGTTATTGTTTTTTTGAAATTTTTGAAACAAATATAAGAGCAGGGATGAGTTTTCGTCAAAAGTATTAATACTTGTGTTATAGTCTGAGTGGCCCTTTAATGACGATCATTAAAATTATGGGTAGTTTTTATTAACTTTAAAGTACACCAACAGAAGTATGAAGTTCTTTCACATATCAATTTTTCATGTTTCATTTTGCAGGCGTAAACAGAACACCACTTTAACGTCTATAAATTTCACATATAGTATTCGTAATTGTATTCGCGAATATCAAAATTTTAATATTGTTACTTCCCTAATACATACATAATATATATGTAGGTAAAACGTATGATCAATTAGATAAATAAATGAGAAAAACATACGTATTTTTTTACGAAATTACTAATTTTTTCTGTTACGTAACATTTTCAAAGACCCCCTCCCCCCATCAAGACAAATCGTAACAAAACCCGAACCCCCCCCCCCCCTCCTAAGATCGTTACGTAATATATGGACAGCCCCTTATCTTAAATTTGCAGATATAGAAAGTGCACTTAAAAAACGAATTTGCATAGGATTTTAAAAAATAGTGACAGAAATTTAGCATTTTAGTCAGTTAAGTCCAAAGTGCACTTAAACAAAACAAAGCAGCTAAATCAAAACTACTGTAGTCACTATGTTAATTTTTCCTGATAAAATTGTTTACTACTTTTTTTCCATTTCAATCCAGAGAATTGTAAAACTCTATTTAAGAATGTACAAAAATTTTACAAACATCTAAATTATTTTTAAAAATAACAACGTTCTTTAAATTTTTCGAGCAAGCCCAAACATAATCACTTCTAAGTTTATCATTTATTAAGTCCTAATTTACACTATGCAAGTCTTATTGCTAACCTGATTAGTTTGTGGGAAAAAGTGGCGAGGGGAACAGAATCGTTTCTTTTCACCTCGCCTCTCTCTCTAAGCAAACTAATCAGCTTAGCAATAAGACTTGCATAGTGTGAATTAGGAATAACGCAGTAATAATCGCAAACTATTATTTTACTTATTTTGTAAAATATTTTTTTATTAAAAGCAACACTCTATTCTCGAATATTTGTTGTTGCAATTTACATTTACATATTTTCTTTACATACTTTCACAACTAAAATTAGAGCTGAAAAAAAGTCAGCCAATGTAGTAAAGTAAGAATATAAAAAAAATTTTGATTATTGAGTTCTTGTTTGTAACTCTAGTTGTTCTAAGAAGCTCTTGGTAAAGGTTCCCTGATGATCTGCATTAGCAACATTGAAATTCGCATAGGATCCTCCAGCTAAACCCATCAATAATCAATTTCAATGTATTTTTAATAAAAAAATATTTTACTTAATAAGTATACCAATATTGTTTCTCATGAATAAGGCCGTAAAAGTACACCAGCAAATAATTCTCTACTGTAATAACTAAAATTTAGATTTTCAACGATTGAATTTTTTTGTTTTGAAAATTGTCGAGAATCCTCGCAATTAGTTTTCTTAATGGCCTGTTAATTATGGAAATCCCCGCAATGAGTTTTTTAACCACAAGTGAATGACGAAAAATTCCGGACCAGTTAATGGCGGGAATTTCCGTAATTTAATCGAGTGTTAATATTTGTACCGAGCAAAAAAATAAATGAACGCGGTCAAAATGAAATATTGTTTCATGCATTCTGAATGTCATTGCAAATCGTAAATAAAGCTATAGTTTTTTAAATCATTAAAAACGAATGCGATATTACAGGGTAATATAATAAATAATAATAATAATAAATAACCTGCAAAAATGGCATGCAAAAACGGAATTAAATCATCACATTGACCCATTTTCATAAAACAAGTTTTATCACTCCAACAAATAACAAGAATACTCAGTGGTAGAGAGTATGCTTTGACAGTCTGAACGGCATTATTCGTATCCTGGCTGCGACAATGTTTTTTTTTGTTGTGTATTTATGTGAAAAAAACGCCTTACAATCAGGGAACTTACACGCATTAAATTAATTATTTTTAATGGAGATCAAAGTATTTAAATTCTCGCAGCACTTTCGAAGTTAAAAATGAATGTATGAAGGGAAAAAAGTTTTTTTTGCCTAAAAATTAATTTTCATAATTCATAAAATATCAAAAAATGCAAAAAAGTATCAAATCTAATTAAAAAAAGGTATAAACAATATGTTATTTGATTTTTATGACTGCGAAGCAATAAACGCTAATAAATGTACGTGAACAATTAAAAGGAAAAAAAGGATAGTGGACTGTTTTAATTATTTGGGGTTTTCCGGTGACTACCTGCATGATTTTTTACAGAAATTGCACCCTCATTCATTATTTGGAAAGTTTTGCACAAGGTTGGCAAACGGTATCGTAAAAATACCGATACCGATACCGCTAAAACTAGATACCGGTATCGATACCGAAATTCATTTCGGTTAGAAAATACCGGTATCCAGAATACCGCTTACGTCTATACCGGTATACCGATTCCCACCAAAAAGAAAATTTCAAAAATATATTTTAATTAACTTTCTTTTATGAACACGTGTTTGTTCTCCTTCACACATTCTTATGAAGCGCTCTTGTTTTTAATTAACCGGGAAGTGCAATCATATCATGATCATCACTAGCGCGAAATACTAACAAACTGCGTGAGCTGCTTAATGCCTTTAGGAACGAAAAACGTATCTCTAGACATATAAATGTTTTAAAATGGTGAAAATAGCAAAGCCATTGTAAGCCACATTTATTGTATATGAAATCGCGAAAATTAGTGTATTGGTTTTACCAGATACACAAGCTGGTGCAAAGATTTTAAGTTTTGAAGAGTTCTTCTTTAATATATGCACATTGAACTGGTCGCAAAGATATTTTTCTTTAATTGATATACTACATATGTGCTCTGTGTAAAATATGAGGTTTGCAGCCATAAAAGCGTTGTTAGTCCTAGACTACCCAATTAGCAGTGGAAAAAAAAATTGGAAATAATTCTGCAGTTTCTAAAGTAGCTGTCCAATTGTTAAGAAATTTTACACAGCATTGAAGGGGGTGTCAGAGAGCTCAAGTCTGGAATTTAGACGACGGAGCCACAAAGCAGTAAAGTGGGCAACCTAAGGTTAATGAAAAATTAAAATCGATGCTCATGTTTTTGATCAGATAAAAAGATTTTTTGCAAGTGGATTGTTTTCTATCCAAGGAGCTAAGAAAAAATCGTCTACATTTGTGTGTTTTCACTTACAGTTTAGAAAATATTAGAGAAAAAAGATTCAAGATTTTGCTTTTTACCAACCTTGGCCCACTGTTCTGCTAATGGAGAAGTCAAATCTTGTTAGATTCATAAAATTAAGCTCATTATGAATAAGGGAAAAAATTTGTAACATTAAAAAAAATTGGTATCAAAATTACAATTAATTCAAAATTTATACGCAATTTAAACTAAAATTTAAAAAGAAGTAGATGTTCGCCAGTTTTGAAGAAAAAGGTGGTTAATTATTTCGCATTTATAAAAGAATTTCGCCAATCAATATTTTCGGCTGAAAAGTGTCTCTTAGGTAGAAAATGATGCAATCAATACACAGAAAGTAGTAACAAATATAATTTGCTTTTGAGTTCCCGGCGATTTCCAATAAAATTAAATTAAAAATAGGATTTTTCAGTATGTTTGCAGTATTCTTCTTATTTTTCGCCGGGCGCAGATTAGATTTTTGGAAATGTGTACATATTTAAAAACATATCTTTTTTAAAGTGGCGTAATACATTTTTTTAAACATTTGGAATTTGAATTTGGACAAAAAATAGGTCTAATTTAAACAGAGATGGTGGAGAAAAATTTTCGAAACTTTTATACCTGAACTTAAATATTGGTCTCGTGAGGTGAAGCAAAGTACTTACTTTAACAAAGATATTGTTTATTGCTTGATTTGAAATATTCAAACATTCGTTTCGTCTGAATTTGGCGAGTACAAATACGAATATCTTAAAAAAAACCGAATATTCGGGAATTCGAAAACAAATATTCGCACATCACTAAATGCATACAATTCTACATGTACTTCGTGTGTTTATTACACAATGTATGTATTTATTTTTATTATTTTGTTTAATTTTCGAAGTAATTTAATAAAAAAATTGTTTTTGCTATGACAGTGGACATATAATTGAATATGAACAAATATTTTAGCAGTAATATCGGTATTCCGGTATTATAAACTCGTTAACGGTATGTACCGGTAATACCGATACCGAAATAAAAAAAATACCGATAACGAAACCGAAATTTAAAAAATAGTTGTACCTGTATCATTACCGATACCGTTATTTATTTCGGTTGCTAACCTTGGTTTTGCACCATTTGAAAGGTACAAGTGGTGAATCAGGTATATAGTCAGGTACCCTTAAAACATGCGCCCATTTATAAGTACCTGCCAGTAAAATATTGAAAAATACGTAGTATTTATAGTTGATCGATTTTTGTCATTCAGCCAGTGCCGACGAACGCGAATAGTAAAAGTGATTTTTCTCCAGTTTTTTGAAAGTGAATAACAAGAAAACATAAAATATATAAATATGGAAAATAACAAGTGCCCAAAATTGGATAATCTTTGTTACGTTTGTGGTCAAATCGTCCTAAAAAAATAAAAACTACCGACAAAAGTTGTGTACTGAGGAACTCAAAAAAGCGTATTGTGATTATTTTGATGAAGCAGATTTAAGTGGTTCAAATTTTGCGCCGAACACAGTGTGCTAAAGTTGTTATAATACCCTTGTAAATTGGATACATGGAGGAGATGCAACGTTGTCTTTTATGAAGCCATTAATTTCGGTGGAAGACACAACTGGACGTGATGAATCCAGGTGCTATGCATGCATACATTTTCGTCCTGGATTAAACAGACAACAATTGAAAACAAAAGTATACACTGCTGCATTTACTGCCACACTTCCAGTTAACCGCCCTGCTGATTTCGATGCACCTAAACCTCCGAGTCTGGATATTGTGTCCCTGCAAGCCGAAACCTTTTTCACCAATCCGACCAACGTGAATGATGCGGATTGGACACCCGATATTGAAAATAATACAGGACAACCGAATGATTGACATCATTTTTGAAGAGAAGAAAACGCACACAGCAAAATGTCAGCGCAACATCATACCGACGCACAGTGGCTGAAAATCGTTTTTCATTGGCCAAAATTCTGTAACTTTTGAACTGATCAAAATATTGAAGTAATTTTTATTTTAGTGGATAGATATTTAGTTCAGTTTGACTCAGTTTTAATTACATTAAAATTGATTGAGGACTTTTTAAGGAATTCTAGCTCAAAGTTGAACTTTTGAATTTTTTTAACTTTTAGAGTGAAATATGGGTTTATTATTTTTTTATTTATTAAAAAATTTAATATATGGAAATTAGTAATAATTATAAATATGTTTTGTAATAATGGAATTTATTTAATGTTACACTCAAAAAAAATTTTACACTAAAAAAAATAGTAAAATCAACGATTTTGCTATTATTACAGAAAAATTAAAAATTATTAAAAATAAAAACTGCAATAAATTTTAATAGCATTTGTAACAATGGTAGGTTCTGTTTATTATTATTTTTTACTAATAGTATGCTTTTCGTACCTTAAATAACAATGAAAGGCAATTATGATTATTATTCATTTGACTCAAATATTGATTGTAAATATTCCATATTTTGTTCTGTGCTATTTCTGTTCTTTAGTAGTTTTTTGGCTTCTTCATCTAAATCCCGATGTTCCACTTTCCATTGATTTCGAATACTGGAGATGAACGGATCTGACGTTGCCAATAATATATTAAATAGATCTTCATTTGTTGAATTTCGTGAAATTTTTCTAGTATTGTGCTCTCTATAAAATCTGTAATCCTTGTTTCTTTTTTCCTGAGCCTCCTCTGATAGATCTCCAAGTGGCACCAAATGATATTTAATGATATCTTCTCCATGATAAAGGATTTTATGAACTGTTGCAGACATATTTCTCCATGGGTAGTTGGTTGTATATATTTTTGCAGTTTCCTTAGCATAATCTCCAAATTTTCTAGAGTCAATTTCTTCATTGCACGCAAGTACTTCTAGGATTATTTTAAACCTGAAAATAAGGTTTAAATCCACTCCTGTTATTTCAGATGCTGTTTTTGGATCTGAAAAGAATCTTCTTGCGGTATTGCCATCATTTGTATTGCCTGACCCTTGTTTTGGCTGATCTATAATCAATCCTAATTTGCGATATTCATCTAGAACATGTTTCTTTTTTGAACTTCTTAACTCTTTGTTGGTTTCGTTGTTTCTTATTGATCCTGAAGACCCGAAATCCAAATCATAACTGATTTTTAGTATGTGTTCCATAAGTCGTATTCTTGCATGTAGTGGTGATAATCCAAATTCATATGCATCGGTATTATCTAATGATTTTGTCGGGACTTAGTTTAATTGGGTTGATGTTGCTTGGCATATAATGCAGCTGGATGCAGCCTTCGTGTTAGTCAAAGCCTGACCTACTTTTCCATCTATCATTGTCAGCACTAATTGGTAGCTTACTTCAGTTTGCTGCCCATCTAACTGTAATTGTAATGGCTGTAGTGTTGCAATTTGGGCCTTGATATCACTAACTTCTTTGTTAATGGCATCATGAGTTTCTTTTTTGAATTCAAATTTAATTGGCCTGCAGTATTTCGTAGAAGATGGTGTCTCATTTTTCCAAATATCCATTGTTTGCGTTGTACTAGTCGAAGGCTCTGAATCTTCCAAAATCTTTTTCAATCGCAATGATACAAATGATACCATGAACATATCTGAGTCCGAAATATTTTCACATACAGCTTGTTTGTATTGTTTTTGTCCCGAGGAACCATCACATCCCCATGTACAAAAAAGAATTAACTTTGTGTTTCCATATTTCTTTAACTCATTTCCTGTTATTGATTGTAGCAAGCGTTCGGCTGTGTGATCAAGTAGAGATTGTAGTTGTACCTCTGCCGAAATTGGTGTGATTGTAATAGTGTCCTTTGATGGCAAACAGTCTATTTTAGCAGCGGTTATGTAATGATATGCTGGATACATATTTGACCCTTTTTCAATCGCACGCAGTCTGAGCTTAATATATTGCTGTTTTGTTAATTTCAAATCCAGAAATAATGCTAATGCCTCCTCATTTGTGTACTGTATTGCATCACTCGGAGTTGGTATACTTTTAAGAATCCGTTTTGTTCTCACTGCACTAGCTTTAACAACTTTTTCAATGATATCCACTTTTGATAATTGGTTCTGTGATCGTAATTGATGTAGGAAAGATTCTTTTATATTTGTACAACCAATTGCATCGTTAAAATCTTTAAGTTTCCGCCTCTTAGATCTATCACTGCAGTTGCCCATTAATGATTTGCGTGGTCTTCCAGCCTTATCTTGCTTTGCTGTTTCTGCAGCGACAGTAAGTTGGCCTTCTAACCAGTTTGCACTTTTTATATAAAAGTTTTGTTTACTGCAGCTAACTTCTTTGTAGCGTTTTTTTAGTGCTTTGACGAAATTAGATAATTGCTCTTGCATTTCGGTGCTACACGAATTTAAGTTTAATTTTATTTTAACGTAACTAAGAACATCTTCCTGGTTTTTGTTTCTAAAATACTCTTCGGCCAGTTCTTTATAACTGAAGCTCTCCATATTTATCTGAATATTTTTATTTGTTATATTTTATCCGTACAATTAAAGGATTAACTTATTACTGAGTAATCCCTTATGGAATCCGTAGTTTTATACATTTTTAGATACATGTTATTCACACATTGATCTTCAATTTCATAGCAGGTAGTGCTTAAATTGAACAAAACTGCACATGTTATTCAGACCTTAATATCAGGTAAAACTGATTAGTATCTCGCCAATATGGGGTTGTTTTTTATCTTTAGTGGTTTAATGTCGCCATTATTGTTATAAAAATGTTTATGACTTTGGTTGACCCTAACATTTGATAACAGGTAAATTCAGAAAGAGATCATATGTTTACTGTAGAACCTATTGTGATAATTTTATGACTTATTTTTTGCTGATCAAAACAAAGCCATTAAACCCTTTCGCAGGTATTATATTTAATTTTTTTCGTTTTACGTAGTCTAAAGTAAAAAAAAACAAACTTTTAGGCAAAAAAGTGAAAATTTAAGACACTATTGTATACGAGTACTTATAGGGCTGTTTAAATTAATTTGAATTTTTTTTAGAGTAATTTCATTAAAATGAAAAAAGTGTTCTACCCACGGGTCGTCACGGGTGCAAAAGTATATATAGCGTTAAAGAGGACACTTTCACCTTTCTCCTGGTGGTATACGTTTCTTGTTCCCTTTTGTTCCCTAGAAGTTCTATTCCACTAAAATTTAAATTTGAGAAAAATATAGTAGTTTCATAAATATTTCATAACGCCCGTAATATTAAACGCTAGAGCTGTGACCACTTACAACAACTAAATACTATAGTCCTACCAACATTATAAAAAAGACCGCAGGCCGTTATCGATGATAGCTTGCGAGTAGTAACCATTTATTTTTGATAAAAAACAAAAGAAAAACACCTTTTTCTGAAATTAAAAAAACGGTTGAGTTTGACAGCATGCCACGCCCACAATTATCAATAGTTTAACCTAAGTTTTTGGCTACCTTAATCTGGATATATTAGCTACAAAAAGGCGTACAAATTTTAAAAATCGGTGACAAAAAAAATTAGACTTTTGGCCAATGAAAAACGATTTTCAGCCACTGTGCGACGACGCCAAACTGATTTCCAGAAATGTTATTCCGTTGACGAAGCAAATACGTTCACGTACTCCCATGATATCCCAGGTTTATTGAAAAAATTGGGAATGGATTATATTGCTGGCGACTGGCGTTCATTCATTGATGGTTCAGTTTCCAGTTTGAAGGCTGTGCTGTTACACAAAAAAAAAAAAACCGTCCATTCCATTGGAATTCAGCACAAACAAGGAGGAAACGTATAAATAAACAAACAATTACAATTACGCAATGAACCTATGATAAAGGACCTGGATGATATTTTGTTGCCACCGCTCCACATAAAATTAGGAATAGCTGGGAAATTCGTTGCAGTGGTTGTCAAGTATATTGGGGACGCATATGACTGTTTAAAATCCATCTTTCCACAACTCAGTGAAGCTAAAATTAGAAACGGTACGTATCGTTGTCTGTATTTAAATATTGTCATATCTAAATTTGTTGACTTCGATATATTCGCATTACCAATAATTTTTTCGCTTTTTTTATATTTAAAACAGGTATTCTCAATGGACCAGATATAAGGAAATTAATGAAAAGCGAATTTTTCACAAATGTGCTTTCGACGTGCTACATGCATGGAACGCACTGAAACATGTCATCGAAGGCGTTTTAGGAAAGAACCAAGTACATCGAGATGACATACAGAAACGAGTGGACAAGTTGCTGTATTATTTTGAAAAAATTAAGGCATGCATGACATTAAAATTAAATTTCCTGCATTTCCACCTTGATACCTTTTTGGCACAATTACCTCAGGAATCAGACGAACAAGGAGAGAGGTTCCACCAGGTGACCATGCCAATGGAAGAGCGATTCAAAGGTAAAAAATTAGATGCGAAGCTGGCGGAGGTTGGTTGGTGGAGTTCTAAAATTATGCAGTATGAAGATGAAAGCACCGAAGAAGAATATGACACTGAAATTGGTGGACCCATGTGAAAAAACGAGCCCTTAAATATTATGGATTCCTCGAATAACGACGCAAACTCAGACCACGAATATCAACAACCTACGAAGAAAAGCAGACCATCAGAACCACAAGCGTCAACTTCAACGAGAATGAATATTGACAATAATTATAATTATAATCGAAAATGTTTTAAATTTTGTTTTTAAAACGTGATAAATTCCCCTATAAGATAATAATTAACTTCAAATCGATATTAAAAATATTTTAGCAGGTAAGAAGACAAACCGAATGATGCACAAGTTCTTCATTTTGGGCCTACTTTCACGTGAAATTATCAGAATTGAGTCCCAAAATCATATGTTGTACTGTGTAATACACCTATTTTTTGTCATGAGTTACGGAGAGTTGCAATCAACAACGTCATAAATGTCCACAGAAAATATATCATCAAAATGGAAGTTTCAAAATACGCACACAAATATTTATGGCTCGATTATGGATGGCAACCGAACTTTGGTTGCCGAATTAACTAGCAACGCAAATGAAATTTTTATTTTTTATTTTTATTTTTAAGCATGTTATTTTTATTTATTGTATCTTCATATATGAACTAACAATAAGTATTCAAATCTTAAATCTAACATATAATTAATAGGCCCGACCAATGCCAGAGTGATAGTGATAGTTGTAAATAATACATAAAAAGTGATAAACAAAAAAAAAATTTCAAGCAACTTCATTCGGACTGTTTAGTATTAGAGCCCTTGTATCTCTCTTTTTTAAGCGGATGTGTCCAGTAAAGTTCAAAATATTACGAGCAAGCGGATTAGGATGTGACTCGAGTTTTGTTAAATATTTGCCTGCGTATTTTGCAATTTCATCAATCACTAGTGGCATATTTAAATCACGATGTATATTTGAATTCTTAATGTACCATGGAGCAGATGTTATTAACCTTAAAATTTCGTTTTGTCTTCGTTGAATTCTCTCTACATTGGAAGCAGAAGCAGTGCCCCATAACTGGATACCGTAACAACATATTGGCTTTAAAAGCGACTTGTATATTAAAAGTTTGCAGTCTAGGCTGAGAGTTGAAGTTCTGCCAATCAGCCAATGTACCTGAGTTAATTTTAGTTTCATTTGAGTTAACTTATAGTCAATGTGATGTTTCCATGTAAGCCGTCGATCGAGGTGTATACCAAGATATTTCACATGTGAATGTTGAGGAACAACTTGATTATTAATCCGAATGGGGGAACAAGTATCTCTTCGTAAGGTAAATGTTATATGGACACACTTTTGTTCATTTACCTTAATTCTCAATAAGTTTAACCATAGTTCCATCTGGCGAATGTGTTCCTGGAGTTTTCGGGATGCCTCATCAGGGTTTTCGTGCATACTAAGGCAGGCGGTATCGTCGGCAAATGTAGAAGTGTGGATACTACTGCTCACAGGCATATCACAAGTATAAATCAAATATAAAAATGGCCCCAGTATACTCCCCTGTGGCACACCGGATGAGATAGTTTCAGGCATACTCATAAAGTGTCCTTCCACCACTGTAAATTTTCGTGCAAGAATGTAACTTTCCAAAAGATTTAGAATGTTTATTGGTAAGTATGTCTTCAATTTCAAAATCAGGCCTTCATGCCACACTTTATCAAATGCCTGAGAAACATCAATAAACAGGGCAGAACAATACTTCTTTTCCTCAAATGTTTTTCTGATAAATTGAACCAATCTATGCGTTTGCTCAATGGTGCTATGCTGGCTTCTAAAACCAAATTGATGGTCCGGGATGCACCCATTATCAGTTAAAATTTAAGACAATTTTGTCATGAGTAGCTTTTCAAAAAGCTTTGACATTGTTGACAGTAAACTTATTGGCCTATATGACTCAGCCTTGGTAAGAGTTCGGCAATTAGTTTTTGTACATCACACATCGTAAATTTTAAGGGTCGAGGTGGTAGAGCAACTACACTCGGCAAATCAGCATCACCGGTACATGTATTTGGTGTAAATACGGATTTTAAATGCTCAGCAAATATGTTACCTTTTTCAGTATCGCTTCTTGCCCAACCTCCGGTAGATGTGCGCAGAGGTGGCTTAAACTCAAAGGGTGTTTTAAGCTTTTTAGCAGCGCGCCACAAAGAGTAATTAGATGCTGGTGTGACATCAAGGCCTTCCAGATAATGTTTAAAAGATGCAGTTTTTTCAGATGCAAGCAACTCTTGGAGTCGTTTAGTTCACTCTTTAAATCTGATTTTGTGTTGAGGTGATCTGTGCTGTTGCCATTCCCTTCTAGCTCTTCTTTTTTCACGTACGAGATGTTCAACGTCTGTAGAATAAATTTTATTGAACCCAGTATGCGGATGGGAGGTAGTGGCATGTTCAGAAGCTTGTTTAATATTCTCGTTAAGATTTGCAATGTTCGATTCAATATCATTGGGTGTTCTTAGCGTAATATTATCCGTGCAATGACTACTAAGATATTTTTTGAATCCCAGCCAATTAACACGATTTATCATCTTGACATATCGGTGAGGTAAAGCGCTTCTCAGTGGGCTACAGATTGTAACGATCGTGGGAGAGTGATCGAACGAGAGATCTATGGACGGTTCAACGTGAATTAGTTCCCTAGAAATACTTTTTATGACGCCGAAATCTATAACATCCGGAATTTTTCGTACGTCAGTAGGCCATTAAGTAGGCTCCCCACTCGAAATAACATCCAAGCGCATTTTTGAAATTGTGTTGAACAACGCCCTACCTCTAGGCGTAATAAGACGCGAACCCCAGAACGTATGCTTAGCATTGTAGTCGCCAGCTGCTACGAAACAAGGTCCAAGAGATTTGTAGAATTTCTCGTATTGGTCCTCAGTGATTGAAAATCTGGGAAGGGAGTAAATTGAAGATATCACGAAATTTGTACAAAAATTTTCAATGCAGATATTTGTTGCTTGTAGATGTTCTTCACAAATGTTGTCAAGAATATACTGCTTGAGTCTTGACTTTATTAGAATTGCTGATCCACCGCATGCTCTCCCTCTAGGGTCCTTTGTGTCATATAAAGTGTAGCCATTCATTTTAAAGAGACTTCTAGAAGTCAAATGAGTCTCAGAGACCAACATTATATCAATATTTTTTCCGTAAGGAAGTGCTCAAGTTCATTTTTATGTTGGCGAATGCCGTTTGCGTTTCAGAAACATATTTTTAACGTGTTCATGGCTTGTTAATTAATGCTTGAAGCAGAGTATTCTGTATTCTCAGCATTTCTTGCATCATGGTAGTCATATTTGTTGTAAAGTTGTTTATAGTTAGCACCAGATTCTCAACAGTAGCTTGAAGGCGACTAAAGTTAAAGCTTGAGTTTGCATTTGTTGAATTATTTGGCGGTGAAACATTTTGTGTGGGAATAGAACTAGCCTTAGCAGCATCGGCATACGATACACGTGAAGTAACTAGTTGGCTCACTTGAGTAAAAGTGGCGGCGTACGCGTTTAATGGTTGAGCTGGAGCTAATTTAGGTTTTTGCACCATAGCCTGCTTGACGAAAGAGTACACAGGACATCCTCTGTAGTTACCGGTGTGATTACCTCCAGAATTACTGAATTTTTTCCGCTTGATCTTTAGGTTTAGTAAACCTAGCTGTACCGTGCAATTCACCGCAGATAACACACTGTAGGTAAATTGCAGAAAGCTTTTGTATGGCCATATTCTTGGCAATTATGACACTGCACGGGACCTGAACGCTTATGTGGCTCTTCAACTGTGATTTTTCTGTATAAAAGGCATTTTAGGCTATAAATAGGATGAGTCTCGTTTTTTTCAACTGTATATTATTCGGCTCCAGTTCAACACGAAATAGGGGTTGGGGTACCTTTTCTCTGTTCATTACGTTAGATACATTCTTTACCTTAAATCCCTGGAGGACGAGTACATCTCTTATTTCTTCAGGGACAACATAAGAATCTATGCCCTTCAATACGATCTGCAGGCCTGGCGCGCTCTTAAACTGGTATGTGTAGAAGCTTGTTTTATTTGTTTCAAATTCAGAAACCATTTTGCGGAAATCCTTTTCGTCATAAATTTGAATTTTCGTTTCATCGATGTTGCCACGTTTTATTGGGACAATGTGGAATTTATTTTCACCAATGACCGAAATTAATTTTTTAATAAGGGCATTTGAATTTTTCTCTCTCAAGTAGATTGGTGGCGGCTTGGATGTTTTATTCGAGGATACATCAGGTTTGTCGGTCTCATCTTGCAAAATTTTTGGCGATTAGTTGAGGATGCGCTGTTATCCCTAGACATCTTTGGAGCGGATGACATTTTTGAAGAATATGGGCTTCGCCCACGCACTCATATAGAGTATTCCTCAAGGGCTTTGCTTACGGTTTTTTTTGTTTTTGTAATTTATGATTGTTTGTCTGTTTTTGAGGAAAACTCAAACTCTATTTTCCCATAGAAAATAACTACCGACAAGTTTTTATTACTTTTTTATTAAATTAACTTATTTTATACTTCGGTATGAATAAAATTGGTATTTATAATTAGAAAAAAAAATTTTAATTTAACAAATTAAAAAAACGTTTCCAGTAGAGTTGGGCATAGTTGTTCCTTTTGCGGATTGTTCTTTTTGATCCCAACAACAAAAAGAACTAGTTCGTTCGTTTCGTTCAGTTGTTCTTTTCGGTCAGTTGTGCAGTGAACAACAGATCAGAGATTACACATACATGCATACATTGAATCCTCTTCAATGTTTTATTCGTTTGTTAATATTCTAAATTTCATTTCATTCTTAACGACCTTATTTAATTAATAATTTTTGATTGGAAATGCTTAGAATGAAGTTTGATCATTTGAAAACAAATTTTAATCACTTTTTTAATACTGATTTATATTCAACACAACAAATTATTTCTTTTAATTGAGTAAAAATTTTCCTTGCTTAGACGTATTTTCATTTGTGCTTTGTAGTCTTATTTGTTGTATGCTTTTAGTAAGTAAAAGGTAAAAATTAATATTTTTGAAATTTTTAAAATGAAATCCGTTTTCAGTTTAAAACAAATTATAATCATTTTTTAATTCTAATATTCTTTTTCACAATCTGTTTTTTAGTTCAATACTACAAATTATTTCTATTAATTTTGTAAAACTCACTTATATATTTCACTAAGTATACATTTTGTTTTGTTTGTTTTGATTATTGTGCTAAAAATTTAATAGGCACACTACATTTGTGTATTTTTAACAGTATGCAAACGAGAAACTATAATATTTTACTTGAAATCGTTTGCATGTGCATTGGTCAGGAACAGAGAATAAGATAAACAAAACAAAATAAAGACCAAAAATTAACGAACGAACAAAAAACGAACAAGACCAAGATATCAAAAAGTACCAAGAGAATAATAAAGCCCAAAAGAACAAGAAAGACTAAAATAACAACAAAGACCAAAAAGGAACAACTAGTCTGAACTAGTTCACATCGTTCACTTATGGGAATAGTTCAATTGAACTAGTTCGTTATTTTTGAGCCCAACCCTAGTTTCCAGGGTTGGACAACTTTAATTTTTATTCTAATAATTAAACATATTTCATGTTTTAGGAAGAAGGCTATTTTCTCAGGAACTGTAAGAGCTACGGGTCTGAAAGCTAAAAACTAAAGGGTGGTCCAAAACGAGTGATGAAAACTTTTAAAATCCCATGTAATATACATGCAATTATATGTACATATGTATATTGACACTTGAAATTTGTAAAATTAGTGTATTTTTATATAGACTACAACAGTTAACACTAAAATTAAAAAAATGTTAGTTAAAGGGTGGTCCATCAGTTAATGCAATTTTGACTATGTAATTTTGACAAATTGCTATATCTTGGAAACTGTAAGAGTTAAACTCTTGAAATTTTCAAAAACGGTCAAACTAAAAAATCCAAAAATTATAAAATAGCCAAAAATTTTAAAAAATCGCCAAAACGAAAAAATCGCCAAAATGAAAAAAACGCTAAAATTAAAAAAAAGCCAAAAACCGAAAAAATCGCCAAAACGAGAAAAACGTGCCAAAACTAAAAAAAAATTCCCACAATGTCAAAAAAACGCCAAAAACTGCAAAAATCGCCAAAGCAAAAAAAAACGCTTATATGAACAAAAATCGCAAAAAATTAAAAAAAATCGCCTAAATGAAAAAAAAATCGCCAAAAACCAAAAAAAATCGCCAAAACGAAAATAAATCGCCAAAATTAAAAAAAATCTCCAGAACGAAAATAAATCGCCAAAATTAAATAAAAAAACGCCAAAAACCGAAACAAATCGCCAAAACAAAAAAAATTGCCTATATGAAAAAAATTGCCACAAATTAAAAAAATCGCCTTAATTAAAAAAAATCGCCAAAAACCAAAAAAAAATCCTCAAAATGAAAAAAAAAAACGCCAAAACAAAAATAAATCGCCAAAAATTAAAAAAAAAACGCCAAAAACCGAAAAAAATCGCCAAAACAAAAAAAATGCCTATATGAAAAAAAATTGCCAAAAATTAAAAAAAATCAAAAAAATCGCTAAAACGAAAATAAATCGCCAAAATTAAAAAAACGCCAAAAACCGAAAAAAAAATCGCCAAAAAAAAAAAATTGCCTATATGAAAAAAAAATCACCAAAAATTAAAAACAATCGCTTCATATATAAGCAAAAAATCGGCAAAAATCTTTAAAATTAAAAAAACGCCAAAAACCGAAAAAATCGCCAAAACGAGAAAAAAGTGTCAAAGCAAAAAAAATTCCCACAATGACAAAAACCCGCAAAAATCGCCAAAACAAAAAAATGCTTATATGAACAAAAATCGCCAAAAATTAAAAAAAATCGCCCAAATGAAAAAAATCGCCAAAATTAAAAAAAATCGCCTAAACGAAAATAAATCGCAAAAATTAAAGAAAAACGCCAAAAACCGAAAAAAAATCGCCAAAACAAAAAAAATTGCCTATATGAAAATAAATCGCCAGAAATTAATAAAAAGTGTCAAAACTAAAAAAATTGCCAAAAAGAAATAAAAGCGCCAAAAATTGCCAAAAAATTGAAAAAATTGCCTAAATGAAAAAAAATTCTCAAAATCAAAAAAATTGCCAGAACGAAAAAAAATCGGCAAAATTAAAAAATAAACGCCAAAAACCGAAAAAAATCGCCAAAACGAGAAAAAAAGTGTCAAAACTAAAAAAATTGCCACAAAAAATAAAATAAAATAAAATAAATAAACAATAAAAAAATCGCCTTAATGAAAAAAAATCCCCAAACACCGAAAAAAGTCGCCAAAACCAAACAAAATTGTCAAAATCAAAAAAATTGCCAGAACGAAAAAAAATCGCCAAAAACCTAAAAAATGTCCAAAACGAGAAAAAAAGTGTCAAAACTAAAAAATTGCCCAAAAAAATAAAAAAAAATTAAATAAATAAAAAACAAAAAAATTGCCAGAACGAAACAAAATCGCCAAAATTAAAAAAACGCCAAAAACCGAAAAAAAATCACCAAAAACCAAAAAAATTTCCTAAAGAAAAAAAAATCGCCAAAACTAAAAATATCAGCAAAATAAAATAAATCGCCAAAATTTAAAAAGCACCAAATTAAACATAATGCCAAAAACCTAAAAATTGCAATAGAGAAAAAAGTATGAATTTTTTCATAAAATTAATATGTACCTACATATCTCTGTGCTTATGTATGTATCTCTGTACTACATAAACGCACTTTGGTAAAGGGTATATAAGATTCGGCACAGCCGAATATAGCACTCTTACTTGTTGTATAATTTTTTGTTTGTTTGGCTAATTTTTAATTTAATTTTTAAGACAAGTATTATTTTCAGTACTTTTACTTAATGATTTTGTTACAAACACTTGTATTTCTTATATATTGCATTTTTGTTCACATTATTTTCATTTGACAATCTGTCATAATCGCATTTTGGATAACTTTTTGGCAACTGTGGGAAGTTGCCATACATAACACCAATTTTAGTTTCAGTTGCGTTGCTAGGTAACTGGGCAACTGAAGTTCGCTTGCCATCCATAATCGAGCCATTAATTTTTTCACTTTTTACTATGCAGCAACTACAAATTTGTGGTTGCCAATATGGCAACTGAAATTACCCACTGTTAGTTGCCAGTTGCCACCCGAAATTTAATTTCGTCAGCTAGCAACGGAACTACAGTTCGGTTGTCATCCATAGTCGAGCCATTAACAAGGGCTCTAATTAGAGAAGTGAGATTTGAAACCTGTTACTTTTTCACAGCGACTGAGAAATCACTAAGCACAACTGTGACTAAATTTATCAAGTAACAGGTTTTGGAAATATAGTTCTTTCATACAAACTGTTAATGTTTTTTATGCTTACTTTACAGTAAATAAAGCTACCACATTAATTATTTTTTATACCTTCCAGGGACCGTAACGGTTATAATTTTTATATTAAAAATTACTTTTTAATCGTTATGTCTTGATTTTTATTTATTCCTCACAAAATAACAGTTATTTCTTGATGTTTATTTATTCCTAACAGTTACCTTTTGATTTTTATTTTTTTGCTTAATTTTTAAAATTTAGAAAGCGTAATTTTTGCGTTAAAACTAATATTACCCGTTTTAAAATTGAATTTATTGCCAGAGTCTGTAAAAAAGATTATTATATTGTTACGTAAAAATATTCCTATAAGGTTAATGCAAAGAACTATCTAGGAGTATTTAACTAAAGCACTAAACGAACACACATATTCACGTGCAAGCACTATAGCAACAACAATTGTGTACAAAGCTGCAGACATACACGTATACAAATAAAAGTGCAAGCACTTAAGGTAACCACCCTGTACTAAAAAATAGCACACTGCATTACCAACATACAAGTCGTTACTTTGAAAATTCAAAAACTAACGGCCTATCGAATCACCTACAAACATCTAGAAACGGCGACATGAATTCAGCCTATTGTGCTAGAAGACTTTTTGAACAGCTGGCTACCAATAAACAAACACGCCTAAACAGCCATATCGTTTGAGGAAATAGTTTCTTCCAGTTGGTCTTTACTAAGTACATACATGCATCCATCTATTTACGAATATTCTAGATCCGGTTTGGTAGTATAAAAAGAGCTGCCGTATTTGAGAAGTCAGTCAGTACAAATTGGAATTTAGTAGAGTGAACATCGTTGAAAGTAAAAAGACATCGTGCCGTGGATAATAACGTTAAGAAGTAAATAAGAAAAGAGAAGTTGTAATTGGTTTAGTTAAGAATAAAAGGAAGTTCAGTTGCAAATAAGAAAATCGTGTTGTTATTTATTTTTATTTTTGAGCAATCAAAAGAACTCACACGTTTAATAAAATTTAAACGTAACAATATGTTAAATTAAATTTACTTTTTTATAGTTTATTAATCTAAAAAATTAAATTTTTTTTGAGGAAAAAAATAAAAATCAGAAAGTAACTGTTATTTTGTGAGGAATAAATATAAATCAAAAAAATAAAAATCATTAGATCTATAGGTAGTCCATGTAACATGGAGTATCTTGGTATATTCCTTTTGCACGTAGGACTTCTCTATTAGTGTGATTTTCTCAGTTTAAATTTGGAAAATAATAGTTATTTGCGATCCCTGATACCTTCAGTGTTTCTCGAGAAAAATCGTCAAATCGCCTTTTCTGGCAAGTATGTATAGTTCTCACATTCTTGTTTTTGCCTTACACAATTCGCAATATTTGAATGGAGTTTATTGCTAATTGTTTGTTCTTGTTGCTGTTCTTATTAGTATTTATTTAGCATAAGAGCTGAAATCTGTTAAACTGTGATCACAGTCACTGCTTAGTCCTAATTTACACTACGCAAGTCTTATTGCTAATCTGATTAGTTTGTTAGCAGAGAGAGACGAGGGGAAAAGAAACGTATATGTTTCCCTCGTCTCTCTCTTCCACAAACTAATCAGCTTAGCAATAAGACTTGCATAGTGTAAATTTCGACTAAATTTCTTATTTGATTTTCTCAAAATAAAAAACTGCTACAAAAAAATACTGCAAAACTGTGATCACAGTCACAGTTTAAAAGAACAGCGATTTAGAAATCACGTTCGCAAGGAGCAACATTACTGAACAAATCACGCTCATCACTAGCTCTAATACTCAGCACTCCAAAAGATACTTCTTGAAAATAATTTTTGTGCGTAATACGACATTTATGTATTTTTAATTACTATCACTAAGTTTATGTCGGATACTGATCGGGCCTCATTATTATATTTAGATGTAAGATTTGAATACTTATTGTTAGTTCAATTTTGAAGATGCAATAAATTAGAATAAATAAATTAAAATAAAGCCCTGAATTTTCTCATTGCAGCCAAAGAAATAGAAATTAGTTTATTTGGACTACAACGACATAGTCGGCATAGCCAACAACGTGCCGCCATGTTGCGTTGCTGTCTTTAAACATGCTGTCTTCTCATATAAACATGTGTATTCTATTTTTGAAATTTGGTAGTCGGTAGCTTGCTGTGGTGAATGTGTTTAATGCATAAGTTGTTGATACGACAAACAGAGAAATTTTTTTTAACTATGTGTTGTCAGAATATTTACGACTAACTTTGATGTTATTTGTTCATTAATAATTATCGCGAACTTCAGCCCGTTTAAATAAATCATATATATAGAAACAAATTAAGTTCGAAAAATAATAATTAAAAATTAATGTAAATACGTCATGTTTTTTAAATGTATTCTCGTGGCATGTATTATACTAAGCCAATAATAAATGCTGTCGTACTATAAACGAAGCACGATGGATGGATTGGTGTACGTGTATATGACTGTTAACAAGCGATGTCGCCAAGACGTCTTCTTTAAACAAACAATGAAAAGAAGTACTGTTTATACATATATGCTTGTTATTTTGCATATTGTACGTTTGTGTGTGTAAGATTTAGACGGTATGCTATTATGTTTGTGTTTAAGGGAGTTTTTTTTAAGCAAGCGCACACAACTCATGTAAATGCATGTAAGCGTTTGTATGTGTGCAGAAAAATAAGAGAGCATACACAAATTATGTAGGTATGTATGTACATATGTACATGCATGCCGTTTGTATACGCGCCAATGAGATAAAAAAGCACAAACACCACAAATTTTTCAGTCACGAACTATTTTCTTCGCTACTCTTATACCTGCAATAATTTAATCAAATTTATTGCCGACAACGTTGTTTAGCGTTTGTTTCAGAAGATTTCCCTGTAGTAAAGCATTTGAAATTGCTCTCATGTCTTAAAAGTTCTTATAAGACGTCTTGTACAGGTCTTTAATGTACATATGTATAGTTTTATTTTGAAAGTAGTTTAATTAGGAAATTGTTTATGACAATAAAGTCGATGAATTGTTTTTTGTTACATAATAGTCTTTTATTTCTACTATGATATATTAGTTGTTTAATAAAACGTATAACTCTTGTATGACGATTTTTCGACGACTTTTGTGGAAAAATTTGACGATTTTCACGATTTTATTTTTAAGTTTTGACAACAACAATACAAAATGTTTGTATATCTATATGTAAATGAGAGTAAGATAAAGTTACAGTTTACAGTAAGATAAAGTTACAGTTGCTGTGGTTATTAATAGTTTTTTTTTGAATAAGCAATTTAATAAAAAATTAAGTAAATGGTAAAAAATCAAATAATACATTCAACAAAGTTGTGTACAAATTCCAAATTAAATTTATTCACAGCGTTGAGAAAACTATTAAAATGGCTTCTTAACAGCGTTGTCAACTTGGTGCGTTTCGCACCATTTTGGGTGCTTTTTGAAATTTTTTGTGCGAAAAATTCCTTATTTGGTGCGTTTTTTTTAATTTTGGTGCGTTTTTATATTTTTGGTGGCACCAACGCAAATTGAACACGACAGTGGGTTAAAACGGGAAAGTTCTTGTTGTGAAACTTTTACCAACTTCCTGATAGCTTTAATTAACATATTAATACCAGTGATGCTTACAAAACATCACAATTTGAAATTAAATCTTTTTTATGATCCTATGATAACAATACTGATGAAAAAATTAGCTTTATTAATTTGCAACAATTACTTTTTGATCTCTTTTTAAAAAGTTTTAAGAAATAATTGTATACACAACAATCATTTGTCATGTTTCGGTTCATTAAAAATTTACGTTAAACAGCTGATGTTAATAACAAGCTCTACCCAAGTAGATAGAAAAACTTGAAGAAACATATCGGTATTTCCCCTAGCTAGTAAAAAAAAGTCTAGTTTAATTTTTCTTCTCTTCTTAAGAAACTCACATTAAATAATAAAAATTATTTCATTCAATAAGAATTTTAATTTCTGAACTTAAGCCCGAATAAGAAATTATTTCTGATTGTGAATTTTAATTAATTAAGTTCAATTAATCTAAAAAAAAATCTCATTTACAAAAAAATCAATATTTTACTCCTAATGCAAAATTAATTCAATAAACATTTTAAAATAAAAAAAAGAATTTCTAAGCTTGGTGCGTTTTTTTGTAAATGGCGCGCTTTTCCATTTTTCTTTCCATTGCTTCGAAAAGCATTTTTTTATCACGAAATATTTATTAGCTTCCATAATTATTAATATTTTTTTTGTTGTACAAAATTTATTAAATTTGAACTTTAATTTCGTTCGGTGTTCTTATCAAAAGTAGACTAAAAACAACCAGGAAAAAATTCACACATGTGTGCACAACTTCATTCGTCGCTTTATCAGTGACGACTGAATGAAAGAGCATAAGCAGCGATGCCATTTTAGTGCTTTTGGGGTATTTTTTGGTGCTTTTTGGTATTTATAGTGCTTTTTGCAATTTCTCACAGTGCTTTTTGAATAATCAAAATTTTAGCAACTTAAACAAAACAAAGAACCAATCGCTTCGACTTTTCACAATCAATTTTTTTAATTCCTTGTAAGACATTATTTTTATTCGTTTGTTAAGCAATAATTTTACTACTTTAATTAGCATGCACGAAGGCAGTTAAACAACGTGGATTTGTCATTTGTGCAAATTTAAGAAATAACAAACTTAATTTATTATGTACCAATGGGAAAGTGATGCGAATACAAATATACATTTGTCCATACAGCCAAACTTCTCCAACTGTCAACCTAACCCACTGTCCACCCGAAACCTGGTGTCCTCTGTCACGCTAACGAGGCTCTGACGACCGACCACTGGCGTTATAGCCCTAAACGCAGCACGGAGTAAATACCTGAGACCGGGTGCATAGTTGGCAGTCATTTGTCTTAAAACAAACTGATTACTAAAACCGTTTCAAGAAAAATTAATAAACGGCCCTTTGCTGCTTGTATAAGCTAAAAGAAACAAATACATCTAAATAGATAGAAAAACTAAAATGTAGAAAAGCTTGGAAGAATTATCGAGCGTTCAAAAGCTAGCTTAGACCAGCAAAAGATGCGTTAAATTTATTTATACCCTTTTTTAGCTTATTTTTTTATATGATCACAGTGCTTTTGATGACACAAGAGTTGGTATCACTGATAAGCAGGTATGTGTATGTACATGATACAATTATACTAGGTACATGCACAGCTACAACAAAAATTCAACACCAAAAAACACATCTATATTGTTGGTGTAAACAAATGAAAAATTGTCAGAAACAACTGCCTTTTGTTTATAAAAATAACAATTACAGGGTAACTAAAGTTCAATTGCAGACGCGGCATTCCTGCATGATTATATTTATTCAGTGTTGCCAGTCTGGGTGTAGTTAGACAGTGTGTAATTCTACTCACTTGTGTACGCCATGTAATTAAATTCTTGTATAATCTGTGTGTAATTCTACTTTGGGTTCTATTTTTATTTATTTTTGTTTTCATTTTAACCTAGACAAAAGTTTTGTAGTGTAATTTTATTCAATGTGTAATTGGAGACACAGCCATGCGTAAATTCATTCGCAACACTGTAATAATTTTCTTCACACACATACACTAACATTTTTGCAGCTTGTAAACAAAGTTTGACAATTATATGCAATGTATACAGTAACAGGCTGGGCTTATGCATGTACCTAGTATAATTGTATCATGTGTGTGTATGTGTACACAATTGTGGTATGACTTCCGGGTTACAGCATGACCGTTTGACCGACTAAAGTGGCTAATTGCCGCTTTTCCGACTGCCTTGCCACAATTTTATAATGGTATAATAATACATTAAAAATAAAAAGTTTAGTGTAGTTGTATCGTTTTTTATGTTGCTCCTATTTTTTGATAAATCTATTTTTTCCCACTTTTTTTAAAATGTCATCGGTCACTAATTTTTTTTTAAATAATTTAAATGTTTACAATTCATGTTTATCTATACTATGGTTTTTTAATAATACTTTATTGTCTTAATAATTGGAAAATTCCATTAATATAACAAAAAACACCTCCCATGGCAAGTTTTATAAATTTGTAAATGTTAATAATAATAATAATTGTTAGCTATTTACTTTAATCCAACAAAGATTCTGTCGATATAGCAGACTTTGTACGGTTTTTGATTTGGATTTTTATATTTATATATATATACTACTATTATAGCAAGACATATTGTTAGACCTCAAAAAGTATTTACCATGTAATAAAAGATGCTAAAGTTTATCATTGCAGTCTATTTAACATTTTACAATACAATACCAAAAAAGTTATGCTGGTCTAATCGCACCCGAGAATAATTATTTGCTATTGACAGTATTTTTCTGTTCGCTCAGGTCTGGAAAACATCGTAAGTTTGTCAATAGAAGTAAAGCCCCGTTCAGACTATTCTACAAGTATTAATACTTTTGTGGAAAATGCAGCTCTGACATGTTGAGTTGTTATTGTTTTTTTGAAATTTTTGAAACAAACATAAAAGGGATGCATTTTCGTCAAAAGTATTAATACTTGTATTATAGTCTGAGTGGCCTTTAAGTTGTTTTCGATGACTTCTAGAAAAACCTGAAATGAAGTTATACTTCCTTTTTTAAATATGACAAAAATTTCTCTTTTTGTAAAAAGACTTTGTTCTATCTTTGACAGGAAACTGAGCTTAATAGTTCAATTCCTGCGCCGCAATAATTTATTTCTCTTGGGAGATGGTGAAAATTTTGATTTATACTATTTATCAACATGAAGATTATCAATATATTTTTTGTTAACAAAATATCGACATAAATGTTATTTTAAGGACTTGAGATAAAAATTAAAAAAACACATTTTTCTTATATCACCCGTCAAACTATTTTATATGAATTGACATGCATATCGACTGAAAATTTGATAGTAAGGGTTGTTATCAGGGTTGTTATCAGTGTTGCCAGAATTTCTGAGGGCAAAATCTGCAAAATTTACAAAAAAAATTTCATGAAAAAATCTTCAAAATCTGAATTTTTTTAAGTCTTTAAAGCAAGTTTTTTTAAATTTTATTAAAAAAAATTACATAAGTATGGATGTACATGTGCAATATAAATATTTTTGCATTAACCCATATTCATAAAATTTAAACTCGGCTTAAAATGTATTTTATTTACATTTTTTAGAAAAAATTTGTTAACAGAACTTTCAAGCACATTTTATTTTTTTATGCATACAAGCCTTTAAGAAACACATCAAAAAACTATTTTTTATACGGCAGAATAAGCTTAAAAGCTTCAAGCAAAAATCTTTACAGGCTAACATCTTCGATTTTGAATCCACTGCTATTTTCTCATTACCTTTTTACAATTAACTGCCACACTGGTTGAAGTCTACTGATGAGTTTGGCGGCTTTAGAATAAGATCTCTTTTCTATTCTCTCCTAATTATGTACATATAATATAAAATGAATCAGAAAAGAAATCGGATATATAAAAAAGTATCCAAAGGACTTCGAAGCTTTGTTTTATTCAAGTTCACTTGAATGAAAATTCTTTCTACATTTGCAAATGAATGTGGTAAAGACATTAAATTTTAACTTAAGGCTGGAAAATCGTAATCGGAATAAGCTCGTTTTATATCACATATACGTTTCCAGAAGCTTGCCCAAGTTAGTTCTACTTTTTCTTTAATGATGTCTTCTAAGTTCAAAAATGTTAACTCTGTAAACTATCATAAGGTCTGTTCATTTACTTTCCCAGTAGAAGCTTGCAACGAGAGAGTCCGAGAAAAAACAAAATAATCAATTTCTTTATCAAGCAAATTATCAACTAGTTGGAAATTAAGTTTTGCTTTGAAATCCCTGTTATCAGAATTAGCATCATTGTTTTCTTCTTCGGCCCATAATTTGCTAAATATGCTTGTTATCACTTAAAGTATCAAAAAATGGAAAGGCAACCAGCTACGAATTGAGATACCATAGATGGTATTGATGGTTGCTGACAATTCCTTGTCTGCAACTTCTTTATCAATTATTCTATATTGAACTAAAGATTTTAAAAATTTAAGATCATTGTTGGGGGCCAGGGTGGGCTTGTGTGCGTTAAACCATGCTTTTACATAAATATTGATTATATATAAGCAAATATCTTCAATGGCCTTTCTCTCTAAATCAGTTAATGAAAATTTATCCCTGAAAAGATAAATTTTGAGGCAATAAGTGGACTTTGCCATCCATCTGGCGTGATGGTACTCCAGGTACTCTAAACGTAATTTTCTCCTGTGGTAGGAGTCCTAAATAAATTAAGCAGAGTTGGATGAGTTCTTTATAATCATACCTGGGTTGGCGAATTTTTAATTGTTTAAAAAGATAAGTGGAAATTTGTTCCGGATTACTTATTTTATTTCTAACATTTTTATTTTCTATAACTGTTTTGTATTTATTTTTGTCTAGTTTAGACCACCCAGTCTGGAATTTTCGAAAAATTTCTGGTTGAGGAGCAGTGGATCTGCCATCTTGCAATTAAAAACTTCATTTAAAAGAACTTCTAAAATATGGTGGCGACATGCGAAATAAAGAAGGTTTTTTTCTAATAACGGCTCTAACACAATGCAGGTTCCCCTATGGCGACCAGTATTTACTGGCGTGGTATCAAAACACATTCCTTGAAATTCTTCAGCTGCTCCCCACTGCTCAATTGCTGATAATACAGCTTTTGCCTGAGTAATCCCCGTACTATTTTCAAGGACTGGAAATCCTATAAACTGTTCTTCATCGCCACAAGTAAATAAAATCGCTAGCCTCTCTACATTTTCTTTACTCAAGAGTTCTGGAAGCAATTTTCCATCCCAATGCACAACAGCACCTTGTAAATCGGAGTTTCTGAATCTACTTTTGATCAAACTAGTTCGTTGTTGTCGAAATTGTTGTCTGCGGTTTCGTATGGAACTTTATTTCTCTATCAGATATATTACATCTATCCAACAATACAGACAATTTCTCAGTAATAATCTCTTCGGTACCTCGATAATACCTCCTCCTTTTTATTTCAGGACCTGCTTCTGAATCTGTGTCTATATTTTCTTGCATCAGCTGCTGTTCCTCTGATGTGCTGCTAAAACTGGTTGTAGATTCCAGTTCCAAATAACATAACTTTTTTGTTTATGTTAAACAGATGTTCTTTGGAAATATTTCCATAATATTTGGAAATTTTTGCTGCCGTACTTTCAACGTAATTTAATAATAACTTTAATTAACCACTGAAAAAATTAAATCGTATTTAATTACAACTTAATTTTAAATAAAAGTTAGCTAATTACGTACCTAATTTTTAAGTTAAAAACTAGGGGTAAATCTATCAGTTTTAGCCAAAAAATTAATAAAAATAAAATTTCCTATAGTTTCGATTTTAAGAACGTAAAACTCGGATTTTTTTCAAAAACCACTGTTTTTCGTAACTTCAACCTCAATGCGGAAAATGTTAATATTATCACAATGAGCTGAAACTTTGTCAATCGCATTTTATAGCCAATTGACACATTTTAAGACGAAAGATACGATCAATTTTTTTCTCATATACCTTGTAACCACCCTAGTGTACCTGTTATAATTGTATAATGTGTATATATTTATTTATGTATGTGTCTGTATACCACATATGTACAATAACTTATTTACCTCGGTAAAGGGTATACAAGATTCAGCACAGCCAATTATAGCACTCCTACTCGTTTTTTTAGCTGTAAATTTTCAGGTTGAATCTTATTGTGAACTATCCGCCGTATTCATAAAAAACCCAGCAAAAAAGTTCGTCTACTAGAATCCAAAAAAAGTGTATGTACTCCCCAGTCGTAAGTACTTACAATTTGACTGAATAACCCATTATTTTTGTTTAAGAAGTTTAAAAAGTATGCGGTACCCTATATTTTTTGCCGACAAACATCCAAAAATTAATAGATTACTGATTGCCGAAAAGTATTCAATATTTTATTATTTTTTGCATAAAAATATGCAAAAATATTTCGATTACTTTTTGTTTAAAATTATTCAAAAGCTAATGAGCATATTTTTCTTTTTGTTGTCTTCGAAGCTCATTTTCACGATAAATTTTTCTGTAGATATACATATTTCGTTATAAACTGGAAAGTAGTACAATAAGTACTTTCGAATTTTTTTATTTCTTGTTTCTTTTATATGTGAATGACTATAGGTTTGTTCATTTACTAAAAATTTTTACGAATTTGTAACAATTTTTACTGAAAATTGTTCATTAACTCAAAAAGTTTACAAGGAGAGAGCGCCAAAAGAGAGAGAAAAATTGAGAGACAAAAAAATTCCCACAAATTATTACTAGTAAAAATTTTACTTGCAAGAATTATCCAACCACCTGTTGAGTGTTATCTTGTCAAATAAATTATGTAAAAAATATATGAAAAAGTAAAACTGAAAAAAATATGATTTTTTTGTTAAAAAACATGTACACGTATGAAAAAAAACATGTTTTCTTCATTTATTGTTTTTCTTTCACTAAGTCACATAAATTCAATTTTAAAGGCAAATAATTTTGTTTGTTTCTCATATATATTCAGAGATGGAAAGAGGAATTTTTGCATTTGTTAATGAATAAAATTAAAAATTATGAAAAATGCATAAAAATAGTAAAAATACATGATAACTGTGTAAAGAATTTCATATTAAATGCCTATTTATAAAAAAATTTCAATTTAAAATGTTATGAAACAAAATACATCAGAAAAAGTACAATTGTATCATGATTTCGATCCATGGTTCTGATATGAATAATATATTCTTGCAAGTTTTTACAAGTAAAGCATTCATTTACTTTTTATACCCTTAACCAAAAAATGGTAAAAGGGTATATATAGGTTTGTCATTCCGTTTGTAATTTCTACAATATTAATAAGGGACACATAAGGTATATCTATATTCTGGATCCTTATGCATAGGGAAGACGAACAAGCAATGTCCGTCTGTCTGTACGTGAAGCTCCCAAGAACAGCTAGAGACTTCGTTCTTGGACTGGTGTGTCAGAAATTTTCCGAAAAATATTGCTATTGAAAATCAGCAAAATCGAGCAGACGGTTTCAGAGCTGGAAAACTCAAACTCTATTTTCCCATAGAAAATAACTACCGAAAACAAGTTTTTATTAATTTTTTATTAAATTAACTTATTTTATATTTCGGTATGAATAAAACTTGTATTTATAATTAAAAAAAATTTTAAAATTTAACAAAATAAAAAAACGTTTCCAGGGTTGGAAAACTTTAACTTTTTTCCTAATAATTAAGAAGCTACGGGTCTGAAATTTGGACAGTGTATGTAGAACTTTGGTCGCTACAACAACAAATATATAAAAGCTAAAAATTAAAGGGTGCTCCAAAACGAGCGACCAAAAATGTTAAAATCTCATGTAATATACATACAATTGTATATACATATGTATGTGTATTGACACTTGAAATTTGTAAAATTTACACTAATTTTATATAGACTACAACAATAAAAGTTATAAAATCGCCAAACCGAAAAAAAATCTTCAAAACCTGAAAAAAATCGCCACAAATATAAAAAAATCGCCAAATCGAAAAAAATCGTCAAAACCTGAAAAAAATCGCCACAAATTTAAAAAAATCGCAAAAATTAAAAAAAATCGCCAAAATAAACAAAAACGCCAAAATAATAAAAATCGCCAAAATTAAAAAAACTTCAAACACCAAAAAAAAATCGCCAAAAAGTGAAAAAAAGTGCCAAAACTCACTCAGAAAGCGCCAATAAATTCAAAAAACCTCCAAACTAAAAAAACGCTTAAAACCGAAAAAACCCAAAAACAAAAAAATACCAAAACTATAGTTTATATTGTTCGTTTTGAATTACATGTCTCGTGCCCGTACGGAACCCTTCGTGCGCGGGTCAAAGTCGCACTTCACTGCATTTATTAAATATTCGTATTCGTATTCCCTAAAATTCAGGGGAATACGAATATTTTTCCAAAAAAATTAAATAAATAAATGCATAAATCCTAAACGAAATTAAAACAAACGCTAAAAATAAATTTTCATTAAGTTTGTGCTTTTTAACATTTTCAAATGCTATTTGATGACGATCATTAAAATTTTGAGTAGTTTTTATTAATTTTAAAGTACACCAACAGGAGTATGAACTTCTTTTTCATAAACATTTTTTCATATTTCATTTTACAGGCGTAAATAGCACCAATTTTACGTCTATACATTTCACATATAATATTCGTATTCGTAAATATCAAAATTTGAATTTCGTTACATCACTAATACATACATAATTATTATTATATTATAATATATGTAGGTATCACGTATGATCAATTAGATAAATAAATGAGAAAAACAGACGTATTTTTGTACGGATTTAGTAATTTTTCTGTTACGTAACATTTTCAAAGACAACCTCCTCACCCCACTCTTCATAACAAATCGTAACAAATCTCGAACCCCCTCCCCACTAGACCGTTACGTAATATATACACAGCCCTTTGTACAATACTTTTCAAAATTTTATATTTTGTTAATTTAATACTAAAAAATAAAATAAACAAATAATGAATCAGAAATAATATCCAGCTCATAATGCTGGAAAAGTAAAATCAACTGTTCAAAGGTAAAACAATGCAATATAATAGCCGACGGTACATCGAATAAGTAAAAATAATTAATGTGATGATCGTAAAAGATAAGCTAGAATAGTTAAACATAGTTAGTTAGTTAGTTAGTTACTCTACGTAATATAATTTCGTGCTAACCTAAATAGAAAAATGAAAAAATGGAAAAACAGAAAATTAATAGTGATACTTATAAATGTGTTTATTTACCAAAGGTAAATCCATTGTATACACAACAATCATTTCTCATATTCCGTTTTATAGAAAATTTAAGCTGATGTTAATAAGAATCTTCACCCAAGTAGGTAGACTTGGGTGCTGATGAAGTGCGTGGCTGAACAGAAAAGTATCGATTTTTCTCCTATAAAGTTTAGTTTAATTTTTCTTCTCTTCTTTAGAAACTAACATTAATTAATAAAAGTATTTAGTGATTTAAATTCACTACAGTTCAAATAAATCTAAAAAAAAAATTCTAATTTATAAACAAATAATAAAATAAAAATAATAACTTTCACAATGGATATAATTGTAAAAAGTTTTTCAGCCAATCCCACGATGTCACTCATAGGTAAAATACAACTTAATTTTCCTAGAAAATATGTTTATTCGAATTATTTAGAAAATCTTTCATATGATACCCATATTGTTAAATTAAACAAAAAATTTACCAAGAAATTTTCAAGACATTGAAAACTTTCGAGGTCCGTAACTCCGTAAATAGACCTTTTCAAGGATTTTCGGACATAACAGTTTTTTCTTAGAAGTCAATTTATCTAAGATAAATTTTATTTAATTTGGAGCAGCTTCACTAAAGAAGATTTAGGCCAAAAGCACTGTAAATACTCGCTTTTTAAAAAGGGTTTAACAAAATTTCACGTTTATGAAGAGGCAAAAAGCACCAAAAAATACCCGAAACGCAACAAAATACCATTTTTGGTGGCAACCAATTGTGAATCATTTAATTAATTTAAGATGTGTTTGTGTATTTAAGCTCTTGATTTTATTAGGTAATTATAAAATATCATGCTTAACCATAATTTGTACACTGGGGTCTTTTATTCATTTGCAAATCGTAACAATATTTTAATCTTACCTCCAATATATGTTCTGCCTGATTTTCTCTGTCCAATTTTCGCTCTGTTGTTACAAGTTCTCCTAAAAACAAATAAAATATAAGATAGTGATAGGTAGTAAATAATGTCAAAAATGTGCTACTAAATCATTAATACAAAAAAGTGCACAAGTGCGCACTAAAAATAATATATATATATATATATATATATATATATATATATAATATATTTTTTTATCATTTACAGCCATTCCTAAACAAAAGCGGAAATCGTTTTTTAGCTGTCAAAAGTTCTCATGTCCATACATTTTGTATGGAGCATACCGAAATAACGCGGCGGCAACGCTTTGCTATCGGAAAATCCGATTTTGACAACGCGTTTCACAATAAAGTTATGGTAGAATAAGTAGATTCGTATCGTGAGTTGACGGATCAGCTGACAAAATCTGTAACATTAATAAAACATGTTGCTGTTTATTTAATATGTATCGTAACGTACGTGAGGTAGAAATCTACAGAAAATAGATTTCTACGTCAACTTCTCTCTTACATACATACACACACATCTATAAAGCAAAGAGAAATACAATAACAGCTGACACGTTCGCTGGCAACCTCACGTTATTACTAACTAACATCAAGAATTGAACGATACGACCACTTCAAAAGTAACACGATACGAATCGACTAATTCTACCATTAGTTTCAAAAGAAAACAATTGTAAACAGTTGCCTTCTGTTTGCCATCATCAGCGTTAGTAGTAGGGAAATAACGGTTCGGCGCCAATTAAACTTGCAAAATTGTTGGCTGAAATTGTTAAATTGTGGCTGAAATTGTTAAATTTGGGTAATTAAAATTTGAAAATTCTTAAATTATTGGAAATTTGTGAAATTTGATACCTGCGAGGGTGGTTCAATAAGTCCGCCCAAATTTTTGTTTACGTAAGGATTTTTTTGTTTACATTAACTTTGTGGGAACGGGTGATTTTTTTTGGGTAATATTAATTGTGATAACGGGTGATTTTTTGTGGGTTTAAGAGGTTTTATAAGATTAAGATTTCACAAGTGTATATGCCGACGGGAAAATCATGAAAATGATTTTTCCTAATACCAATGGGGAAATATTGATTATTAATTTTTCCTAATGCCTACGGCAATGCATGATAATTTTTCCTAATTTCGACGGCAATGCATGATAATTTTTCCTAATGCCTTCGGCAATGCATGATAATTTTTCCTAATGCCTACGGCAATGCATGATAATTTTTCGTAATGCCGACAGCAATACATGATTATTATTTTTTTCGTAATGCCGACGGCAATACATGATTATTATTTTTTTCGTAATGCCGACGGCAATACATGATTATAATTTTTTTCAAATGCCGGCGGCAATACATGATTATTATTTTATTCAAATGCCGACGGCAAAACATGATTATTATTTCCTAATACCAAAGGGAAAATTGCCAGTGTTGCCAGACTATAAAATTTGTTATCGTAATACTATATCAGTAATATCAGAGAAAATAGATTTGATGACTACTACGCGATTCTCATATGAATCGGGAGAATGTGTGTATGATTTCCTCACGCTAATAAATTGTTTATAAATAAAATAATTAAATTAATTAATAAACAATTAATTTAATTATTTTATTTATGTATAAAATGTTCTCTTGAATATGAACACCCTGTACTTGTGTGTGGATGACACAGCTTGTTTTTCGCTGGTATTTATTTATTTGTTTAAGAAATATACCTATGTATGTATGTATGTATATTTGTATGTGTATGTATGTATGTATGTATGTATGTATATTTGTATGTGTATGTATGTATGTATGTATGTGTATTTGTATGTATGACTGAGGATGCTTGTGCGTAAAATATTTTGTAGAATACATTTACAACGTAATCATTTTCTTTGTCTACTTTTCTAACCATCACATCAGTACTTCATTGTATTTACAACCATCTTCAGAAATTGTGTTAAAGTGAAATAATAACAATAAAATAATTAAAAATGAGTTCTTAAGGTTATCAGTGTGAAAGATGCCATAAGGTATATAAATACCAAAAGTCCTTTTTGGATCATGTCAAAAATTATAGTGTGCAGGATCAAGTGGTCGTAAGCCGGAACAGAAATCAAGAACAACCGCAGACATGTCTTGAAAATTATCAACAGCACCTAAATATGTCTCATCATCAGCAACATCCTTCTCAACATCGAGCGATTAACCGACTAAAGTAAAGCCCCGATTAAATGAATGATTCTAATATTTGTTTGTTCTAATATTGGTTTGACGAATGATACGTTATAAATTTATCAAAATGAAAACACCAACAATTTAATGTATTTTTGTAAACTATGTATTTATAATTAATACAAAATACTTGAATGTCATGTATTTAAAATGCAAAATACAAAATATTTCTTCTTCATGTAGTTAAAATACAAATACAAAAAACGTATTTGTATTTTAAATACGTATTTGAAATACATGTATTTCAACCCAACCCGGATTTGTTCCCAATATCGTTGGGTTTAAGCTAAAAAAATTTTAATAATTGTTCATTGTGTCTTGACTAAAATGCCTTTCACGTTACGTTAGTTGAATTAAATCTTTAGTTGAATAAAACCTAAATAGATTACCGACAAACCGCGATGTGATACATTTATTATTTTTGCGCGCTCGAAACAAAAATCGTAGATTCGCTCTTTCCAAATTTTACAGCTGTGCAATTAATGACATTGCAAAAGTATGGCAAAGTGCACATATACATATATATATAATACAATAAACAGACCGTCAATTCGTGCCGTTTGCGTTATACGCTCCTTTTTGGTTTCTAGTAAAAAGTCAGCCTCAAACTATCAATGGTAGCCGACATTTATTTAAGTATATTAAATGGATACGCCAATTACCAGAACATATGCAAGTCATAGACCAAAGCTCAGTGCAGATAAATGGTTTTTTCGCCCATCCGGAAAATATAATTTGTCAATGATTACAGATGAGAGCAAGGACACAAGACGTAAAGCCTACGACATAATTTTTCAACAACAAGAATACTTGTTGGAACTTCAAAATTCTGATGAAATTATTAATATTCCAGGTAAAAAATAAAATACATAAAATATTAATATTATTGACGAATTTATTTCAGAATTTACTTGCCATACAGAAAACACTGAGAATTTTATACACTTTGTTAGTCAATCTGCAGTATCGGTAATCGATATTGCTTATATTGCGAGCCAGATCGTGTCGTGCAAGCAATATATTAAAATAGAATCACGAACGCTGTAACGCTTTTTAATATCGCAGTAAATGAGTATTAAGTGATCTGTATAAAATTTTCTATTAATTGTGTTACAGAATCAAAAAATAAATAAAAATAGAAACATTTAGTATACTTTAAATAGGAGAGCTAAAAACCCCGGACATTTGTTTAAAAATTAGGACTTAAAATAATACGTAATTAATTATTTCCAATAACATTAATACCGATTAAATCTTAAAAAATTGAGTGAAGTGCGACTTGGACCCGCGCACGAAGGGTTCCGTACGGACACGATATATGTAGTGCAATACGAACTTTAGCCAATATAAACTATAGTTTTGGCATTTTTTTCGTTTATGGGTTTTTTCTGTTTTAAGCGTTTTTTTTAGTTTGGGGTTTTTTTGAATTTATTGGCGCTTTCTGAGATTTGGCCCTTTTTCACGTTTTGGCGATTTTTTTTGGTTTTTAAAGTTTTTTTTTGATTTTGGCAATTTTTATTATTTTGGCGTTTTTTTTATTTTGGCGATTTTTTCATATAGGTGATTTTTTTTTGGTTTTGGCGATTTTTTTTAGTTTTGGAACTTTTTTTTCGTTTTGAGGATTTTTTCGGTTTTTGGCGTTTATTTTAAATTTTGGCGATTTTTATTAAATTTGGCGATTCTTTTTAATTTTGGCGATTTTTTTTCATTTTGGCGATTTTTTTTTCACATTAACAATTATTTTGGTTTTGGCGCATTTTTCGCGTTTTGGCGATTTTTTCGGTTTTTGGCGTTTTTTTATATTGGCGATTTTTTTCATTTAACGATTTTTTCGAATTTGGCGATTTATTTTAGTGCTAGTATTTTTTTTTTAATTTTGTTGATTTTTTTCGGTTTGGCGATTTTATAATTTTCGGATTTTTTAGTTTTACCGTTTTTGAAAATTTCAAGAGTTTACCTCTTACGGTCTCCAAGATATAGCAAGTTGTCAAAATTACATAGTCAAAATTGCATTAACTGATGGACCACCCTTTAATTTAAATTTTTTAATATTAATCAGAAATAATTCATAGTTAGGCTCAAGTTCAGTAATTTCAATTCTTATTGAATGAAATATTTTTATTAATTAATGTGAGTTTCTAAAGAAGAGAAGAAAAATTAAACTTAGACTTTATGCTGGGGGAATTACCGATACATTTCTGTGCAGCCACGCACTTCATCAGCATCCTAGTCTATCTAATTGGGTAGAGTTTTGTTATTAACATCAGCTATTTAACGTAAATTTACAATGAAACTTAGTATGAGAAACGATTGTTGTGTATACAATTGATTTACCTTTTGTAAATAAACACATTTATAAGTATCACTATTAATTTTCTGTTTTTCCATTTTTTCATTTTTCTATTTAGGTTAGCACGAAATTATATTACTCTACCTAAGTATGTTTTAACTATTCTTGCTTATCTTTTGCGATCATCACATTAATTATTTTTACTTATTCGATGTACCATCGGTACATGCATGTAAGTATTATTGTAGTGGTCTTATGTTACTTTGTTGTTGCATTCTACCGTTTTTATTTTTGGTTATTCCAGCACTCAGAAACTGTGATAGCCAAGTGAACAGTGATTGCCAAGTGAACATATTTTTGTCACGTGCCCATGATGTATTAAGTGAGACATTTTTAGATTTTTTAATTGAACTGTAGTGAATTTTAATCAGAAATAATTCATAGTCAGGCTCAAGTTCAGTAATTTCAATTCTTATTGAATGAAATATTTTTTATTAATTAATGTGAGTTTCTAAAGAAGAGAAGAAAAATTAAACTTAGACTTTAAGCTGGGGGAAATACCGATACTTTTCTGTGCAGCCACGCACTTCATCAGCACCCTAGTCTATCTACTTGGGTAGAGATTCTTATTAACATCAGCTATTTAACGTAAATTTGCAATGAATATTTTATAATATTTAAAAGTCCCACACAATTTTATACGTGTACTTTTAACAATTTCGTGACAAATTTCTTATAAATTAACAACAAGAGCATAATAAATTAACTATTTTCTTACGGCTATTTTCTTGAAGAGTGCTACAATATACAACTAAAATAATTTTGAAAACAAAAAGAAGTATATGAGCTTAGGAAGGAAAATAGCATTTGGAAAATTCATAAGTTTCATAAAAGCATTCCTGTTATTGTATATTTTGAGGGCAATTATGAATAAAATTTCACGAGAAATTTTTCCAGGGGAACAATCTCAAAAAGTAGCAAATATTAGGGAATACAAAAAATCTAATTGGAAAAGGAGAAATTTCTTGTGGAAATTGATTTATAATTACAGTGAATAAATATCTACATATATGTATGTCGACTCCTCAACCCTATACAAATAAATTGTCACTTATCTACTTTTTGTCGGTAAAAATTGAGTACTATTGACAGCTCCTTACAATTGAAATGGAATACAATACAAGGCAAGTGTAAACTTTTTGTTGTTGGGTTGACGTAAAAGCGAGAAATATTTACAGAATAATGCGTAGTATTTGTCTAAAAAACTGTTCGAATTTGTGTGTATGTTTTTTACATTGCAGTTTAAAATTATTTTCATTTTATTTAGACCGTATGGGTCGTTTTTGACACAAACCTATGATCAAACCTATTTAAATTACATGGGTTTGATCATAGTTTTTTCTCAAAAACAACTGACTGAATGAGTTTGACCGAAGTCTAGTATCACTAGAGTTACAGAGTAGAACCACAGAGGATATACAGAGATGTCACGAGATGGAAGGTAATTTGTGTCTTCGGAGGTCCCGCTCACTCTGTCACTGCGCATTCTTTAAACCTTCTTTCGTGGTGGCATTTTTTTAGCTTAATTTCGTTTTATGCTTTGTAACCTCATTCGGTTGGCGATTTTTGCAAATAAATGGTAAAAAATTTATATTTTTAAATGAAAATGCTTCAAATAAGATATGCAATCATTTTAAAACATTTTTTAATTGCTTTTTTAATAGTAATAAACTATTTGGCATTTTGTTTTTTGATTCAACACAACAAATTCTTTCATTTAATTTTGTAAAATTGTGTACTTCGTTTACTTGTTCAAATGTATTTTCAGTTTATGCTTTGTGATCTCATTTGCTGTGTGATTTTTGTAAACAAAAGGTAAAAATTAAAATTGTTCAATGAAAATGCTTAAAGTTAAATCAGTAATTATTTGTAAACAAATTTAAATCACTTTTTAATACCATTAATCTATTTCACATTCTATTTTTTTAATTCAATTCAACAAATTCTTTAATTTAATTTTGTAAATGTGTATGTATGTCTGTACACGTGTTCGTTTCACAAAATATAGATTTTCTCTTGTTTGTTTTGATTATTTTGTTAACATCTTAATAACAAATATACTACAGTTGTCCCTTTCTCGCAGTGACTGCACCACAAATGATTTTAGCTTTTTTCATACGTCAGTTTTTACAACTCTGGTCTACTTTGTGGTAGAAGGCCAGCACACTAATAAACCCTACTCCCATTAGCGGATGTAGGAATACATATCTAAAATTTTTTTTTTAAATTAATTTAAAATTTTTCAGTAGAGCAAAAATACTGTTCACGTGCTGAAGAAAAGTTTCTATGTACAATTTACATATCGAGCCTTGAGCTCAACATTATCGTAAGCGACATCCGGTAAAAAATTTTTTTATTTGAGAAATTAAGATTCCATGACATAGCTCAAAATTGTCAAAATATCAAAATTGCTTATCGTTTCAAAAATACGTAAGTAGATGTTGACATTAAAAAAATATAAAAGATTATCGTAAGCGTCACATATTTATTGAAATATTTTATTTATTAGAGAAATTTAAATGAATATATTCACGTAAAGCAGAAGTGTTAATGATTTTATTAGTGAATAAGAATTTAAATAAAAATGAACTTGCACTGTGTAGTTTAGCACTCAAAAAATTTTGGTGATTTTTTGACATTTTTCCTGATTTTCGCTAGCAATACAAATGTATACGGTATTTGCCAGTAATTACGGGGCGTTATCAAGCGAAAATATTTGTTTTAAAATCTTAATCCACTTTTGTTTTTTATAACCGTTTTCCTTATATACGAAATATTTCAAAATAAAAAACAGAGAAATAAATACTGTTTCGGTTAACGGACGCTTAGTGAAATATCGATATATAAGAAAATACATTTCAATGAAAGAGGTTTGTGACTGTTCAAAATTTGGGGTTGAAGTCTTCTGATGATTTGGTTAAAGCGCCAATGAAATGCGTATATAGACATGCTAAACCACCGGCAAATAAATTTCAATTATTGAAAATACATTTCTTCAAGTATGGACCCCAAATTATCTAAGGTGATACTTGAATAAAATACTTATTTAATTGTGTATTTAATGTATCTTTTAATTGTGAACCTTAGAATAAAAGCCTGCCTCAGACTTTGGAAACAATTCCAAAGTTAGTAAACTATAGTGACACTGATGATTCTTACACTGGAGATAATTTAATTGAAGGTTTTTTTTTGTGTAAAAGTAATAAAACTATGTCGGAAAAGTAAGTCAATCTATCTGTATCTTGGCAAAAGAGGTAAAACCAAGTTCTTAAATTTAGTGAAACTTATCCCGTTCATACGCACTTCTTATTTGCAAATAAAAGTCGAAAGCGTTGCCGTATAACTTTTTTATTGCAAGTTAATAACTCACGAAAACTATTTGCAAATAAAGCGACTATTTGCAAATAAGGTGTAAAATTTTGCCAATTATTTTTGTTATGTAAGAAATGTAATACAAATTTAACAATGTGTGGCAATATCAATCATATCAATCATCAATATTATTTTTAGGGCCATTATTATGACTTAACGATAAAGTTTCGGATAGTTATTCCTAACTTTAGCAAAACTGAACTATAAAGTGACCTTTAAAATTTTCCACTATTACAACTGTCCGATAAAATAAATAATAAAATGTTTGGTTGGTGGCAACATTTCTGTGGATATTGTTGATATTGTTTGTTAAAAATGATTAGTGGCAACTTGCTTTTGTTTATTTGTCAAATTACAAACATAATGAAAATATTTTTGTCAATTCTTTTGTTTTTTTATTATTCTTATGTGTTTTGTGTTGTATCGTTTTTGTTTTATGCCATATTTTGAACAAATATATTTGACTTTGTTTTATAAAGTAGAAAGTGTGGCAAGTGGCGAAAATGTGGCAAGTTCAAATGACTATACCTCGCAATAAAAGTTACAGGTAGAATGAACTTGCCTTTAGCTTATCGCTCACTTTTTGTTAAAATGAAGTTGTAATAGTGAAAAAGTGTTTATCCATCCAATAACATCCTACATTTAGCTAACGACAAGTCATAATAATGACCCTTAGCTTTTTAGTGCTTATTTTTGAAGTCGGTTTAATTTTTTTTTAAGTTTTATTTTTAGCTTTTTAGCTACGCCCACTTTTTTAAAACAAGATTGTGTATTTTTAAGAGTTATAGGGGTGTGCCAAGTTTCCTAAATATTGATTAAGTACAAGTACGTGAAATATTACACTAAAATTTAATAGGCGTGCCCCGCCCACTTTTTTGAAAGCAAGATTTTGCCTTTATTTAAGCTTAGGCTGTGTGACAAGTTTCATCAAAATCGGTGAAATAGAAGCTTGTGAAATATTATATTACATTTTAATGGGCGTGACCCCGCCTATTTAAGAAACAAGAATGTGTTTGGTATTCGCCAACATAAAAATGAACTTGAGCACTTCTTTACGGAAAAAAATATTGATATAATGTTGGTCTCTGAGACTCATTTGACTTCAAGGAGCTTATTTAAAATAAATGGTTACACTCTATATGATTCAAAGGACCCGAGGGAGAGAGCATGCGGTGGGTCAGCAATTCTAATTAAGTCAAGACTCAAACACTATGTCCTTGATAACATTTGTGAAATACATCTACAAGCAACAAATATTTGTGTCGAAAATTTTGTTACAAATTTCGTGATATCATCAATTTACTCCCCTCTCAGATTCGCAATTACTGAGGATCAATTCGAGGAATTCTACAAATCTCTTGGCACTTGTTTTGTAGCAGCTGGGGACTACAATGCAAAACATACGTTCTGGGGTTCGCGTCTTATTACACCTAGAGGTCGGGCATTGTTCAACACAATTTCAAAAATGGGCTTGGACGTCATTTCAAGTGGGGAGCCCACTTACTGGCCTACGGACATACAAAAAATTCCGGATGTTATAGATTTTGGAGTCATGAAAAATATCTAGGGAATTAATTCATGTTGAAGCTTCTGTAGATGTCTCCTTCGATCACTCTCCCACGATTGTTACAATTTGTAGCCCACTAAGAAGTGACTTCCCTGTCCCATATGTAAAGATGATCAACCTTGTTAATTGGCTGGGGTTCAAAAAATACCTCAGTAGCCATTGTACGGAAAATATTAACTTAAGAACACCAGTTGATATTGAATCTAACATTGAAAATCTTAACGACTATATTAAACAGGCTGCTGAACATGCCACTACTTCCCATCCGCAGACTGGGTTTAATAGAATTTATTCTACAGACATTGAACGTCTTTTACGTGAAAAAAGGACAGCTAGAAGGGAATGGCAACAGCACAGATCACCCCAAAATAAAATTAGATTTAAAGAGTGCACTAGACGACTCCAAGAGCTGCTGACATATGAAAAAACTATATGTCTTAAAAATTATCTGGAAAATCTTGATGCCACACCTGCATCTAATTACTCCTTGTGGCGAGCTGCTAGAAAGCTTAAAACACCCGTTGAATATAGACCACCTCTGCGCACTTCTACCGGAGGTTAGGCCAGAAGCGATACTGAAAAAGGTAACATATTTGTGGAGCATTTAAAATCCGTATTTACCCCAAACACATGTACTGGTGTTGTTGATTTACCAAGTGTAGTTGCGCTACCCCCTCGACCCATAAAATTTAAGACGCGTGATGTTCAGAAACTAATTGCTGAACTCAACCCGAAGAAAGCTCCAGGTATTGATGGAATAAGTAACAATATGCTGATAAACTTGCCCCATATTGCAATTAGAATCCTGTTATTTATTTTTAACGCCATTTTACGACTGGAGTATTATCCACAAAGCTGGAAGCTTGCGAAGGTCAAAATGATTCCAAAGCCGGGCAAAGACCTTACCAAGGCTGAGTCATACAGGCCAATAAGTCTGCTATCAACAATGTCAAAACTCTTCGAAAAGCTGCTCATGACAAAATTGTCCCCAATTTTAACTGATAGTGGGTGCATCCCAGACCATCAATTTGGTTTTAGAAGTCAGCATAGCACCATTGAACAAACTCATAGATTGGTGCAATTTATAAGAAGAACTTTTGGAGAAAAAATGTATTGTTCTGCCCTGTTTCTCAGGCCTTTGAAAAAGTGTGGCATGAAGGCCTTATTTTAAAATTAAAATCATATTTACCAATAAACTTTCTGAGTCTATTAGAAACCTATATAACTACCCGATAGTTTACGGTTGTGGAAGGAGAATTCATGAGTCTGCCCCAATCTATACCATCCGGTGTGCCAGAGGGGAGCATACTGGGACCAGTTTTGTATTTGATTTATACTTGTGATATGCCTTTGAGCACTAATATCCATACATCTACGTTTGCCGATGATACAGCCTGCCTTAGTATGCACAAAAACCCGCACGAGGCTTCCCGATATCTTCAAAAACATATTACACAGTTGGAAATCTGGTTGAACTTATGGAGAATTAAAGTCAATGAACAAAAGTGTGTCCATACAACGTTTACCCCAAGAAGAGATACTTGCTCCCCCATTCGAATCAACAATCAAAATATTCCTCAACATTCCCAAGTGAAATACCTTGGTATACACCTTGATCGAAGACTTACATGGAAACTTCATATTGACTTTAAGCTAACTCAGATGAAACTTAAGTTATCTCAAATTCATTGGTTGATTGGCAGAAATTCAACACATAGTCTGGACTGCAAACTTTTAATATACCAGTCGCTTTTGAAGCCAATATGGTGTTACGGTATCCAGTTATGGGGCACTGCTTCAGCTTGCAATGTAGAGAGAATTCAACGAAGACAAAACAAAATTTTAAGGCTAATAACATCTGCTCCATGGTACATTAAGAATTCAAATTTGCATCGTGATTTAAAAATGCCACTAGTGACTGAAGAAATTGCAAGATACGCAGGCAAATACTTAACAAAACTCGAGACACATCCTAATCCGCTTGCTCGTAATATTTTGAACTTTACTGGACACATCCGCCTAAAAAAAAAAAGACACAAGGGCTATTTTACTCAACACTCTAGATGGGAATGCTTTAATTTAAACATTAATTAATTAAAAATTAAACATTTAATTTTCCTTTTTGATTATCACTACTTTGTATTATTTAAACTATCACTAAGTTTTGACCGACACTGGTCGGGCTAAATAATTATATTTTAGCTTTAAGATTTGATCACTTATTGTTAGTTCATATTTGAAGATAAATATAAAATAAATAAATATATGTAAAATAAATAAAATAAATAAATATATGTAAAAAAACAAAAAAGAATGTGTTTATTTCAGAGTTCAAGGTGTGTGGTAAGTTTCGTAGAAATCGGTTAAGTAGAACCACGTGAAATGTTATAATCTATATAATTAATAGGCAAACATGTTTTTTGTAATCCCTTTTACGCTGCTACTACTGCACCGATTTTAAAAAGATTTATGTGGTTTTAAAGATTTTTTGGTACAGATGTGCAGAATCTATATTTTTATTGAAATCGGTTTAGTATTTTGGGTGCTATAAGGGTTTAAAGTTGCTACTACTACATGCACACATATTACACCCGCTTTTATTAGCTTCCAAGTACACACGAAACAAAACATAAGATTGTGTGTGTGTTGATAATATTTCTCTTGATCTAAAACTTTTTTTCTCTTATTTGTTATTGTAAAAAAGCCATAATACTTAAAGGAAGATACTTCAATAAATTGAATTAGCTTAGTTAAAGGGATTTCGTTTGTGTTTTTAATTTCATGTATTATTTAATTATTCATATGTATGTAAGTATGTGTGGCTGTGTTTTAATGCATTTTTTGTGACGTTTAGATACATTTTCTTTGAATCTTAATAAAATTATTTATATTTAGATTCTAGAATACGGACGATTATGTCGTCCGTTGGTATATCTACTCTCTTATTAAATGCCAAATTTACAGTCATTAGTTAATTATTAGTAAACTAAAATGATAACTATTGTTTAACTAATACTTCATATTCACAGTGCATTGTTTAACTAAAGTTCTAAATATGAGGAAAGAATGGTAACCCTATCAAACAAGTAAGTTTCATTATCGACAACTCTGCTATAGCATATGGTTTTGTTTACATTTGCTGTATTGTTTCTTAAAAAAATCTAACTTTACCGTGCAAAATATTGAATTTTGCTAAAATTAGTTCGGAAAAACTAAAAAATAATATAAAATAAAATAAAAAGAATGTGTTACAGCTAAATACAAAGAAGATGCTGAAAATTTATGTGTGAAATGCGTATAAAAAATTTCAAAATGCCACAATAATAAAAAAGTTTACAACGAATCAGCTGTTGTCTAACTATTTGTTAACCAGTGAGATTGGCGGTTTAACTAATGGTAAACAAAGAGCTGTGAATCAAATATTTTTGGTTAAACTATTGGAATTAGTTAACTAATGACAGTAAATTTGGGCCTAAAAGTCAAATTCGCCGCGTATAATTCGCACCATGGTATTTGGAATTAAATTTTTTAGATTGTCAATTTCCGTCATAGAGAGAAGACTTCCTGCGGCTCCCACTTTATTTGATCATAATTATACATACCTAATATACTTTTATCAAGATAGAAACGGACTTTATACCTTTTATAAATTCTTATTTTGTCTAACATTAGTTGTGTTAGAAATGTTTGATTCAAATGTTTGTACATATACATATATATATGTATGTACATATGTATATGTATGTATTCTTTAATAATGATCTATTTGTTTTATAATTATAGGTAGTAGATAAGTCTATGCCAATTTTTCATAAGCAACTCTATTCTGTAAGTGTAAGAGAAGACGCAGAAATGTTTTCCGCATTGTCTTAAGGCATACAAGCAGAAAGTCCCTTACAAAGAAGTCTAATTTTTACGATATCCTATGGAAATGACGAGGAAGTTTTTGAAATAGATTATAGAACGGGTAAGTAATTTATTTATTTAATCAAACACAAAATAAGTCCAAGCAAAAACATGACTTTCAAAGAAAAAATTTCCCTCATTTATATATTTATTTGGCGGTATTCGGTGTTTGATGCAAATGGTCTTGCGTAAGTGTAAATGCAACATATCCTAGATTTTCTTAGAAAAATGCAACAACAAAATACACATGAAAACCGCATTTACACTCACGCAAGAACGCAAGACCGTTTCCATCAAACACCGAATAGCGCCAATGATTTTGAATGTATAATTAGTCATGAGCAAGTTCGTGCTCATGTCTTAAAAAATTACCCATGCGTGAGCTATTTTTAAAAATCATGCACGAATTCTCACACTCACGAGAAAAAGTTCCAGCATAGGTACATATGTAACTGTATTGAATCTTTTTAAATCAGCTATTTTATAATAATAAATACTATAATCTATGCAGATCAGAGTTAAGCAAAGGCCTCCAATGGGCACTTTGTTATGCTCTTTTTTACACGTACATTCATACAAGCATGCATTTTACTCTCTTTTATATAATATATATCGATGGTGAAAATGTACTGAGTCGTTTTTGACTTGCCACCAGTACAGCTCTCTAATTATTCCCCATACAATATTTTGTGCTATAGACATTTAGCATGTGCTTGTTATTGAAATTTCTACTAGTAACACTAAAATAATTGACTAGGTAGTGCCTACGTAGTTCTTAAGGCAACATAGAGACATACCAACCTGACATTTACTGGTACATTTCTATACCTTATGTACATACAAATTTATGTATATTGACAAGTTGTTGAAGAATCCACCAGAAATACACTAGATCGGTTTTCTGTTTCTCTCTTTCTTTTATACTGACGAATAGAAGAAAAATTGTAGACAGTGTAACTACTACTACAATTTTAGTGTTGACATAAAGACACTTGGCCCCAGTCTGATTGCAGGGTGATGTACATATACAGTATGTCAAGTAATTGTTTTTACATAGTTAAAATCGTTGAAAATTTTGACTTTTATCGTAAATATTTTTCTCCCTTTTTGCATTATGAAATTTTTTTGTAGTTGACTTCATTTTATATACATTTAAGTGCACATATTGTCGTAAGTTATAAGCAAAATTAAGAATGAGAGCATAAAAATTACATGAAAACCAAAGAAACTCAAAAATTTCTTTGTCAAGAAAATGTTTTTACATCCTTGTATTATATAGTAAGCAAATGGGAAAGATTTTAAGGTGTACAAAAATGAATATTGTTTTTGGCCGCCATTGGCATCAAATAGGCCTGTAAGACGACTTCTCATAAAAAAAATTTTTTTTCCATATATACCGCTGAAATTTCTCACTTTCCCCTCGTATTACTGTTCTTAACTCCATTTAGTTCTTGAAATATAATTTGGAAACACTATTTTTCAGTTAAACCCATAAATTTTGAATAGGATATAGATCTGGACCTTCAGATGGAGTATTCACAACTTTACCGCAATTGAAAAGACACCATGTTCTTACATTAAATGGTACTTAAATACCCGAGATCATTATAATTTAATGACAATATAAAATATAATCAGAAATAATTCATAGTCAGGCTCAAGTTCAGAAATTTCAATTCTTATTGAATGAAATATTTTTATTAATTAATGTGAGTTTCTAAAGAAGACAAGAAAAATTAAACTTAGACTTTAAGCTGGGGGAAATACCGATACTTTTCTGTGCAGCCACGCATGGTTGTGTATACAATTGATTTACCTTTGGTAAACACATTTATAAGTATCACTATTATTTTTCTGTTTTTTCCATTTTTTCATTTTTCTATTTAGGTTAGCACGAAATTGTATTACTCTACCTCAGTATGTTTAACAATTCTTACTTATCTTTTTACGATCATCACATTAATTATTTTACTTATTCGATGTACCATCGGTACATGCATGTAAGTATTATTGTAGTGGGCTTATGTTACTTGTTGCATTCTACAGTTTTGTTTTAGTTATTCCAGCCTTCTGAAACTTCTGATAACCAAGTGAACAGTGATTGCCAAGTGAACATATTTTGTCACGTGTCCATGATGTATTAAGTGAGAAATTTTTTAGATTCTTTAATTGAACTGTAGTGAATTTTAATCACTATTGTATACACAACCATCGTTTCTCATATTCCGTTTCATTGTAAATTTAAGTTAAATAGCTGATGGTAATAAGAATCTCTACCCAAGTAGATAGACTAGGGTGCTGATGAAGTGCGTGGCTGCACAGAAAAGTATCGGTATTTCCCCCAGCTTAAAGTCTAAGTTTAATTTTTCTTCTCTTCTTTAGAAACTCACATTAATTAATAAAAATATTTCATTCAATAAGAATTGAAATTACTGAACTTGAGCCTAACTATGAATTATTTCTGATTAAAATTCACTACAGTTCAATTAAAGAATCTAAAAATTTCTCATTTTTTAATATTTTAATGTTTATTGTTGTAGTCTATATAAAAATACACTAATTTTACAAATTTCAAGTGTCAATAAACATATGTACATACAATTGTATGTATACTACATGAGATTTTAACATTTTTCGTCGCTCGTTTTGGAGCACCCTTTAATTTATAATTCTCATGTATTTGTTGTTGTAGTGGCCAAGGATCTACAAACTCTGTCCAAATTTCAGGTCCGTAGCTCTTACGGTTCCTGAGAAAATACCCTGTGACGGACAGCGTAGCGAAAACAATAGGGTTCCTTTTTTCACCTTTGGTGTACGGAACCCTAAAAAGGACCAATCCCGCAACATTTTACATATAAGTACGTACCCATTTGAGAATATTTGCATAAATGAACACACCGAAATAGCACTTCAGATATCATTTAAAATATTGGGAACATTTTTTAAACAAAAATGGTGACTTAGGGACACTTATTATATTATTCACCAATATTGGTGTACGATAAGATATTTAAAAGTGTACGACAAAAAAATGTGTGCGGTTTTTATATATTAAGAAGATATGCTAACACTTATTTTACTTTAATTTTATTAACTTGTACTACTTTTCTTTATTCTATTACAGAAACGTCAAGATTTCTAACTCAAACGTCTTACACAAACAGGGCGTAAAATAAAATCAAAATAGAATTATAAAATTTTTATAAAAATACGCTCGCATTGTGTTTTTGCTTGGAATAAAAGTAAAACCATATTGTTTTACACATGATATACTATAAATATAGAAGGTACTTCCCAAGCTGTATCTAACTAGGTGGCAGCGCTACTTCAGCTGATAAATTTTTGCTCTATTTGCTTTGTAGCTAACGAATGTCAAAAACTTCGTTTGTTTTTGATTTTGGTACAAAAATGTTTGTGCTTTTGACATTCTTCGGTTCTTTACAAGGCTATGGTTACCGTATTATTGTATAACAAATCCTTACGCAGTCACCTGCATAATTACAGCAAGGTACTTCCATTTCCTCTTTGTTTTTAAAAATAAATATTTTTGAAGTTTGTTTTTTTGAGAGAAATAAAGAAAAATGTTCCCATACAGTAAAAATTTTAAGTCTTCCCCTAGAATTTTTTTTACAAAATTGTGTAATTCTCTTAACAAAAATTTGCGAATAATGAAAGTGATATAGATAACTACTGATAACTGAAAAATAAAATATTTCATTCACTAAGAATTGAAATTACTGAACTTAAGCCCAAATAAGAAATTATGTCTGATTATAGTTATAGCATCTAATGAGGATTTTAAATCTATGATAAATTCGCAGGTCGTTTTTTAGGACAGGTTTTTTAAATAAAAACAATAAAATTTAATAAATTTTTTTTTAAATATGTCACCGAAAAGTCGTGGATCATTTCTTTTTTTTTCTTTAGTCTTATTTTCATCCATACATGATCTAGAAACTAAATCCGCTACCACAAAATTGCATTTATATATATTTAAATTATTTACATACAAAGATGATGTACTTGGCAAAAGAAAAAATTTTATACTCATATTGCTTCATTTAAACCGAAGGGTTACCACCCCTTTGCATTTTTGTCAAAACGCGAACCATCGCGAATTTAAAAAAAAGCTGAGACCCGTATTTAATTAAAGCGACTAAAGATTAAAATATATTAATTTGGCATTTTTATTACAAACAACCCCGAACAAAAGAATCAAAAACCCTTTTTTTACAGAATATCCTTAAAAAGGAAATGGATGATCGTCCTTGGATAAATTGTATACACAGTTGAACACACAAAAAACCTTTCTTATGATACTCATATTTTTTCAAATTAACAAAACATGCAATATATCTTTTTTCAATATGGTCCATCTCACGAGAGGTCAAAGCTGGAGCCAAAATATTTAAAAATGTCACCATAAAAAATACCAATGTTAATTTTCAGGGGGTACACAGAGTAGCAGGCCGTACCGGCGCGGCTGGCGGCTAGCCAGTCAGCCGATTTTTTTCGACAAGGAACTGAACCACTCGGCTTATCGGCGGCTTAGTACTCAGCCGATATTTTGTCTTTTATTTTTTATACTTTATCAAATTTCGTATTTAATATGATAGCGAGAGTCCCGGAAAGATAGTTGTTTTTGCTTCCACATAAAAAGAAAATGTTTATGTGAACGGTAACGTAGCTGCCACAACACTCACGTTCTCTTTTGGAGTCCCTTCTTAAATACATGTACGTTTACTAGACTTTTTTGTTTAAGCAGTCAGGCGACTTTTTTATAACTAATTGTTCAAAGCTTTTTGTTTGCTTATCCGTAGAAGTGTTCCAATAAAATAATTAATTTTTAATTCAATCGGAAAGCTTACATCAAATTTATGTAGAAGGCAATCATAAAAAAAATTCCGCGAGAAATATTTCCCGGGGAAAAATTCCAACTAATAGCAAGTAATAGAGAAAAAAATTCTAATTTGAAAAATTAAAAATTCTCGCGAAATTTTATTCATAATTGCCCTGATAGTCTAGAATATGTTTCTATGGTTTAACAAATAATTTACGAAGCTATTTTTTAGGACATCAATTACTGCATTATTCAAACTATTGCAAAATAAATAATCATCCTTATTAAAGTTGTCGTCATCGACGACACTTTAAGACAACACCAAAAAATTGGTGCTCGTGTATCCGTTATCGAAAACAACTGACTCCTGTTTGCAGGTTCATGCTATTTGGTAGACCTTAAGGAACGGAAATATATTTTTAGTTGCGCAAAATTGTTATCGAGAGCGAGTAAAAAAGCCCCAAATTTTTTGGTGTAGTGTTAAAGTGACGTCGATGACGACAATTAGAATAAGGGTGAATGTTACAACGTGGTGATTCAAAAATTCACGTATTTTTCTAAAAACAGACTGGGTTAAAACTTTTTTCAAATGCTTAAACAAATCGGCGTTAAGCCGTTCAGCCGCCGCCGAAACTATTTGTCTTTCTGCCGCCGCCGACATTTTTGCTCGGCTTGCTACTCTGGGGGTACACCATGCACGAATTTCGGTTCCATACAACATGAGTCGCTCTAATGTATATATGTATACTAGATTAATACATACTGATATACATATGTATAAACATTAATACTTATTTTTTATTCTAATTTTAAAATTAGGTTTGCTTAAAACTCATACCTGATGTTTTATTTATTTCGAAAAATCCTTCTGGATTTCCAGATATTATTTTGTAAGTAATATATGTAGAATCATCTTCATCATCATCTATTCCATTTAGTAATATAACTAGTGATTTCGGAGGACTTCCTTCTTTTATTGAAGGATAATACACAGGCTTCTCCGTCATTGGCACGTTGTCGTTAACATTTTCAACTTCTATGTAGACCTTGAAATTCGAAAAAATCAATCGATAGTAAAAACAGATTAAATTATTTATGTTTTTGACGTACCTTTACGCAGCTAACTAGCGGGACAATTGCACCATCTCGAGCGCACAGTGTGATCCAGTAAAATTTTTTAGATTCCGCATCAAGATGCGTTAACGTTCGAATGGAACCTAAATGATAACAAAGGGAAATAAATAAGTTGACTTGAACTACATACATAAATATAAAATAACTACATATACATTTAAACTGGAGACCAGCAAAGTAGCTTCTGTTCTCAATTATGCATGTATAAATCCAATGACCATTGGTCCTTTTTTTTAAGAGGACAGTAGTTTTTTTAACAAGATGTCCTTTAAAATTGTTTATTGTTTTTATATTTATAATTTTAATCAGGCTAAAGTTCGTATTTCTTTCTAAGCCATATTACATGTGATAATTGCACTGTGCTCGAATTCTAACCTTTTTTTAACTAGCCGGGGACCCAGTTTGTAAACCTAATCCTCATTAAAACATAAATGTGAAAAAAGGCCAAGTTTTTTTCCAAAAATTGCCAAGTTAGCATATTATCTAGAAATTATATGACTCTCTTACGGTTAAAAATGTATATAACGTACAGCATATTACAGTGATAGGTATTGTGCCAAACAAGAACTTGGTAAAAAATTTTATCTCACTACTTTTAATGGCCGAAATTTTGGAAAGGAACTTGGCCTTTTTTCACATTTATGTTTTTTTGAGGATCTGACTACTTTTTGAAAGGTTTTCTTAATAAAGCTTATTAAACTTTAAATTTCTAGTATGTTATAGTTCTATTCATAATGACTGCGTCAGTTTAGAAGACCTACATGCATACAATAGTGGGTTAGAGTGTGATATGTTCACCATTGTGTCATTACAAGGACCGACTGATATACTTAATTTTTTAAGAATCATCAGAGTAGAAATATGTAAAATATAGTGTACATTTTAGTGGAAGTGACCCCGCCTATTTTTCTAAAGTCTGCTTAGACGTAGTACTTTTGAAAATCCAATAGCATAAGTGAAATGTGCATGTAAAGTTTCAATAGAGTAGCTTGTGTTTTATATATTTCTGCGGTATAACATTGATCTAAGTTTTTATAAACATGGCCCACATCCCTAATGTAACAACCAGTGCTTTCTGATGTTTCCTGTACGCAACTCACCCCTTAACTTAAGGGGTATTGAATTTCTCTCTAGTTCAAATTCTAGCTTTAAATATTATGGCTGTTACCCCCACACTCTGTCACTTTTTTAAACTCAAGATTTTGTTTTAAGTTAAAGTTGCAGTTAAAAGCTTCAGTATAGTATTAGCGTGGCCCCTGCAGCTCCTGGTATAAATATTTGGCTTTTTAGATTTTTCCAGTTGATTTCTCATCTTGACCTACTGGCGTATCAAATTTCAGCTCTCTAGCGCAACTTTAATTATTTTATTTTTATGGCGTATTCCTGCCCACTTGTTTAAAAGAAAAATTTTTTAGTCAATGCCAATCATACGTGTCAAGTTCCGATGGAAACGGACAATAATATCTACATAAGTAGTATAAATCTGCTTTTTTTTAAAGGAAAATTTATAGACTTTCATTATTAAAACATGTATGCCAAATTTCAATAAAACTGCTTACGCCAACGATTTAAATTTCATGTTTTAGTTATAAACTTAATGGGCGTAGCCCCGCCCTTATGGCTATATTTTCCTGGCTTTAAGATTTTTCTAGTTAGTTTCTAGCTTAGACCTACTTGTCTATCAAATTTCACCTCATTAGCGAAAATTTAAATTTTTTATTCTTATTTGCGTGATCAAGCCCGATTTTTCAAACTCAAGATTTTCTTTGGCGAGTGTTTATCTCTCCTGTTGAGTTTCGCTGGGAACGTGTAATAATGAATACATAAATAGTATATTTAAATGTGCTGAATCGAAGTACATACATTAAATAGGAATGCAAATTTTGTGGGGTTTTAATCCATTTTGTTTAAAGAACATTTAAAACCTTGTATTATTGCAACATGTAACCCAAATTATAATAAAATCGCTTGAGTTAAGAGCATTGGATTTTTTTTTTAATTCTGAGCTTTTGGACGGCGGGACTACGTCCTTGGCTGTAATTTTCAGGTTTTCAGATTTTTTTAGCTAGTTCCTTATCAAATTTCAGCTAACTAGCGCAAATTTTAATTACATTTTCTAATGGGCGTGATACCGCCCAATTTTTCAATCTCAAGATTTTCTTTGGCCAGTAGTTATCTTTCCTGTCGAGTTTCGTTGGAAACGGGGGTAATAAATTTATAAATATGTAGTATATTCAAATGTATATGAAATAGTAGGCTTAAAATTTATGGGCGTGTTAACGCCCACTTTTTTTGCGTAAATTTATAGCCTTGCATCGTTGCATCATGTATGCCAAATTTCAATAAAATCGCTTCAGTTAAAGGCCTTAGATTTATAATTTAAATTCTGAGCCTCATGGGCACAGTCCCGCCCACCTTGGTAACATTTTTCAGTTTTCAGATGTTTCTAGTAATTTGCTAATCTATAACTACTCAGTTATTAAATTTCAGATCAATAGCGCAAATTTTAATTTTTTATTATTATGGGCGTGTTTCCGCCCACTTTTTTTAATCTAAAATTCTTTTTGGTTAGTGTTTATCTTTCCTGTGTAGTTTGATTGGAAACGGATAATAGCAGTTACATAAATAGTACATTTAAATGTACTGGCCGGAAGTACATGAAATAGGAGGTTTAAATTGTATGGGCGTGTTAACGCCCACTCTATTTATAAAAATGTATAGCCTTGTATTATTGTAACATGTGTGCCAAATTTCAATAAAATTTCTTGAGTTAAATGCTTAAGATATGTGTTCAGAGCTTTATGGGCGTAGCCCCGGACCCTTGGTAAAAAATTTCGGGTTTTCAGATTTTTCTGGGTGATAACTCACATAGTTATACTTGTGTACCAAATTTCAGCTCACTAGCACAATGTTAAATTTTTATGGGCGAAACCCCGCCCCCTGGTTAAAATGTTCGGGTTTTCAGATTTTTCTAGTTCATCACTCACCTAGATCTACTTGTGTACCAAATTCAAGATCTGTAGCTATAGCGGAAGTGCTTCATAATATTGATGAGTGTGTCAGTGGTCAGTGGTCAATGGTCAGTGGTCAGTCTTAAAATGTCTTAAAAAATGCACTTTTTGCACCTCCATATCTCCGGAACCTTTATTGTAATACTTTGAAACTTTGCATATAATATATAACTTTATATATTTTATAATTTTACGATTGCGGGGAACAAAGTTATGAGGGGGGTAAAAACAGCTCGAATGGCTTCCTGTAAACATACACACTGCGTGCATTGGCCGTGCGCCTAGATTCAAGTACGCTAAATCCCGTGGTGCTAACCTTTTTTTTAGGTTAGCTCTTGTTTATAAAATAATTAAGATTGAAAAATTAAATTTTTTTGCAATTTTTCTAATTACGGACAATTTCTTAATTAATTTTTTGATTTTTTTTTCAAACATTTCTTTTGCATGTTCATCTATAATATGTTCTTTTAATTGATATAAAAATGAATGAATAATAGAAACCTAGGAATTTTCGAATTGCGATTTTTATGTTTTCAACCAAGTTTTTAACCTATTAAATTCAGCGTACTCGAATTAGGTTTACGCACCACTTGTTACATTATTGAACTAGCACAGTGTTAAGTGTTATTAATGAACAAATAACAGCAAAGGTAATCGTAAATATTCTGACAAACACTTATATAGCGGAGCAACTAGATGTTTTCATTATCAGCGTTCTTTTTAGTTTGGTCCACTGTGTGTGGTGTCAGTTGATTTAGATTTCTGCTTTATATACTCAGCGATTATTGCAAATGGAATATGTGAATTGTTTTGCTTCATCGTATTTAATTTTTCTGAAACCCTTTTTGTCCTTTATTTTGATTACTAATTTTTTGTCTTTAAATTCTAAAATTAGAAGTTTTATTTTCTCAAGACCCGAAAATGTCAACATCAATACAGTAGAAATTATAATCCTAAACTGGAATTACCTAGCAACACTGAAAAAAGTACATATCGCATACTAAATCGTCAACAGTCACAATTCAAAAAATCCTAGATGTTAAGGAGTGTCAAAAACTGTTTGTTTATACTGTACAAATGACGAAAGTATGTAAAATAAAAACAGGCATAATGTTGTGTTGCACAAGAAATTTTCCAAGTCATTGGAAATTCGTTCAGTGAACTGTTGTATAATAAAAAACAAAACCATTTTGATAATTTTGACTTGTGACTGTTCAATGTGTGTTCAATGAGTCGAATTTCTTGTCAAATCAGTGAATCTGATATTTCATACCCAAAACAGGGTACATCAATCAGGTACCCGTAATTAATAAAATAATTATCACAACAGCAAAAAGCATTTTTATTTTTTGGTATGAATTACCATCAGACTTTTCAATACATGGAAAGCTTATAAGAGCGTATGTGTCCTAGCCTAGCCTTTTCAATTGTAGAAGAGTTTATTAGTATTTTCACACTGACATGGTTTTAATAAAATTTGGATTTAACGTTAAAACCTGATTTTATCATACAAATTGTTTTTGTTAAAATCAATGTAAAACCATTTTTGAATTGGGTTTAAGTTGGTTTTATGAACTGCAACCTTGTTTCCGCTGTGCTAAATTCAGTGCTGCCAAGTTAAAATGACCTGAGGCAGCTGATAATGTTTATGCCAGTGAATAAGAACAGATACCGATTGAAAGATTTTCAACTTGAAAATGGAGCAGCCGCAAAAATAATCAAAAATTATGGAAAAAGGTTTTATTGAAGGAAAACAACGAAAATATTATCATTGACCTCTGGAAAGTCAAAATAGACGATATGACTGACATCCATCTGCCTATAAAAAAGTTTTATCTTGTATGTATTTGTGCATTTTTTATATAAAATAACTTTATTTCCAGGCACTTTATTTCTTCACTTTCTATAAGAAGTTCCATAATTTATTTACAAAATATAAAATAATTTCCATTTTAGAGCGATTGTGAAATATCTGAGTTTTTTATACAAACAGAAATAGTTGAAGTACAGTGTTTACCGCAGTCCGTCCCTGCAGTTTTAAATGATTAACTTTTATGTACTCTGGTTTAGCATGTAATATAATTACAAACTTATATACATATATACTTACATGCATATTTATACATATGTACACAACTACTGTATGCATTTACAATTTATTGCAATTAAAGTAAATAAATAATAACTGTACTAAATTCTTTTTAAACTTGTTACAATAGCTTAAGAAATTTTGATTTACGCACTCTTCAAATGTAATAATAACGAGGTCGTTTTTGTGTACAACTAAGTTACGTTTTTCTTATTAGAATTTGGAACTTGTCTGTAAAAAAGATTACAGGCTAAAAACATTGGTGACCCCGACGTGATCGATATTTGGTGTTTAAATCGTATTTTCTGAGTTGCTTATCAAACAAATTTGATATATACTACAATGAGTAACAAAGAAGAAGGTGCTGTTGGATGCAATGCGGAGCTAAGGTCATACCGAAGCAAAGTCAATGCGATTTCCAAACAGTCAAGTAGCCTAAATATAACATTAGATGAAGAACAACTAAATGGGTATGATGCAGCAGAGCTTTTGGTTCGTCTCGAATTCGTCGAGAATCTGAACATCAATTTCGATAAAGCGCAAAGTATCGTAGAAGACCTTGATGATAACGCCATAGATAGCAATACTCGATACAATTTCTTAGGTATATATTTTCAGGTAAAGGCTAAACTTACGCGCCAACTAAATTGTATTAAACAAGCAGAGTCTCAGCATCGTTTTTCGACACTTCGTCAATTCTCTATAGATGAAACCCAAGCGTGTGTTTTGTCTAATCGTAGGTCGAGACTGCCAAAGTTAAAAATACCTATTGGTGGATCTTATCTCGATTGGCCAGACTTTTTTGCTATGTTTTGCACAGTGGTCGATAATGATATAACAAAAATTTAAAAATTCCAACATTTACGTGCATGCTTGAAATATTCTGCCTTGGATACAATTTCGTCATTGGAGCCAACTGATGCCAATTACGATAAGGCCATTGAATTGCTGAAAAGGCGTTTCGATAACAAATTAGCAACCTTTCAGGCACACATAAAGGAAATTTTTGACTTAAAGGGCGCTGGTACAAGTCGGAATGGACAGATACATAACAGTGGTAAAGCGTGGGCGAAGCCCGAATTCTTCAAAAATTTCATCTGCTCCAAAGATGTCTAGGGATAATAGCGCATCATCTACCAATCGTCAAAATCGTTTTTCAATATTGCAAGTCACCGACGACAAGCCCGCTGCATCATCGCAAAAGTCTTTTAAGCCACCACCTATATATTTGAGAGAGCAAAATTCTAACGCCCTAATTAAAAAATTAGTTTCGGCCATTGGTGAAAACGCATTTCATGTTATTCCAATAAAGCGTGGTAATATTGACGAAACTAAAATTCAAATATACGAAGAAAAAAATTTCCGTAAAATAGTGACTGAATTTGATTGGAGCCGAATGATATACAGCTGAAAAAAAACGAGACACACCCTATTTATAGTCTAAAATACCTCCTATACCGAAAGTAGATAGGTAACGGGGACGGGCGACATGTTTTGGGAATTAAAAACCGGGAAAATGTCGTCCACCCCCATTAATACAAAAACGATGGCAACCCTGTTACAAATGGGGGATTTTGGGGATTTTCATGCCGAGATTTTATGTCTGTGTGTGGTTGTGTGTGTGGTTGTGCGTGTATGGTTGTGTGTGTGTGTGTGTACACTTGTGTGTACAGCTTATGTTATTATTGTAAAGAAACATTGTGCTTACAGTTCATGGATGTATGTATATGTGGGTGTTTGTATGTGTGTGTTTATGTATTTAATTGTGTGTTTGCCGGTGTCGGATACTTTTGTTGTAGTGGTAGACAAATATTATACCCCTGTAAAAAATATAGATTTTGAAAAATGTATTGACTCGCTTTCGACTTGTCACCAGTACTACTCTAGAATTTATCACCGATACAATACTTTGTGCTATAGACATCTAGCATGTGTCATTGAAACCCTACAAATAACACTGAAACAATTAAGTAGGTATTGATTACGAAGTTCTTATGGGACGTGGAGACATACCAACCAAACAGTTAGTTCCAGTAATTTGTATACATACAAATGCATATATATTGACAAGTTGTTGACAATTCCACCAAAAATATACCATATTTGTTTTCTATCTTTCTTTTATAATGACGGATAAAACAAACTTATTATGCTACAATTGTCTCTAGAATTTTAGTGTTGCTACAAAGACACTTGGTTCTCAGTCTGACTGTAGGGTAGTGACAAGGGATCTGTGTAATTGTGTGTATGTAGTGATTGTTATTTGATAGGTTTTGGTTAGCTGTTGTGAGTTCTCGTTGCTATGCGTATGTATGGTTATTATTTTATGTATGCAAGTTATTTTTTTATTATTAAAAATTAGTTATTTTTTTATTATTAAAAATTTCCATTCTTTATTCCACCACCTGTGACTTAAGAGTCACCTGTCTTAAAAATATTCTTATTTATTTCTACTAGCAGCAAACATGATTTTTTGTTACTCAGCAGTAATTAAAAAAATAAAACAAAAGTTATTTAAATGCGATTCAACAGTTTTACTTTGCGCGTGCAAAGTAACTTGATATTTTAAATTTATAATAAAAACAATTTTTTGCAACAATCTTGCAGACAGACTATGTCAGCAAAACAGTTTATTTTTCGTTGATATTTGAGGAGGTTCAATGAACGTGTGAAAATACAAAAACTTAAATAATGCTGTCGCCTTAACTCCCCCTTTCGTTAGTGGGATCGTCCCGATACTAAATTAATAGGAAGATCATTTATACTGCGAAATTCGCATCTTTGTTCAGGAGAGCCAGACGGTTCTTCAGGATTTTGGATTACCGGCGGTTTGCTTTCTTTGATTATATTTGTGACCGTCAAACTACTTTTGGATTTGGTACGAAGTTTGTAAGCTATTGCCAATATAAAAAACGTTAATACAATCATAAGACCCAAATTAAGTGAGAACATCACTTTTCCTTTGGTCGAAATTGAAGCTATCTGCTCGATATTATTTAAGTGCAGATCTTTCATTAATTCTAAAGAAAGCACTTCCTCTACACCTTCACTATTTCTTGTTGGTTGCAATAAAGCAGGAAGCGGTTTCCATTCGGATATCTCTTTTGAAATATATGTTCTATTGGCAATTGTAATAGTATCATTATGGAATTGAAGTAAGTATGTCCCGCGCAATTCATTTGTTTCGTTATTGGATGTTCCGACAATACCTTCGAATTGGTTTAACAAAATAGTTCCCGGATATAATTCTTGTACCGAATTTACATGCTGATTATTTATAATAACGCAATCATGCTTCCTACTTGATAAAAGCGAGGGAATACAATTTGTTTTGGTTATATCTATTAATTGTTCTTCGCTGCAAATACATAACTTATTATATTCTTTACAATTTTCTCTTAATTCATAAATTTCTTTATTACATCTTATTATATTTTCGGTATTAATTTTTACAATTCTGTTTCCCTTTTTTATTGGTTTAATTAGTATTTTTTCACAAATCTTACTATCTATTGCAGGAAGATTTATTATGTAAATGATAGTTCTATAATCTGTTGCTAATCTTACTGTTGCAAAACTTAACGCTTGTTCGAGATCAGTATAAGGGAATTTTTCCTGATCTAAAAACTGTTTAACCTCACTAATCTCCTTTTCGGACAAAATAAAAGAATTTATAACTCCTACCTTTGACCACTGCAAGGCATACTGTACGTTAACAATCTCTTCTCTCAACAACCTTAGCTTATTGGTTATTGTTTCTTCCTTTATTCTTCTAACTTCTTCTAAGGATTGGATGGTCTTAATAATGTGGTTCGTAGAACTCGTTAACAAATTGACTCTTTCCAAAACTTTTCTATTTATTATCCTCTGTCTTTCATTATTTTCCAACAGTCCTTCCATCTTCTGTACTACTATTTGATGGTCATCATGATCTGGAGTACCAGCAATTCATTTCCAAGCTGTACCCAGGAAATTTATGGATCGTGTTTTCCGTGGCCTAATAATTTCGAGGTGTTCTTTCATTTGCTTGACATCATGAAGGAAAAATGGCAATAAGGTGCTATTTCTAAGTACTTTGTTTTGGATTTCCGATTTTATTTCTTGAATTATTGACTCATACTGCGTCAAATTTAGAACATGTATTAATTTGAAGTTTCCATTTTGCAAGCGGGCTTGTCCTAAATGTATAGGAACAAGTTGGGAATTTGAATAATCCAATATCTGCACCTCAGATTGGCAGACATCAAGAATTGTGAATAGTAATAAAATTTTGAGTGACATTTCCTGCAGAAAAGAGAAATATTCATGATTTTATATTCTCCTTATATATAATCCTATTCCTACTAAATATTTTTACTTTATTTCCTAAATCTTCACTAATTTTTTGTTTTTTGTACCTATCATCTAATTTATTTCTTTTACCAATAAGTTTTTCATAAACCTCTTGATTTGGCTTATACGTTTTTATTTCAGTAGGTTTATTTCTATTTATCATCTTCATTTGTGCTTGACGAAGTTTATCTCGTACATCGTCATGTTGGATTTTGTTGTGAAATATATCGTATGGTTTCTTATTCGTTACTGAATGAACGGTTAAATTATACTGCTGAGCAGCTCTGTAAAATGTTTCCTTAATATCAATTATATGGAATTCCTCCTTAATGCAACGAGCGATTTCAACCAGAGTTGAGTGTACCCTTTCCACTTGACCATTAGTCGAGCTATGGCGTGGGTCACAGTAATACAATTCAACTTGTAATCTTTGCATTAATGATTTAAATTGTGGAGTTGTAAAACCTGGTTCATTATCGAGAGTAAGTTTTTTCGCGTTTGGAAAGCTTTGTAAAATTTCTTGGACTTTTTCCCCAAGATTCAATTTATCTTCTATATGTTTTATTACTAAAAATTTTGAATAAGCGTCTACGCAGGTTATAAACTTATGATTTTGTGCGTAAAAAATATCAATATGAAGGAACTCCCCCTCATTATTGGGGATTGGAGCCTCTCCAATTGGAAGTTTAGCAGGTTTCCTATCATATTTGGCTTTGTTGCATATATTGCAATGTCTGATATATTGTTTAATACTATTTAACATTTTTGGCCAGTAGTATTGTTGAAATATTTGCTTATGATTTTCTTTACAGTTTCTATGAGCACGAACATGAGTTTGCTCTACTATGGCTGTTTGATCATCTGGGTTAGTAATATCAATCGCAAATATCTTAGTATGAACAAATTTGTTTTTAAATACATTTTTTATTGTCTCCTTAAACTCGTAGAGGTCTTCTGCGGTGCAATGAATTGCTGTAACAAGGTTAGGCTTAAGGAGTTTCAATAATATGTTTTTCAAATTTTCCCTCGTATCGAACTCTATTATGTGGCGAATTCTATCGAAGGTTGTCAGGGATTCATGTTTTGTGAAATTAGTTTTATAAAGCAAAATTTGTTGTTTAAACTCGTTAAGGGGTTTATTGATTTCAGGGATACTAAAACTGTCGCTGCTTTCAATAGAATGTTGGGTACTTTGTAGTGACTCATCATCGGGAATATTATTCAAGACCTGTCTAGAAAGTGCGTCAGCTACGACGTTGGTAGCACCAGGCTTATACACAAATTTAGGAGCGTACTCCTCAATAAAAGACATCCATCTTTTAATTTTCGCGTTGGGATTTTTAGTTGAAATGGCATATGTAAGTGGTTGGTGATCGGTGTGAATTTCCAGATCTGTCACACCGTATAAATAATTTCGAAGGGTTTTTATTGCCCAAACTATGGCATATAACTCCTTTTCGTTCGTGGCGTAGTTACGTTCAGTTGAATTGAGAGTTTTTGATATGAATATAATTGGTTGTTTCTCTTGTGTCAGTACAGCACCAATAGCTGCATTTGACGCATCGGTCGTTAGAATAAATTTTTTCTGGTAATCTGGTTGGGTTAGTTCGACTTGACCAGCCAAAAGATCCTTTAATTTAATAAATGCTGAGACACCCTCAGTATCGAGTTCAATTTTAACTTTTTTTGAAGCGTTAGTAGACACTGTACCGTTTTCTCCGGCAAGAAATCTAGTCAAAAGTTTTGCCACATTGGCATAATTACAAATAAATTTACGGTAATAACCCGTAAGACCAAGGAAACTTCTAAGCTGCCTTAGAGTTTTTGGTTGTGGGTAATTTTTGATTGTTTCGATCTTATTTGGATCTGTTTTTATTACTCCATGTGCTATTACATACCCCAGGAATTCCACTTCTTCCTCAAAAAATTTTGACTTTTCCAAGGATATTTTCATATTTGCTTCTCTTAGCGTATTGATCACTATATCCAAATGTTTTATATGCTCTTGTAAGTCTTTTGAGTATACTATAATGTCATCTATATAAACATGGCAGAACCTACCAATGTATTTTCTCAAAATATCGTCCATTGCGTTTTGAAAAATGCTTGGTGCATTCCTCAAACCGAATGGCATTCGAATAAACTCATATTTTCCGTTATTGACGGAAAACGCGGTTTTTCCCACATCGTCCTCTTTCATCAGAATTTGATGAAAACCAGATTCAAGATCAATGGTCGAAAAAAATGTTGCTTTACCCAAGTTGGACAATATAACATTACAGTCTGGTATAGGGTATTTATATGCTATTGTTTTCTCATTTAATTTTTTGTAATCAATGACCAAACGGAGTTTTTGTGTCCCGTCGTCATTCAATCCTTTCTTTGGGACTACCCATACTGGTGAATTATAAGGGCCCCTGCTCTCGCGAATGATGCCCGCTTTTAATAATTTTTCTATTTCACTGTTAACAAATGAGTTTGCGGATAGCGGATATGGATATTGTTTACTCCATACCGCATCATTATCTATGGTTTTAATTTCCGCCCTAATATCTGTTCTAAAAGGCAGATTTAAATTAATATTAGAGTGTAATCTAGTAATTTCTTCTTGTATATTTTTGCGAAGTCTTTCCAAGGTTTTCGATTTATGATCAACATTTTTAGTTGAAACACTTTTATTAGTACCTTCCGGATATTCTTCATTAACAATTTTATTCAAGACATTTTCTCCAATGTCTTTCAGATTATTTTCATTAGCCTTTTTATCTGGAGTATTTTTACCGGCATTAAATGTTTCCTTTCTAAAATTCAAAAATGTTTCGCAATATCTTCCACAAGTTATTGTCCCTTGCTTAAAGTCTAATATTGCATTTGTTTTCCTTAAAAAATTATAACCTATAAGCACATCTGTATCAAGTCCTTGGATTTCGTAAAACATTTGTTTTATTCCAAATATGCTTGCTTCATAATAATGTGTAATGAGAGTATAGCCGTTAATAGTTTTTACTCTCTTCTTAACAACTAAATCCCTTCTGTTCGCAAGAACTCCAGGTTTGCAGTAGCTGCTCGTTGCGCCACTGTCAATCAAAATTGTGAGTTTTCTTCCGTCCTTTGCTGTCCTGATAATGCAGGGAAGGTCGGATCTATGTCTAAAAAAGCGTCTTCATTGAGATTATTTATTCTTTGAGCCTTTTGATTAGGCTGATACATCGTTTGAGAATGTGGACGTTTGTTACCCTGTTGAAAATTGTTAGCTCAATTTTGTGATCCAAAATGGTTATAAAAATAATTTGGCCTGTGATTGTTATATCCATTTTGTGCAGGTTTAACACTAGCCGAAGTTCCTAACTCCATTGGTTCGGGTTTAGGTTCTGGTTGCCGTATCTCGCGATAGTTAACTTGAGGGTTAATTTGATTTCGTCGTGGAAAACGTAAGGAATTTGTGGGCTTTTGGTGACTATTATTCTGATGTGTTGCCCTAATGAACTGAGAAGCGAAATTTGCACGAATATTATTTGATTCTAGCTCTTGGGCTTTTGCTAATGCATTTGGTAAGTCGTTCGGTGATAATGAGAACAATATGTTAGCTAACGGAGCATTTAGTCCAGTGATAAACACTCTTAAGGCATATTGCCTATTTCTTATATTAAGTTCCCTAGTTAAGTCTGATTCTGAACCATGAGTCATTATGGTCTTGTTAATGAGAGAAGTAAGTTTCTTATTTACCTCATTATAATACTCAATAATGGACAGAGAACCCTGTCTCATAATACTCATTTCCTGTTCAATTATATGTAGTGGCCGTTTATCGGCATAAGCGAAATCTAATCTACTTATAATTGCATCGAAGTTCAGGACTGTTCCGTGAGTAGTAAGAATATCGTTTGCATCTTCGACTATTTTATTTCTTAAAATAGTTAGTACTGCGAAATATTTTCTACTACCTTTCTTATATAATTGCATAGAATTATTTGCGGCTTCCCGCCAACTTACATAGGAGTTTTTGCCATCAAAATTGGGTAAAGATTTTATGACATCTAGGGCTTCAGCGCAATGAATATTTTCATCTATGGTCTGTGTTCGATACTCTACTATCGTATTTACGCTAACTAACTGTGATAATTGCTGGCTTAATCTATCTATAGTCTCCTGTAATGAAGCGGTCTGTAAACGAATTAATTCCGAAATTTGAGCTGGAGTGGTCATGGTGGAATCTGAAGCACTAAGAGCCTGAAAAGAACCTGTCAAATCTTCTAAAGAAATACTGAACTTCTCTTCTCCTGGCAAATAGCCTATTTCGTCTTCCAATTCCTTTATACGATCCAGCGTTTATAAACTTTATATCTCTTTTAATTTTATTAAGATTGCAACTAAACTATAACAAACTTTTCACTTAAATTTCTATCATATACAAGGAGCAGATATTTTTCTTATATTAATTGACATGAAAAATTTAAAATAACTTACATAAAAATAAATTATTGGTAGAAACCTTGTTGTCTTCTTCAGTTGTAAACTTGATGTAGATTATTATTGTCTTTTAAAGCTGATGCGAAATCCTTGTTGTTTTTTATTGGTAGAAACCTTGTTGTCTTCTTCAGTTGTAAACTTGATGTAGATTATTGTTGTCCTTTAAAGCTGATGCGAAATCCTTGTTGTTTTTAAAGCTGATGCTGATTTTTGTGGTTTTGTAAAGCTGATTTCTGTTGTCCTGTGAAGTTGACACTTGTTGTCTTTTAAAGCTGTCCCAGATTCACAATCGTTCTGGGGTGTTGTTGCCTCGGAATGGGCAATTTTCCTTTCAATAATTACAAATGTTAATTTTTTGTTCACTTTGCCTTTATTTTCTACAAACGTTTAAAAAATATTTGCTAGTTTTTTGCAAATCAACTAGATGATTTTATTTTGGCAGTTTGGCACTTTCACTTTAATACAGTTATTTATTTTTCACTTTCACTTAAAAAAATTTTTCTCCTTTCATTGAAGGATACTTTTTATTTTTTTCTCCTTTTTAAGTATACTTTTAATGTTTTTTTTTTCTCCTTTCTTAAGGATACTTATTTTTATTATATTATTTTTGATCGCTCGCACCGAATCCTTACTTGTCTTTTTTAGGATATTATACGGTGGACGATCCCGGTTGAGCCCCCAGTTATTTTTTTATTATTAAAAATTTCCATTCTTTATTCCACCACCTGTGACTTAAGAGTCACCTGTCTTAAAAATATTCTTATTTATTTCTACTAGCAGCAAACATGATTTTTTGTTACTCAGCAGTAATTAAAAAAATAAAACAAAAGTTATTTAAATGCGATTCAACAGTTTTACTTTGCGCGTGCAAAGTAACTTGATATTTTAAATTTATAATAAAAACAATTTTTTGCAACAATCTTGCAGACAGACTATGTCAGCAAAACAGTTTATTTTTCGTTGATATTTGAGGAGGTTCAATGAACGTGTGAAAATACAAAAACTTAAATAATGCTGTCGCCTTAACTTGCATTAATTTTTATTTTTTATTTGTATCTCTGGGGAAATAATCTAATAGGTGCAGAGAGTGGCAACCCTGTTGTAAATGGCAGTGGATAGGGAATGTATTTGGTAATGTATGTTTATGTTGTTGGATTTGAAGAATATCATTGCTTGTTTGAATTATATCATCACTTTTTCATACATATTTACAAATGAATGTAAATATGTTTTCAAGGCTATTGACGTTGCTATTCTTATGGAGATAGAAAATATTGTGTTGACATAGGCTTTATATGTGCAAGGGAATTTCAGATGTTAAATGCTTTGAATCCAGTCAGGTTGATACGAAGAGCTTTTGAATAGGGGTAATGAAATTTTTTCTTTTCAATATATTTTATTTTAATGAAACAATTATATAAAATAGCTTTTAGAGCAATACAGTAAAAACTGCTCATTCCTTTGTATTACAAACTGATGCTAGCGATTTTTTTTCTTCTGGTTGTTGCTGTGTATATGAATTTCATCATATATCGTAATACCAAAAGAGAATTGTGGACATGTGAATGTGTGTGTGTGTGTGTGAGTATGTACATATATGTGTGTGTCCGTGTGTGTGTGTGTGTATGAATTCATTATATGTCGTAATAAATTAGATTTGATGACTACTACGCGATTCTCATATAAAGTATATAAGTAGAATAAATAATGTAGACTGTCATCAGTCTGCTCTGATATCTCAACAAGTGACAACCTAGTTTCCCAACCAAAATTTCTAAAGTGTTTGAAATCCAAAAACTATAAAAGTGCTCGAACTAACTACTGTTTGTTAAACAAGTTTATACTGTATAAAAATAATTAAATAAAGTTTTTATAAGTGAAATAAATTGTTTATAAATAAAATAATTAAATCAATTGTTTATAAATAAAATAATTGAATTAAGAAACAAATAAATAATTAAATAAAATGAATACTGCAAGTTGTACCACCTGCAATAAAGTCTTTATGACTCAAACAAAACTAAATCAGCATATGGAAACGCACTAGTATGCTAACCAATCAAAGGCTGCCCTTGGAATTAGTAAGCTAAATCTTCAAAACAAATCTTGTGAGGATTGTGATGAGATGATCCCATCAAATAGTTATATGGCTCATGTCAGAACCACAAAACACAAAAACAGTTGTCATCAAGAACGGATTGATGATTTTCTCACTAAAAGAGTAAGCAACTTCAATGGAAGGATCGAGACATATATCCTCCTCAACAAAAATGTGGCTATCTTGTTTCCGGAGGAGTTTCTGAAATCTGCCAAGAGCTCCATAGCACAACAACTCAATGAATGTAGTAGGATACATACTGCATTTAAATTTAATATGGAGCTCACATTTGATTATATGAAGATGGTGAATGATGAGATGAATGTTTCCCAACTTGTACATATTTCGAAAATGATGTTGGTGACTTTGTCTGATGACATAGAAGACATGTACAAGAAAGAGACGGAGGAGCTAAGAGCCAAAATGGACGAATTTCAAGAGAGGGATAGCGGATGGACTTTGACTTCAATAAATTTCCTTGAAGTTAATATAAACCAGGCGTCCAAATAAGAGGATCGAGCTTTATCCCTCTCCCAAAAAATATTGCAGCAAAATGTGCATGCATAAATGTCGAGAACAATGACATTTATTGCTTTAAATGGGCTCTTATTGCTGCTTTGTACACAGATAGCAGTCTAGATCGAAGACAACGGAAAAACTATAGAAACTACAATATTGCAAACATTTCTGATGAGAATATTATTATAGGGGAAATTGTATTAAATTTTGAAGGCCTAGAGTTTCCACTCCCATTGAAGCAGATAAAACAATTCGAGAATCAAAATGATATGAGCATAAATGTATTTGGTCACAATGGAACATCGCTTATAGGACCATACTACATAACAAAAGGAGAAAAACACATTCATATTAATCTCTTATTGCTCCAGTCCAATGAGAACTTCCACTATGTGCTCATCAAAGATATATCAAAGTAAGTTTCATTAGTGCATTTATGCAAAATGTGTTCCCTATTTAAAAAGTTATTTCTTATTGTCATATTAATTTATATATTATTTTATTTTTCTCTCTTCTTTAGACTTCTTCGTTCCAGCATTACAATGCATGATCACAAGATTTATATCTGCAACACCTGCCTGTATCATTCACATGATGATTATCAGCATAAACATCTTTGTGGTAAAAAAGTCATCAGGATGCCCGAAGATGGATGTATTATTAAGTACAAAAACTACTACAAACAGCTAGATGTACCATTTGTCATCTACGCAGACTTCGAGTCTATTTTAGAAAAACTCCATGATCCTGTAAGTAAAAGCACTACAAATGTACAGAAACACAATGCGTGTGCATTCGGCTATTTTATTACTTGTAGTTTTAAGAAAGAAAATAACTTATATATACATTATTTTGGTGAAGATTCGGCAAATGTATTTATCAAAAAAATAGTTGAAGATTGTACAGATATCTATCTAAATTATTTACTAAAAGTTAAGAAAATGTTCATGACCCCAATAGAAATAGCTCAATATAATAATGCAAAAAATTGTCATATATGTAAGAAAATATTAAATAACGATAAAGTTAGAGGTCATTGTCATCTTACGGGCAATTATCGTGGGGCAGCTCATAGCGAATGTAATTTAAATTATAAAACACCTCAGTTTATTCCGGTTATTTTCCATAATCTTTCTGCATATTATATGCACCTATTTTTCAAAGAACTTTTTACTATAAAAAATGGCACAATAAAAGTGATTCCCCAGAACACAGAACGTTATATTTCTCTTTCAATTTTTATCAGATTATATGAAAAACATGGATTCGAAATAAGATTTATAGACTCGTTTAGATTTATGGCTTCGAGTTTAGATACGTTAGCAAAAAATCTTGATAGCAATGATATTAATACTATTCGATCATGTTTCGTTGATGAAGCTCATTTCAACCTGATTAGAAGAAAGGGTGTATTTCCGTACTCTTACATGGATTCCATGACTAAGTTAAAGGAAATTAAACTCCCTAGTATAGAAGAGTTCTTCAATATTCTAACGAATGAAGAATGTGATGTTGTCGAGTATGAACATGCTCAAAAAATATGGAGAGAGTTTAACTGTAAAACCCTCCTTGACTATACTGAACTCTACTTAAAGACAGATGTTCTTCTTCTTACTGACGTGTTTGAAAATTTTAGGAAAATTTGTAGAGGTACAGGGTGGCCCAGAAAGACCGAAGTGGTGTGAATTGCTTATAACTTTTTATTTAAGAGATATTTTTTAATTTTTTTTTTTAAAATACATTAAATTTATGGGGAATATTTTTGGATTAGTTATTAAAAATGATATCCCGCAAGTGGTGGCCATATTCTGCTTCGCACAAATGTGCTCTTTCCAACACATTTTCCATGACCTTTCGCAAAACTTCCGGTGGTATGTTGTTAATTTCTTCTCGAATATTGGTTTTTAACTCCTCAATAGTCCTAGGCTTATTAACATAAACTTTTTCTTTTAAATAGCCCCAAAGAAAACAGTCTGGAGCGGTTAAATCCGGGGAACGCGGAGGCCAACTAAAATTGCTGTTACGAGAAATTATTCTTTCACCAAAGATGTCGCGTAAAAGATTCATTGTGGCCCTCGCAGTGTGCGCTGTGGCTCCATCCTGTTGGAACCATATTTGCAGATGGTTTTCCACGGCTGGCCTTACAAAATTTTGCAACATGGCCCGATATCGATCACCATTGATGGAAATGGCGACATCTCTTTAATTTTCCAAAAAATATGGACCAATGATCCTTTCTGAAGAAACACCGCACCAAACAGAACACTTAACTGGGTGTAATTGTCGTTGATGAAGTACTCTCGGGTTTTCCTTAGCCCATATCCTTAAGTTTTGCTTGTTAACAAACCCATTTAATTGGAAATGGGCTTCGTCACTCATAAATAAGTTATGAATAATGGAAATGGAAAGAGCACATTTGTGCGAAGCAGAAAATGGCCACCACTTGCGGGATACAATTTTTAATAACTAATCTAAAAATATTCCCTATAAATTTACTGTATTTAAAAAACAAAAAATTAAAAAAATATGTCTTAAATAAAAAGTTATAAGGAATTCACACCACTTCGGTCTTTCTGGGCCACCCTGTATATACGATTTGGACCCCTGTCATTATTATACAGCACCAGACTTATCCTGGGATGCAATGTTAAAAACCACAGAAGTTTCACTGGAACAGTTCACTGATTCCGAAATGTATATGTTTATGCAAAACGGAATTAGAGGTGGACTAGTTCAATGCTCACAAAGATATTCGAAAGCGAATAACAAATATTTGGAAGATTTTGATGCATCAAAACCATCAGAATTTCTTGTCTATTTAGACGCTAACAATTTGTATGGTTGGGCGATGTCGGAATATCTTCCTTACGATGAATTTGAGTGGGTATGTGATACTGATTTTGATGTTATGAAAATTTCTGAGAGTATGGGTACATTTTGGAAGTGGGTATAGATTATCCCGATTCAGTGCATGATCTACATAAGGATTTGCCATTTTGTCCCCAAAATAAGACAGTGGGGGGATACAAAATCAAAAAATTAGTTGCAGACTTACACGCAAAAACAAATTACACCATGCACTATAGTTTTAAAACAAGCCATTTCAAATGGCCTCATCTTAAAACAAATCCATAGAATACTCAGATTTAAGCAATCCCCTTGGCTTAAAAAATATATTGACTTAAACACATTACATAGGACAACTGCTAAAAATAATTTTGAAAAAGATTTCTTCAAACTTTTGAACAACGCTGTTTATGGGAAGACAATGGAAAGCATTGAAAAACGTAGGGACATTAGAATTGCTTCATCTTGGGAAACAACAAACAGGAATCATTTAGGTCTCAGAGCATTAATTTCGAAACCAAATTTTATGCAGTTGACAAAATTTTGTGATGATATGTATGCGGTAGAGTTAGAAATAATGGAGCCACTATATGATAAACCCATATATGTTGGCTTTACAGTACTGGAGTTATCCAAGTGGAGAATGTATGACTTCCATTATGGCTTCATGAAGCCTAAATTTGGAGAGAACATTTCTCTCAACTATATGGATAGTGACTCGTTTATTTATTCAATTAAAACTGATGATTTTTACGATGACATCCGTAATGATATTATTTTGAATTTTGATACTTCAGAATATCCTATAGATAATCAATTTCGTTTGCCACTACTCAATAAGAAGGTTTTAGGTATGATGAAAGATGAAAACAGTGGGGATATAATGACAGAGTTTGTTGGTTTAAGAGAAAAAATGTATTCTCTGTCGACTCTTCGCTCGGAAGCGGTTAAAAAATCTAAAGGGGTCAAAAAGTCTGTAATTAAAAAGTTGTCCATTAATGATTACAAAAGTTGCTTATTTGAATCCAAAATTATCTCAGATGAAATGTTTTTGTTTAGGTCTAAAACACATCAACTATATACTCAAAAACTAAATAAAATAGCTCTTAGTTTTTGTGATGATAAAAGAAATATAATGAAAGATATAATAAAATTGCGTGCATGGGGGCATTACATAGACCGAAATAATGAAACAATGGATGTAGAATAGAATGCTTCCTAATAAATTGCATGTAAGATGACAACAAGAATTTATTTTTAATTAGTTATTTGTATATTAATTTATTTATGTATTTATTTCTGTATTTAATTATTAATTTATTTATTGGTTATATATATATGTATATATATATATATATTTGTTTATGAATGTATCTATTAAGTTTAGTATTTTATTCACACAAAAGCATGTTAAAATTGAATGGTCTTAAACTTTTATTTTTTTGTCTATACCTAAGTATCAAACATATTTAACAAAGAAAAAGTACCCCAACCCCTATTTCGTGTTGAACTGGAGCCAAATGATATACAGTTGAAAAAAAACGAGACTCATCCTATTTTTAGCCTTAAATACCTTTTATACAAAAAAATCACAGTTGAAGAGCCACATAAGCGTGCAGGTCCCGTGCAGTGTCATAATTGCCAAGAATATGGCCACACAAAAGCTTACTGCAATTTACCTACAGTGTGTGTTATCTACGGTGAATTGCACGGTACTGCAAGTTGTACCAAACCAAAAGATCAAGCGGAAAAAAATGCAGTAATTGTGGAGGAAATCACACCGCTAACTACAGAGGATGTCCTGTGTACTCTTTCGTCAAGCAGGCTATGGTGCAAAAACCTAAATTAGCTCCAGCTCAACCATTAAACCCGTACTCCGCCACTTTTGCTCCAGTGAGCCAACCAGTTACTTCACGTGTATCGTATGCCGATGCTGCTAAGGCTAGTTCTATTCCCACACAAAATGTTTCACCGCCAAATAATTCAACGAATGCAAATTCAAGCTTTAACTTTAGTCGCCTTGAAGCTACTATTGAGAATCTGGTGCTAACTATAAACAACTTTACAACAAATATGAATACCATGATGCAAGAAATGCTGAGAATGCAGAATACTCCGCTTCAAGCATTAATTAACAAGCCATGAACACGTTAAAAATATGTTTCTGGAACGCAACCGGCATTCGCCAACATAAAAATGAACTTGAGCACTTCCTTACGGAAAAAAATATTGATATAATGTTAGTCTCTGAGACTCATTTAACTTCTAGAAGCCTCTTTAAAATGAATGGCTACACTTTATATGATACAAAGGACCGTAGAGGGAGAGCATGCGGTGGATCAGCAATTCTAATAAAGTCAAGACTCAAGCACTATATTCTTGACAACATTTGTGAAGAACATCTACAAGCAACAAATATCTGCATTGAAAATTTTTGTACAAATTTCGTGATATCTTCAATTTTCTCCCCTCCCAGATTTTCAATCACTGAGGACCAATACGAGAAGTTCTACAAATCTCTTGGACCTTGTTTCGTTGCAGCTGGCGACTACAATGCTAAGCATACGTTCTGGGGTTCGCGTCTTATTACGCCTAGAGGTAGGGCGTTGTTCAACACAATTTCAAAAATGGGTTTGGATGTTATTTCAAGTGGGAAGCCTACTTACTGGCCAACTCACGTACGAAAAATTCCGGATGTTATAGATTTCGGCGTGATAAAAAGTATTTCTAGGGAATTAATTCACGTTGAAGCTTCCCTAGATCTGTCGTCTGATCACTCTCCTACGATCGTTACAACCTGTAGTCCACTGAGAAGCGCTTTACCTCACCCATATGTCAAATCGTATTAATTGGCTGGGATTCAAAAAATATCTTAGTAGTCATTGCACAGAAAATATTAAGCTAAGAACACCCAATGATATTGAATCGAACATTGCAAATCTTTTTTTTTTTTTTTTTTTTTTTTTTTTTTTTTTTGTTAATACATTTATTTATTTATTGTATCTTCAATTATGAACTAACAATAAGTATTCAAATCTTAAATCTAAAATATAAGTATTAGGCCCGACCACTGTCGGACATAAACTTAGTGATAGTTATAAATAATACATAAGTAGTGATAATAAAAAAAAAAAAGAGAAAAAAAATATTTTCAAGCAATCCCATCTGGAGTGTTGAGTAAAAGAGCAATTGTGTCCTTCTTTTTCAGGCGAATGTGGCCAGTAAAATTCAAGATGTTACGAGCAAGCGGATTAGGATGTGACTCGAGTTTTGTTAAGTATTTGCCTGCGTATTTTGCTATTTCTTCAATCACTAGTGGCATATTCAAATCACGATGTATATTTGAGTTTTTTATGTACCATGGAGCCGATGTTATCAAACGTAAAATTTTATTTTGCCTTCGTTGGATTCTCTCGACGTTAGAAGCTGAAGCAGTGCCCCATAACTGAATTCCGTAGCACCATATTGGCTTCAAGAGCGACTTGTATAATAAAAGTTTGCAGTCAAGGCTGAGTGTTGAGTTTCTACCAATCAGCCAATATATCTGAGTTAGTTTAAGTTTCATTTGTACTAGCTTTGAGTCAATATGGTGTTTCCATGTAAGTCGTCGATCAAGGTGTATACCAAGGTATTTTACATGTGAATGCTGAGGAACAACTTGATTGTTGATTCGAATTGGGGAACAAGTATCTCTTCGCAGGGTAAATGTTACCTGAACACACTTTTGCTCGTTTACCTTAATTCTCCATAATTTTAACCATAGTTCCAGTTGTGTTATATGTTCTTGTAGATATCGGGAAGCCTCATGAGGATTTTCGTGCATACTTAGGCAGGCTGTATCATCGGCAAACGTAGATGTATGGATATTGCTGCTCAAAGGCATATCGCAAGTATAAATTAAATACAAAACTGGCCCCAGTATGCTCCCCTGTGGCACACCGGATGATATAGTTTCGGGCACACTCATGAATTCTCCTTCCACAACCGTGAACTTCCGGGAAGTAATGTAACTTTCTAATAAATTCACCAAATTTATTGGTAGATATAATTTTAATTTTAAAATTAGGCCTTCATGCCACACTTTATCAAATGCCTGCGAAACGTCAATAAACAGTGCAGAACAGTACTTCTTTTCTTCAAATATTCTTCTTATACATTGAACCAATCTATGCGTTTGTTCAATAGTGCTATGCTGACTTCTAAAACCAAACTGATGGTCTGGGATACACCCACTACCAATTAGAATTGGGGACAATTTTGACATGAGCAGTTTTTCGAAAAGTTTTGACATTGTTGATAGCAGACTTATTGGCCTGTATGATTCTGCCTTGGTAAGATCTTTGCCCGGCTTTGGAATCATTTTAACTTTGGCAAGCTTCCAGCTGTGGGGATAATACTCCAGTCGTAAAATGGCATTAAAAATGAATAACATGATTCTAATTACAATACGAGGCAATTTTATTAGCATTTGGTTACTAATTCCATCATTACCCGGTGCTTTCTTCGGGTTGAGTTCAGCAATTAGATTTTGTACATCACACATTTTAAATTTTATGAGTCGAGGGGGTAGCGCAACTACACTCGGGAAATTAACAACACCAGTACATGTGTTTGGGGTAAATACGGATTTTAAATGCTTTGCAAACAAGTTACCTTTTTCAATATCACTCCTGGCCCAAACTCCGGTAGAAGTGCGCAGAGGTGGTTTAAACTCAACCGGTGTTTTAATTTTTTTCGCAGCGCGCCACAAGGAGTAATTAGATGCTGGTGTTACGTCGAGATTTTCCAGATAGTTTTTAAGAGATGCAGTTGTTTCATATGCAAGCAGTTCTTGGAGTCTTTTAGTGCACTCTTTTAATTTAATTTTATTTTGGGGTGATCTGTGCTGTTGCCATTCTCTTCTAGCTCTTCTTTTTGCACATACGAGATGTTCAATATCTGTAGAATATATTCTGTTAAACCCAGTCTGCGGATGGGAGGAAGTTGCATGTTCAGCTGCCTGCTTAATATTTTCGTTAAGATTAGCAATATTAGATTCAATGTCATCATGAGTTCTTAGCTTAATGTTTTCAGTGCAATGACTACTAAGATATTTTTTGAATCGCAGCCAATTAACACGACTGACCATTTTCACATATGGGTGAGGTAGAGCACTTCTCAGTGGGCTACAGATTGTAACGATCGTGGGAGAGTGATCGGACGATTGCAAATCTTAACGAGAATATTAAACAAGCTTCTGAACATGCCACTACCTCCCATCCGCTACTGGGTTCAATAAAATTTATTCTACAGACGTTGAACATCTCGTACGTGAAAAAAGAAGAGCTAGAAGGGAATGGCAACAGCACAGATCACCTCAACACAAAATCAGATTTAAAGAGTGCACTAAACGACTCCAAGAGTTGCTTGCATCTGAAAAAACTGCATCTTTCAAAAATTATCTGGAAGGCCTTGATGTCACACTAGCATCTAATTACTCTTTGTGGCGCGCTGCTAAAAAGCTTAAAACACCCGTTGAGTTTAAGCCACCTCTGCGCACATCTACCGGAGGTTGGGCAAGAAGCGATACTGAAAAAGGTAACATATTTGCTGAGCATTTAAAATCCGTATTTACACCAAATACATGTACCGGTGATGCTGATTTGCCGAGTGTAGTTGCTCTACCACCTCGACCCTTAAAATTTACGATGTGTGATGTACAAAAACTAATTGCCGAACTCTTACCAAGGCTGAGTCATATAGGCCAATAAGTTTACTGTCAACAATGTCAAAGCTTTTTGAAAAGCTACTCATGACAAAATTGTCTTAAATTTTAACTGATAATGGGTGCATCCCGGACCATCAATTTGGTTTTAGAAGCCAGCATAGCACCATTGAGCAAACGCATAGATTGGTTCAATTTATCAGAAAAACATTTGAGGAAAAGAAGTATTGTTCTGCCCTGTTTATTGATGTTTCTCAGGCATTTGATAAAGTGTGGCATGAAGGCCTGATTTTGAAATTGAAGACATACTTACCAATAAACATTCTAAATCTTTTGGAAAGTTACATTCTTGCACGAAAATGTACAGTGGTGGAAGGACACTTTATGAGTATGCCTGAAACTATCTCATCCGGTGTGCCACAGGGGAGTATACTGGGGCCATTTTTATATTTGATTTATAATTGTGATATGCCTGTGAGCAGTAGTATCCACACTTCTACATTTGCCGACGATACCGCCTGTCTTAGTATGCACGAAAACCCTGATGAGGCATCCCGAAAACTAGAGGAACACATTAGCCAGATGGAACTATGGTTAAACTTATGGAGAATTAAGGTAAATACACAAATGTGTCCATATAACATTTACCTTACGAAGAGATACTTGTTCCCCCATTCGGATTACTAATCAAGTTGTTCCTCAACATTCACATGTGAAATATCTTGGTATACACCTCGATCGACGGCTTACATGGAAACATCACATTGACTATAAGTTAACTCAAATGAAACTAAAATTAACTCAGGTACATTGGCTGATTGGCAGAAATTCAACACTCAGCCTAGACTGCAAACTTTTAATATACAAGTCACTTTTAAAGCCAATATGGTGTTACGGTATCCAGTTATGGGGCACTGCTTCTGCTTCCAATGTAGAGAGAATTCAACGAAGACAAAACAAAATTTTAAGGTTAATAACATCTGCTCCATGGTACATTAAGAATTCAAATATACATCGTGATTTAAATGTGCCACTAGTGACTCAAGAAATTGCAAAATACATAGGCAAATATCTAACTAAACTCGTGTCACATCCTAATCCGCTTGCTCGTAACATTTTGAACTTTACTGGACACATCCGCTTAAAAAAGAGAGATACAAGGGCTCTAATACTAAACACTCCGAATGAAGTTGCTTGAAAAAAAATTTTGTTTTGCTTATCACCACTTATGTATTATTTACAACTATCACTTAGTTATGTCTGGCATTGGTCGGGCCTATTAATTATATGTTAGATTTAAGATTTCAATACTTATTGTTAGTTCATATATGAAGATACAATAAATAAAAAAACATGCATAAAAAAAAATAAAAAATACCTAAATTATTTGTAAATAAGAATCAAATATTAGATTAATGATCTTTTTTTTATATCATATTTTTTCTTTATATATACATAGAGTTAAATTTGTATTAGTACCAAGATTTTTAAGAAAAAATTTTAAATAAAATATTGAAAAAAGAATTAAATATGTGATTGGTTTTTATTTCTTTATTGGCTTTACTTCGTTGGATCATAAATTTTTTGTTTTTCCTTATGTGCAAATTTTTGTTTTTATATTGCATAAACATGCACAGTCTTGTTTTCACGTTACTTAAACATGCGCAATCATGTTTTCTTTGAGAGGAATTGAATTCCACAATATTATGAAATTCCATTAAATTTCATCAGATATTTTCTTATCAACACTAACTGCTTTAACACCATCTCATTATTGTTTGCTGACAGAATATAGCAGAACAGGTATCAGCTATCAGATCAGCTTTTTCAGCTATCAGATCAGCTTTTCAGGACCTGGTCTGGTTTTCAGATCAGCTTTTCAGGACCTGGTCTGGTTTTCAGATCAGCTTTTCAGGACCTGGTCTGGTTTTCAGATTAGTTTTTCAGGAGCTGGTCTGGTTTTCAGATCATCTTATCAGATATGAAATCAGGTAGTAGGTCTGGTTTTCAGATCAGGTTATCTGATTCAGATTGAGTTGTCAGTTTACAAGTAGCTAGCCATTTATAACATTTATATGAATTAAGTTTCAGGTCAGATGAATCAACTAAAGTCAATCTTTTATGAGCAGTAATTTTTTTTATGAAAACATATAAAAGCTGAAGAACCTTAAGAAAATACTATATTATTTATCCTTCCACCACTCGCTACAAACTTCTTAAAACTTTTAAAAATTCATATTACATACAACATGATGCCTATAAACGTGCTTATTTTTTTCTCATCTTGCATAAACATTATAATTACATTTGCATTGTCTCTTATTAAATCGTTACAACCATATTCATAAAAATATTATACAGCATTTCGAATTTTGTTTAAGCAAAATTCACTAAAGTTGTATTCATAATAGAAATTTAGCTTAAAAACATCTTTTAAACCTTATATAAATCACATAATTTTAAAATTGACTGCACCCATATTTAAAATAATTTTGAGTTGACCTTTGTATAATTTTGCCTTATGTTTATTTGTATATTTAACTTTGCCTGTACGTATGTACACATGTATGCATGCATATATTAGGAATAATGCTACAAGTACAATGATGACTCATTCTACTTGTGCCCCATACAAAAATATACACGTACATATATGTACTTATGTATGTATATTATTCTGCTTTTCAGATGCAACATCAGCAAATATCATAATTAAAATGCTTTAAGCTTTATTATAATATCTCATTCTTTTAAAAATGAAATTAACTTCTTCGGATATTCATATTTGACTTGATATAGATAATTTGAGTATAAATAGAAATATTCGGACTTGATTAGTAGTAGTGGAATGGGCATCCGGCGACAATTAAACTTGCACAATTGTTAGTGAAATTGTTAAATTTGGGTAATTAAAATTTGAAAATTGTTAAATTCTTGGAAATTTGTGAAATTTGATACCTGCGAGGGTGGTTCAATAAGTCCGTCCAATTTTTTTTATTTTTCCTAATGCCAACGGAAAATCCTGAAAATGATTTTTCGTAATGTGGACCAGGAAAAAAGTGAAAAAAAAATTGTAATATCGACGGGAAAAACGTGAAAAAAATTTTTTTCCTAATACCAGCGGAAAATCATAAAAATGAGTTTTCGTAATGTGGACGGAAAAAAAAGTGAAAAAATATATTTAGTAATGCCGACGGCAACAACGTGAAAAAAAAATATTTTTGTAATGCCGACGGGAAAAACGTGAAAAAAAAATTTTTCCTAATGCCAACGAAAAATCCTGAAAATGATTTTTCGTAATGTGGACCAGGAAAAAAGTGAAAAAAAATTGTAATACCGACGGGAAAAACGTGAAAAAAAAATATTTTTCCTAATGCCAGCGGAAAATCATAAAAATGATTTTTCGTAATGTGGACGGCAAAAACGTGAAAAAATTTTTAGTAATGCCGACGGGAAAAACGCGAAAAAAAATATTTTTCCTAATGCCAACGGAAAATCCTAAAAATGATTTTTCGTAATGTGGACGTTAAAAACCTAAACAATTTTAATCAGCGCCGAACATGCCACTACTTTCCATCCGCAGACTGGGTTTAATAGAATTTATTCTACAGACATTGAACGTCTTTTACGTGAAAAAAGGACAGCTAGAAGGGAATGGCAACAGCACAGATCACCCCAAAATAAAATTAGATTTAAAGAGTGCACTAGACGACTCCAAGAGCTGCTGGCATATGAAAAAACTGTGTCTTAAAAATTCTAATTACTCATTGTGGCGAGCTGCTAGAAAGCTTAAAACACCCGTTGAATATAGACCACATCTGCGCACTTCTACCGGAAGTTGGGCCAGAAGCGATACTGAAAAAGGTAACATATTTGTTGAGCATTTAAAATCCGTATTTACCCCAAACACATGTATTGGTGTTGTTGATTTACCGAGTGTAGTTGCGCTACCCCCTCGACCCATAAAATTTAAGACGCGTGATGTTCAGAAACTAATTGGAGAACTCAACCCGAAGAAAGCTCCAGGTATTGATGGAATAAGTAATAATATGCTGATAAACTTGCCCCATATTACAATTAGAATTCTGTTATTTATTTTTAACGCCATTATACGACTGGAGTATTATCCACAAAGCTGGAAGCTTGCGAAGGTCAAAATGATTCCAAAGCCGGGCAAAGACCTTACCAAGGCTGAGTCATACAGGCCAATAAGTCTGCTATCAACAATGTCAAAACTCTTCGAAAAGCTGCTCATGACAAAATTGTCCCCAATTTTAACTGATACTGGGTGCATCCCAGACCACCAATTTGGTTTTGAAGTCAGCATAGCACAATTGAACAAACTCATAGATTGGTGCAATTTATAAGAAGAACTTTTGAAGAAAAAATTTATTGTTCTGCCCTGTTTATTGACGTTGCTCAGGCCTTTGATAAAGTGTGGCATGAAGGCCTTATTTTAAAATTAAAATCATATTTACCAATAAATTTTCTGAATTTATTAGAAAGCTACATAACTACCCGAAAGTTTACGATTGTGGAAGGAGAATTCATGAGTCTGCCCCAATCTATACCATCCGGTGTGCCACAGGGGAGCATACTGGGACCAGTTTTGTATTTGATTTATACTTGTGATATGCCTTTGAGCAGCAATATCCATACATCTACGTTTGCCGATGATACAGCCTGCCTTAGTATGCACAAAAAACCGCACGAGGCTTCCCGATATCTTCAAAAACATATTACACAGTTGGAAATCTGGTTGAACTTATGGAGAATTAAAGTCAATGAACAAAAGTGTGTCCATACAACGTTTACCCTAAGAAGAGATACTTGTTCCCCCATTCGAATCAACAATCAAAATATTACTCAACATTCCCAAGTGAAATACCTTGGTATACACCTTGATCGAAGGCTTACATGGAAACATCATATTGACTTTAAGCTAACTCAGATGAAACTTAAGTTATCTCAAATTCATTGGTTGATTGGCAGAAATTCAACACTTAGTCTGGACTGCAAACTTTTAATATACAAGTCGCTTTTGAAGCCAATATGGTGTTACGGTATCCAGTTATGGGGCACTGCTTCAGCTTCCAATGTAGAGAGAATCCAACGAAGGCAAAACAAAATTTTAAGGTTAATAACATCTGCTCCATGGTACATTAAGAATTCAAATTTGCATCGTGATTTAAAAATGCCACTAGTGAATGAAGAAATTGCTAGATACGCAGGCAAATACTTAACAAAACTCGAGTCACATCCTAATCCGCTTGCTCGTAATATTTTGAATTTTACTGGTCACATCCGCCTAAAAAAGAGGGACACAAGGGCTCTTATACTCAACACTCTAGATGGGAATGCTTGAAAATACATTTAATTTTCCTTTTTGATTATCAATACTTTGTATTACTTAAACTATCACTAAGTTTTGACCGACACTGGTCGGGCTAAATAATTATATTTTAACTTTAAGATTTGATCACTTATTGTTAGTTCATATTTGAAGATACAATAAATAAATATATATGTATTAAAAAAAAGGGGGCGCTGAGAAAGGCTCAGCAGTGGGCTTGCGTCAACTCAGTGACAAACTTAATGCTCATATGCGTGCTTTGCAGACGGTGCGTACTAAAGAACAAATAGCTGATGGCTTTCTTATTCACATAGTTACTTCAAAGCTTGACGTTAAATATAAAACAAAATGGGAAGAAACCTTACCTACTGATGCATTTCCCAATTGGCTTTCTTTTGAATCATTTTTGGACAAAAGATGCAGATTTTTAGAAAAAATTTTAACTTCTATGCCACCAAAACCTCCAAATCATCTTCAACGCCGGTATGTACATTTTGCAATTCTAGAGAACATTTTATAACAAAATGCTCAAAGTTTGAAAATCTTTCGCCAACATTACGCTTTAAAGAAGCTAAGAGATTACAATTATGTTTGAATTGTTTGAATGTATTGAAAAATTGTTGATCAGGACACTGTCGTTACTGCACATCAAAACACCATTCACTTTTACGTATTGATACTCGTAATAATCTTGATAAATCATCAGCTGTTTCTTCATCAACGGACTTAACGCTGGAATCGTCAACGCAATCTTAACTTATTTCATTTGCACCGTGTGTTTCCCTTCAACCTCATAAATTTTACAACGTTAATGTATTGTTAGCCACTGCTATTGTAATGGTTAAAAATAGATTTGGATCTCTCGTACCATGTCGCGCAATTTTGGACTCAGCATCTCAGTTGAACTTCGTAAAAACTCGCCTTTCTAATCAGCCGATAGAACAGTAGATATTTTTGTAAAGTTTCGAAACAACAATTTATAGTAACCGCTATAACAGACTACAAACCTAACGTGAATGTTAGTGTTACAACTTGGAATATTCCACAAAACGTAGAATTGGCAGACCCCTTGTTTTACAAACCTGTCCGTGTGGATATGTTGATTGGTGCTGTCCTATTTTTTGAACTAATGTGCGTTGGACAAATTTCTCTTGGGAGAAATGCGCCTATTTTACAGAAAACTGTATTCGGTTGGGTAGCAGTTGGTGGTGTGTTTAACAAGTCAAACTTTTCGCCATTAGCGGCAATCTGCAAACATGTTGATAATGAAAACGAACATAATATGTTAACTCTAATTAAAGGTTTTTGGGAGATAGAAAACAATTTTGATGATGCGTATACTTATACAAATGATGATATTCGCTGCGAAAACTTCTTTAAACAAACTACAATTCGGTTGAGTTCCGGTGAATATTCGGTAAGTCTACCAAAAGTTAGACCTAGTAATCTGCTTGGCGAATCATTTGAGCAAGCTTTACATCGTTTCAAATGTTTAGAAAAAAAGCTAAGCAAAATACCAGAAATTAAGAAACAATACGCAGCGTTTATGACAGAGTACGAAAACTGAAATCATATGTCATTGCTCTCATCACCTACTCAAACCACATATTACCTGCCTCATCACTGCGTACACAAGAGTGATAGTACAACAAAATTGAGAGTAGTTTTCGATGGATCGGCCAAAACATCGACAGGTCTTTCACTAAATGACATACTCTATACTGGACCTACAATACAACCAAAACTTTTCATCACTCTCTTGCGTTTTCGTTTCTTTAAGGTGGCGCTTAGTGTGATATTTGTAAAATGTACAGATGCGTTAAGGTATTTAGTCCAGATGATTATTTGCAGTGTATATTATGGAGAGAAAATCCAACAGAAATTATTAAGGTCTATAAGTTAAACACTGTTACGCATTTGATGAAATGAACAACCTTCCTTTAGGCGAAAAAATAGTAAAACGGGATTTTTAGGTTGATGACATGATCTCTGGTGGCGACTCTGTTGACGAAGTAAAAGAAATTCTGCAACAAGTTACATCGTTACTTATAAGAGGTAAATTCCATATTAGAAAGTGGTGCTCCAACGAACGGCATTTTTACAAGGTATTCCGGCAGTAGATGGAACTGATGTTACCAAGGCTTTAGGTATAGCATACCCAAAGGCGGGTAACGTTATATTCTCATTTTTACCAGCTCAAAATTATGGCATAGTATCCAAACGCTCAATAATATCTACAGTTGCTCGTACTTATGATCCATTGGGTCTCATTGGCCCCATTATTACAAAAGCAAAGGTATTTATACAAATATTGTGGAAGCACAATTTGCATTGGGATGAAAGCTTACCTCAATCCCTACATTCGACTTGGTGTGACTTCAAAATTTTACATAGTACATAATCTAGCGTTTCCTCATTATGTTCTAGCACCGAATGCAATTGTACAAATTCATGCATTTTGTGATGCAAGTCTGGTAGCTTGCGTATATGTACGGTCTGATTTTGGTGGAGTAATTCAAACAACCCTATTGTGTTCTAAATCTCGAGTCTCGCCTTAAAAACTCTTACGGTACCAAAATTAGAACTATCATCAGCGTTGTTATTAGCAGAGCTTTTAGCTGTCGTAAAAAATTCGTTTCCGTCTACATACGAAATTCATTGCTGGCCTGATTCCATGATAGTGTTATCCTGGTTACAAGAGGAATCATTGAATTTCAATATATTTGTATCAAATAGAGTCAGTAGCATTCAATCGCTAACAAATAAAATGACATGGCATCACGTTCCTACTGACTTAAATTCGGCAGATATTTTATCCAGAGGTGCCTTACCTGGAGAACTATTATCATCAAAAATTTGGAAAAGTGGTCCAGATTTTCTATACAACGATTGTACAACCTGGCCAAAACTTGTTAACTTTTTGACAGATTTGCCAGAAAAAAAAACGATGTGTACTAGTCGTCGCTCCCGTAAACGATTGGTCAATATATTGCAAATATCATAATTCATTCACGAAGATGCAGCGCATTTTCGGCTACGTATATAAATTTGTAATTTTGAAGTTCTCTTTAAACGACCAAATTGAAAGAGGCCCATTAAAACCGCTTGATTTAAAAATGGGCAGGCACTTATTGATCCGCAATATTCAACAAATATATTTTGCATCTGAATACAAGGCTTTAAAAAGCAACAAAACCATATCCAGCTCAAGTAAGATATACTCACTTTCTCCATTAATTGATTCCTCAAGCTTGATTAGAGTTGGAGAAATGCTGGAAAATTCATCATTAGAATTTGAAGCAAAACATCCCATTTGCTAAAGATTCACCCTTTCACTAAAGCTTTGATAATGAGATTTCATCGCAAGCTGTTGCACGCTGGACCACAAAGCCTCCTTGCTACAATTAGATTGCAGTATTGGCCACTTGGTGGACGAAAAGCAGTAAGTTCAGTAGTTTCAAAATTCATCCAGTGCTTCCGTTTAAACCTAAATACGCACAACATATTATGGGCAATTTACCTCATGATCGTGTACAGCAGTGCCGAGCATTTCAAACTACTGATCTTGACTTTTGTGGACCTTTCTATTACAAATCTGGAATGAAGAATAGACCACCAATAAAATGTTACATTTGTATTTTCGTTTGCTTTGCCACAAAGGCCTCGCATCTGGAGCTCGTTGATGAATTAACAACAGCATCGTTTATATTTGCACTCAAGCGGTTCATCTCTATTAGAGGAAAGCCGCAAACAATTTGGTCGGACAATGCCACAAATTTTATCGGTGCCAAAAATGAATTGGAAGATTTGAAAAAGCTATTTATGAGTCAGTCTCATTTGGTATTAGTACACCAGGAGTGTCTGAACGAAAGTATCACCTGGAAATTTATTCCACCAAAGTCCCCACACTTTGGTGACCTCTGGGAGGCCGCCGTAAAAGCAGCAAAATATCATTTTCGTCGCGCAGTAGGCATTTCAATACATACTTCTGAAGAGTTCCGTACATTGGTTTATCAAATATCAGCTATTTTAAATTCTCGGCCATTATGCGCAATTTCAGATAACCCAAATGATCTTGACGTTCTAACCCCAGGTTATTTTTTTAGTGGGAGCACCGTTAACGGCCATCGTAGAACCCGAAGTTACGGATGCCAATATATCTCATCTAAGCAGATGGCAGAAAATTTCGTTTTTGCAGCAAACATTTTGGAAGAAGTGGAGCACAGCGTATCTTACACTTTTACAAGAACGTTATAAGTGGCAAAAATCTAAACCCAATATTTCAGTAAGTGATTTGGTCTTATTGAAGGATGAAAGCCTTCCACCGCTTAAATGGCAAATGGGCCGTATCACTGAAATTATATGTGGAGTGGATGGAATTGCGCGGGTTGCAGTTGTTCAAACCAATAACAAACTGGTGAAGAGAGCTGTTGCAAAGTTGGCCGTCCTACCAGTTTAAAAAGATTTAATTGAAAGTTAAGGCCTGCCAACGGGGGGAGGATGTTTACCGCAGTCCGTCCCTGCAGTTTTAAATGATTAACTTTTATGTATTCAGGTTTAGCATGTAATATAATTACATACTTGTATACATATATACTTACATGCATAATATTTACACATATGTACACAACTACTGTATGCATTTAAAATTTATTGCAATTAAAGTAAATAGATAATAACTGTACTAAATTCTTTTGAAACTTGTTACAATAGCTTAAGAAATTTTGATTTACGCATTCGTCAAATGTAATAAGAATAAATATGTCGTTTTTCTGTACAACTAAGTTACGTTTTTCTTTTTAGAATTTGTAACTTGTCTGTAAAAAAATTACAGTCTCAAAACATACAGTTTGTCAAATAAGTGTTTTTAAAAGCAGAAAAACAAATACAAGCATTTCTGCAGGATATGTATTTTATTTTGAGAAAAGTTATTAGATAGTCAGTGAGTTGAAACATGAATTTAACAAACATGCAATGTGAATGCAAAATCAGCTGTTTATGGTTTTAACGTTAAAACCAGGTTTTAACTTTCAGTGTGAAAACACTATGCGATTTATCTAGAGATTATCTCAGAACTCTTTTATCGAGAGTGAGAGAGAGAGCAAGAGAGAGAGTGATAGAGAATTGTAAAACAATCATTCGATAACTATTTGCGAAATTTTACGATACTAACCAAGTATGATTTTTATTTTGAGAGTTAAGTATGAAAAGAAAACAAATTACTTTTTTTTAGTACTTATTAATAAAAACACTTTTCATTTATTGATTAAAGCCTAACTTAAAATGGGAGGTAGAATTCTTCCAAAAACGGAAAAACTTTCAAAATTCACAAAATAAGAGCTAAATTAATACAAAATAAATTAAAAAAATATGATTACTATGTTTATTTAGCCCTATTAAACGTCTATCGATTCCATATTTGGCGTACACAAGATGGTGCTACAGCAATCTGTTAATAATAGAGTCAATATGTTTCAAGAGTTTTGATTAGAACAGATCTATGAAAATTACAAATTAACTAAAAGAATTAAATTATTGTAAACCCTGTTTACGTACCTCCAATAATTTAAAAAATATTTTATGTAAAATACCAAGCAGATTGAATTTACACTTGCATTTAATATCCATACACATCGCTCATTTACTCAAAGAATGCCAACTCAAAAAAACCAGTTTGCCAGAAAACGAGTATGAATTTTTCAATTTACACACATATTAATGGAATTGAAAATTTTATGTTTCACTCAAGAGCTGAGTAAACAAAATAAGTGTATGAAATTTTTACACAATATAATGAACGATATGAGGATCAATTCTGATTAATTAAATCAAAAATTCTATGTTTTCAGTTATGACGTTATTTGAGTAAATGAGCGATATATTTAATTTTTATAAAAAAATAAAAAAATGAAACACTTGAAACAACCGGCAAGATTCTTATTCAAAACAAGCACCAGCGAGAAATGTAGAAAAAATAACAATCTATAACAGTAAATATGGAAGTAAAAAGGAGCAAACATATATTTGATAAAGGCATCGTCGATTAAACATTGAAAGATTTATAAAAGAGACTTAAGCACTCTACAAATAACCACCAGGAAATTCGTTTAGGAGTTGTACATAGATATGTACAACTCCTATAGCTCTTGGCTACCCAGGTAAAAGTTGCCAACCGTACAAAAATTTAAAAATTGTTTTTATTTATTTTTCCTGAGAAAATCCTGAAATTAATACCTTTATTAAGTTCTTTATGTAAAAGAGTAATTGCAACTGTTTCATTTTGGCATTTGGTAAGAATACACTTAACATCTAACATGCTTAACTCTAGTTACATTTTTTTTCTGGTCTAAATCTTTAACGACGTATAAACCTACATCCCTGGATGCTAGTTGATACGTACAAATCAAGAGTTTCGTTATATATATTGCCTTATAGATAAATATTATAACTTTTGTATACAGAAATTTTGCTACTGAAAATTTCTGATATAACCATGACATTTCCATTACTTAGTAAACAGGTATTATCAGGAGGAAGGGTTGTAATTTTATTTCCATTAATGTTGACAAAAGAAAATAGTGTTTTCGATTCAACTGTGTCTATATTTTTTCCCAGTAAATATTTTTTATTTTAAGCAAGACTAATGGTATATTATTTGAGAAACTGTTGTATGAAAAATTCAAATTCAAAAATCTTTTGGGTTGAAATCTACTGACGAGTTCCAAAAGCGTAAACGAAATGCATTTACATTTATTTTTACACGGAAAAATTTCCGTGTAGCATTTTGTGTAGAATTATGTTTACATAATTAAAAATTACAATTTTCAATTCGTGTGTGAAGTCTGTGCTCCTCTATGGATGTGAAATGTGGAACATGGGGCCAAAGGACGTGAACACCTTGCAAGTTCTTACCAACAAATTCCTAAGAAGTATATTAAGAATTTGCTGGACCAACAGAATTCCAACACGCATCTCTGGATATGTACACGTCAAAGCCGAGTATATACCGAATTATTAAGGAGGAAATGGAGATGGATTGGCCACGGATTACGAAGAGCACCCAAAGATGTCACCCGCAATGCCATTGACTAGAAGGCGCAAGGTAGCAGAATGAGAGGACGGCATGCTCACACTTGGCAAAGACAACTAGAGGCAGAGGCTTCACGGGCAGGAAAAAGCTGGAATGAAATTAAGAACCTAGCATCAAACAGAAACGATTGGAAAACTTTTGTTGAGTCTACGCTCCTTATAGCAACTAAAAGATCTAATATATACATATGTATATATATTCATATGTTTACATACACACCAATTCATTTATTGTTAATATTTTCAACACACAAAAACATTAAAAATAAATTAAAATTTTATGAAAACTAGAAATGTCAAAAATTTCGTGACAAACAGTTGTATGAAACAGAGAATAGATTGAATGCCGTATTTTGTTTGTTTTGAATGCAATCACAATAAAACCTGCATATTGTTGTCAATCCACAACATTTGAAAGAAACAACGCATGGCTCAATCGAAAGAAATGAGTGCGGTGAATTTTATTGCGTGAGTAGATAGGTAATGGTGGCGGGCGACATGTTTTGGGAATTAAAAACCGGGAAAAACATGTCGTCCTCCCCCATTAATACAAAAACGATGGCAACGCTGTTATAAATGTGAGGGATTTTGGGGATTTTCATTCCGAGATTTTGTGTGTGTGTGTGTTTGATTCTTTCTATGTATGTATGTACTTGTGTGTGCAGCTTTTGTTGTTATTGTAGAGAAACGTTGTGCTTACAGTAGATGTATGGATCTGTGGGTGTTTGTATGTGTGTGACCATATGTGTGAGTTTTTGTATTTACTTGTATGTTTGCTGGTGTCCGCTACTTTTGTTGACAGTACTACTCTCTAATTATCATCCATACAAAACTTTGTACTATAGACATTTAACATGTGCTTGATATTGAAAACCTACTAGTAATACTAAAACAATTGACTAGGTAGTGACTACGTAGGTGTTATGGAAGCATGTAGAAATATCAACCAGACAGTTAGTACTGGTATATTTCTATAATTTACGTACGTACAAATGTATGTATATTGACAAGTTGTTGACAATTCCGCCGAATTCGTGTTGATCATATCTGCTTTCTCTCTTTCTTTTATAATCACGGATAGAAAATAACTTTTTATACTACAATTGTCTCTAGAATTTTAGTGTTGCAACAAAGACACTTCGTCCCACTCTGACTGCAGGGTAGTGACAAGGAATCGGTGTATTTGTAGGTACTATGTATTAATCGTTATTTGATTGACTTTGGTTTGCTGGTTTGAGTTATCGTTGGTATACTTATGTAGGGTTATTGTATGTATGCATTTATGTTAATGATCTCTAGGGAAATAATCTAATAGCTGCAGGTAGTGGCAACCCTGATAGCTGTTTGGAATGGAGGTGGATAGGGAATCTATTTGGTAATGTATGTAAATATATGCTATTGGCGTAATGTATTTGATCGTATCTATTTTTGCTTTAAAGAATATAATTGCTTGTATGAATTACATCAATACTTTTTCGTATATATGTATGTTTTCTAGACTATTTGCGTTGCTATTCTTATGGAGATAGAAAATATTGTGTTGGCATAAGTTTTATATGTATATGATGAATTTCAGATGTTAAATGTTTTGAATCCTATCAGGTTGATAGGAAGAGCTTTTGAATAGGGATAATGATATTTTTATTTCAGTATATTTTCACTTTAATGAAACAATTATAGGAAATAGCTTTTGGAGACATACAGCAAAAAATTATAGAAGCACCTACTTTCACATGTACCGATTTTTCTCGTACGTGTGTATTACAAACTGATGCTAGCGATTTTGTTCTGGGTATTGCTGTGTATATGAATTTCATCATATATCGTAATACCAACAGTGAATTCTGGAAATGTGTATGTGTGTGTGAGAACATACATGTGTGTGTGTGTGTATGAATTTCATCATATACCGTAATAAATTAGATTTGATGGCTACTACGCGATTCGAATATAAAGTGTATAAGAAATAATGTAGATTGTTATCAGTCTGCTCTAATATCTCAACAAGTGACAACCTATTTTCCCAACAAAAATTTCTAAACTGTTTAAAATCCAAAAACTATAAAAGTGCTAGAACTAACTACTGTTTGATAAACAAGCTTATAGTGTATAAAAAATAATTAAATAAATTGTTTATAAATAAAATAGTTAAATAAAATAATTAAATTAACTAATAAAACAAATAAATAATTAAATAAAATGAATACTACAAGTTGTACCATCTGCAATAAAGTCTTTATGACTCAAACAAAACTAAATCAGCATATGGAAACGCACTCATATGCTAACCAATCAAAGGTTCTCCTTGGAACTAATAAGCTAAATCTTCAAAACAAATATTGTGAGGATTGTGATGACATGATCCCATCAAATGGTTATATGGCTCATGTCAGAACCACAAAACATAAAAACAGTTGTCACCAAGAACGGATTGGTGATTTTCTCACTAAAAGAGTAAGCAACTTCAATGGAAGGATCGAGACATATCCTCCTCAACAAACATGTGGCTATCTTGTTTCCAGAGGAGTTTCTGAAATCTGCCAAGAGCTCCATAGTACAACAACTCAATGAATGTAGTAGGATACATACTGCATTTAAATTTAATATGGAGCTCACATGTGATTATATGAAGATGGTGAATGATGAGATGAATGTTTCCCAACTTGTACATATTTCGAAAATGATGTTGGTGACTTTGTCTGATGACATAGAAGACATGTACAAGAAACAGACGGAGGAGCTAAGAGCCAAAATGGACGAATTTCAAGAGAGGGATAGCGGATGGACTTTGACTTCAATAAATTTCCTTGAAGTTAATATAACCAAGGCGTCGATAATAAGAGGATCGAGCTGTATCCCTCTTCCAAAAAAAATTGCAGCAAAACATGCATGCATAATGTTGAGAATAATGACATTTGTTGCTTTAAATGGTCTCTCATTGCTGCTTTGAATGTAAATAGTGGCCTGAGTCCTAAACAACGGAAAAACTGTAGAAATTACAATATTGCAAACATTTGTGATGATAATATTATTATAGGGGAAATTGTATTAAATTTTGAAGGCCTAGAGTTTCCACTCCCATTGAAGCCGATAAAACAATTCGAGAATCAAAATGATATGAGCATAAATGTGTTTGGTCACAATGGCATATCGCTTGTAGGACAATACTACATAACAAAAGGAGAAAAACACATTCATATTAATCTCTTATTGCTCCAGTCCAATGAGAACTTCCACTATGTGCTCATCAAAGATATATCAAAGTAAGTTTCATTAGTGCATTTATGCAAAATGTGTTCCCTATTTAAAAAGTTATTTCTTATTGTCATATTAATTTATATATTATTTTATTTTTCTCTCTTCTTTAGACTTCTTCGTTCCAGCATTACAATGCATGATCACAAGATTTATATCTGCAACACCTGCCTGTATCATTCACATGATGATTATCAGCATAAACATCTTTGTGGTAAAAAAGTCATCAGGATGCCCGAAGATGGATGTATTATTAAGTACAAAAACTACTACAAACAGCTAGATGTACCATTTGTCATCTACGCAGACTTCGAGTCTATTTTAGAAAAACTCCATGATCCTGTAAGTAAAAGCACTACAAATGTACAGAAACACAATGCGTGTGCATTCGGCTATTTTATTACTTGTAGTTTTAAGAAAGAAAATAACTTATATATACATTATTTTGGTGAAGATTCGGCAAATGTATTTATCAAAAAAATAGTTGAAGATTGTACAGATATCTATCTAAATTATTTACTAAAAGTTAAGAAAATGTTCATGACCCCAATAGAAATAGCTCAATATAATAATGCAAAAAATTGTCATATATGTAAGAAAATATTAAATAACGATAAAGTTAGAGGTCATTGTCATCTTACGGGCAATTATCGTGGGGCAGCTCATAGCGAATGTAATTTAAATTATAAAACACCTCAGTTTATTCCGGTTATTTTCCATAATCTTTCTGCATATGATATGCACCTATTTTTCAAAGAACTTTCTTCTATAAAAAATGGCACAATAAAAGTGATTCCCCAGAACACAGAACGTTATATTTCTCTTTCAATTTTTATCAGATTATATGAAAAACATGGATTCGAAATAAGATTTATAGACTCGTTTAGATTTATGGCTTCGAGTTTAGATACGTTAGCAAAAAATCTTGATAGCAATGATATTAATACTATTCGATCATGTTCCGTTGATGAAGCTCATTTCAACCTGATTAGAAGAAAGGGTGTATTTCCGTACTCTTACATGGATTCCATGACTAAGTTTAAGGAAATTAAACTCCCTAGTATAGAAGAGTTCTTCAATATTCTAACGTATGAAGAATGTGATGTTGTCGAGTATGAACATCCTCAAAAAATATGGAGAGAGTTTAACTGTAAAACCCTCCTTGACTATACTGAACTCTACTTAAAGACAGATGTTCTTCTTCTTACTGACGTGTTTGAAAATTTTAGGAAAATTTGTAGAGGTATATACGATTTGGACCCCTGTCATTATTATACAGCACCAGACTTATCCTGGGATGCAATGTTAAAAACCACAGAAGTTTCACTGGAACAGTTCACTGATTCCGAAATGTATATGTTTATGCAAAACGGAATTAGAGGTGGACTAGTTCAATGCTCACAAAGATATTCGAAAGCGAATAACAAATATTTGGAAGATTTTGATGCATCAAAACCATCAGAATTTCTTGTCTATTTAGACGCTAACAATTTGTATGGTTGGGCGATGTCGGAATATCTTCCTTACGATGAATTTGAGTGGGTATGTGATACTGATTTTGATTTTATGAAAATTTCTGAGAGTATGGGTACATTTTGGAAGTGGATATAGATTATCCCGATTCAGTGCATGATCTACATAATGATTTGTCATTTTGTCCCCAAAATAAGACAGTGGGGGGATACAAAATCAAAAAATTAGTTGCAGACTTACACGCAAAAACAAATTACACCATGCACTATAGTTTTAAAACAAGCCATTTCAAATGGCCTCATCTTAAAACAAATCCATAGAATACTCAGATTTAAGCAATCCGCTTGGCTTAAAAAATATATTGACTTAAACACATTATATAGGACAAATGCTAAAAATAATTTTGAAAAAGATTTCTTCAAACTTTTGAACAACGCTGTTTATGGGAAGACAATGGAAAGCATTGAAAAACGTAGGGACATTAGAATTGCTTCATCTTGGGAAACAACAAACAGGAATCATTTAGGTCTCAGAGCATTAATTTCGAAACCAAATTTTATGCAGTTGACAAAATTTTGTGATGATATGTATGCGGTAGAGTTAGAAATAATGGAGCCACTATATGATAAACCCATATATGTTGGCTTTACAGTACTGGAGTTATCCAAGTGGAGAATGTATGACTTCCATTATGGCTTCATGAAGCCTAAATTTGGAGAGAACATTTCTCTCAACTATATGGATAGTGACTCGTTTATTTATTCAATTAAAACTGATGATTTTTACGATGACATCCGTAATGATATTATTTTGAATTTTGATACTTCAGAATATCCTATAGATAATCAATTTCGTTTGCCACTACTCAATAAGAAGGTTTTAGGTATGATGAAAGATGAAAACAGTGGGGATATAATGACAGAGTTTGTTGGTTTAAGAGAAAAAATGTATTCTCTGTCGACTCTTCGCTCGGAAGCTGTTAAAAAATCTAAAGGGGTCAAAAAGTCTGTAATTAAAAAGTTGTCCATTAATGATTACAAAAGTTGCTTATTTGAATCCAAAATTATCTCAGATGAAATGTTTTTGTTTAGGTCTAAAACACATCAACTATATACTCAAAAACTAAATAAAATAGCTTAGTTTTTGTGATGATAAAAGAAATATAATGAAAGATAAAATAAAATTGCGTGCATGGGGGCATTACATAGACCGAAATAATGAAACAATGGATGTAGAATAGAATGCTTCCTACTAAATTGCATGTAAGATGACAACAAGAATTTATTTTTAATTAGTTATTTGTATATTAATTTATTTATGTATTTATTTCTGTATTTAATTATTAATTTATTTATTGGTTATATATATATATATATTTGTTTATGAATGTATCTATTAAGTTTAGTATTTTATTCACACAAAAGCATATTAAAATTGAATGGTCTTAAACTTTTATTTTTTTGTCTATACCTAAATTATTTGTAAATAAGAATCAAATATTAGATTAATGGTCTTTCTTTTTATATCATATTTTTTTTATATATACATAGAGTTAAATTTGTATTAGTACCAAAATTTTTAAGAAAAATTTTTAAATAAAATATTGAAAAAATAATTAAATATGTGAATGGTTTTTATTTCTTTATTGGCTTTACTTCGTTGGATCATAATTTTTTGTGTTTTTCCTTATGTGCAAATTTCTGTTTTTATATTGTATAAACATGCGCAATCATGTTTTCTTTGACAGGTTTTATACAAGAGGAATTGAATTTCACAATATTATGAAATTCCATTAAATTTCATCAGATATTTTCTTATCGACACTAACTGCTTTAACACCATCTCAATATTGTTTACTAACAGAAAATAGCAGAACAGGTATCAGCTAACAGATCAGTTTTTTCAGCTATCAGATCAGCTTTTCAGGACCTGGTCTGGCTTTCATATCAGCTTTTCAGGAGCTGGTCTGGTTTTCAGATTAGTTTTTCAGGAGCTGGTCTGGTTTTCAGATTAGTTTTTCAGGAGCTGGTCTGGTTTTTAGATCAGCTTATCAGATATCAAATCAGCTTATCAGGTAGCTAGTCTGGCTTTCAGATCAGGCTATCTGATTCAGATTGAATTATCAAATTACAAGTAGCTAGGCATTTATAACATTTATATCAATGAAGTTTCAGGTCAGATGAATCAACTAAAGTCAATCTTTTATGAGCAGTAATTTTTTTTATGAAAATATATAAAAACTGAAGAACCCTAAGAAAATACTATAGTATTTATCCTTCCAACACTCTCTACAAACTTCCTAAAACTTTTAAAAATTCATATTACATACAACATGATGCCTATAAACGTGCTTATTTTTTTCTCTTCTTGCATAAACATTATAATTACATTTGCTTTGTCTCTTATTAAATGCTTACAACCATATTCATAAAAATATTAAACAGCATTTCGAATTTTGTTTAAGCAAAATTCACTAAAATTGTATTCATAATAGAAATTTAGCTTCAAAAACATCTTTTAAACCTTATATAAATTACCTAATTTTAAACTTGACTGCACCCATATTTAAAATAATTTTGAGTTGACCTTGGTATAATTTTGCTTCATGTTTATTTGTATATTTAACTTTGCCTGTATGTATGTACATATGTATGCATGTATGTATTAGGAATAATGCTACAAGTTTGGCACAAGTAGAATGATGACTCATTCTACTTGGTCCCCATACAAAAATATACACGTACATATATGTATGTATATTATTCTGCTTTTCAGATGCAATAATATATCATAATTAAAATGCTTTAAGCTTTATTATAATATCTCATTCTTTTAAAAATGAAATTAAGTTCTTCGGATATTCATATTTGTCTTGATATAGATAATTTGAGTATAAATAGAAATATTCAGACTTGGCTCAGTAGTAGTGAACTGGGATTCGGCGCTGATTAAAATTGTTTACATTTTTAATGTCCACATTACGAAAAATCATTTTTAGGATTTTCCGTTGGCATTAGGAAAAATATTTTTATTTCTTTTCTTACGTTTTTCCCGTCGGCATTACAAAAATATTTTTTTTTCACGTTTTTGCCGTCGGCCTTCCTAAAGTTTTTTTTCACTATTTTTTCCGTCCAGATTATGAAAAATAATTTATATGATTTTCCGCTGGCATTAGGAAAAATATTTTTTTTTATCACTTTTTTCCCGTCGGCATTACAAAAATATTTTTTTTCACGTTTTTGCCGTCGGCATTACTAAAACTTTTTTCGTTTCACTTTTTTTCCGTCCACATTACGAAAAATCATTTTTATGATTTTCCGCTGGCATTAGGAAAAAAATTTTTTCCACGTTTTTCCCGTCGGTATTACAAAATTTTTTTTTTACTTTTTTCCTGATCCACCTTACGAAAAATCATTTTCAGGATTTTCCGTTGGCATTAGGAAAAATAAAAAAATTTTGACGCACTTATTGAACCACCCTCGCAGGTATCAAATTTCACAAATTTCCAAGAATTTAAGAATTTTCAAATTTTAATTACCCAAATTTAATAATTTCAGCCACAATTTTGCAAGTTTAATCGGCGCCAGAATTGGTAGTACAAAATCTAATTGCTGAACTCAACCCGAAGAAAGCACCGGGTATTGATGGAATTAGTAACCAAATGCTAATAAAATTGCCTCGTATTGCATTTAGAATCACGTTATTCATTTTTAATGCAATTTTACGACTAGAGTATTATCCCCACAGCTGGAAGCTTGCCAAAGTTAAAATGATTCCAAAGCCGGGCAAAGATCTTACCAAGGCAGAATCATACAGGCCGATAAGTCTGCTATCAACAATGTCAAAACTTTTCGAAAAACTGCTCATTTAAAAATTTTCTCCAATTCTAATTGGTAGTGGCTGCATCCCAGACCATCAATTTGGTTTTAGAAGTCAGCATAGCACCATTGAACAAACGCATAGATTGGTTCAATGTATAAGAAGAACAATTGAAGAAAAAAAGTACTGTTCTGCACTGTTTATTGACGTTTCGCAGGCATTTGATAAAGTGTGGCATGAAGGCCTAATTTTAAAATTAAAATCATATCTATCAATAAATTTGATGAATTTATTAGAAAGTTACATTACTACCGGAAGTTCACGGTTGTGGAAGGAGAATTCATGAGTGTGCCCGAATCTATATCATCCGGTGTGCCACAGGGAAGCATACTGGGGCCAGTTTTGTATTTAATTTATACTTGTGATATGCCTTCGAGCAGTAATATCCATACATCTACGTTTGCCGATGATGCAGCCTGCTTAAGTATGCACGAAAACTCTCACGAGGCTGCACTATATCTACAAGAACATATTACACAACTGGAACTATGGTTAAAATTATGGAGAATTAAGGTAAACGAGCAAAAGTGTGTTCAGGTAACATTTACCATGCGAAGAGATACTTGTTCCCCAATTCGAATCAACAATCAAGTTGTTCCTCAACATTCACATGTAAAATACCTTGGTATACACCTTGATCGACGACTTACATGGAAACACCATATTGACTCAAAACTATCACAAATGAAACTTAAACTAACTCAGATATATTGGCTGATTGGTAGAAATTCAAGACTCAGCCTAGACTGCAAACTTTTATTATACAAGCCGCTTTTGAAGCCAATATGGTGCTACGGAATTCAGTTATGGGGCACTGCTTCAGCTTCTAATGTCGAGAGAATCCAACGAAGGCAACACAAAATTTTACGTTTGATAACATCGGCTCCATGGTACATCAAAAACTCAAATATACATCGTGATTTGAATATGCCACTAGTGATTGAAGAAATAGCCAAATACGCAGGCAAATATTTAACAAAACTGGAGTCACATCCTAATCTGCTTGCTCGTAACATCTTGAATTTTACTGGTCCGACAGTGCTCGGGCCTAATACTTATATTTTAGATTTAAGATTTGAATACTTATTGTTAGTTCATAATTGAAGATACAATAAATAAATAAATGTATTAAAAAAAAAAATTCGTCTGTTTTAAGAATATTAGTTCTGTCGGATGCGACTGTTGTCAGCTCATCCTACTACTTTACGAATTTGATCTAAATGACGCTTTCAAATCCGTTGATCAGCTAACTCAATTTCATAGTGTAGATCTCCAATTTTTTTTTAATTTCTTCCGAATTGCCACTTATTTTCAATTAAATAATCTCTTGCTGCCACTCTTTCACCTTCAATAAATTGTTTTTTTGGTAAGATATGCTTAGACGATGTTTGTTGATTTGATATAATTAAGTCCAATTTAGATTGTATCTGTCCTCCAAATATAATCATTGCAGGGGATTTTCCAGCTGTAGCATGATTAGCTCGGCGATACGCTAGTAGAATTTTTGAGATTTCGTTTTTTAAATTCTGGGGTGTACATTTTATTGTTTTAAGCTTGGTTTTTATAGTTTGAACGATTCTTTCCGCCAACCCATTAGTTTCTGGCTGGTAAGTCGCACCAAGTTTGTGTTGTGTGCCGTTATTTAACAAAAAATTCTGGAACTGTTTGGACTCAAATTGCGTCCCGTGATCCCTTACAAATATATTTGGCGTTCCCATTCTCGCAAAAATTTCCCGACATATTTGTACTGTTGATTCTGTTGGAATGTTTGGTACTACAGGGACTTCAGGCCATTTGCTGAATGCATATAATAAATAAGTACTTTCCTAGAAACGGTCCCGCGAAGTCGGCATGTAAAAAATTTGGGATGTATACTCTAATGCCACGAATTAAGCATCCTTGTTATAAAGTAAATTCCGTTTGAGGAATACCAAAACGGTCCTTTGATTCGCACTCACGTCCTTTGATTCGCACTCACGTTTTAACGCTTCCAGCAATACACGTACTTCTGCTCCTTATTTGTACATTTATCCAGTTCAACTACCGTAACAGGCGAGTTTTGAATAGCTTGGATTTCTAAAATATCGACCTCATCTAAATCTATATATTTGTCACGACTTGGTAACCGCGAAAATGCATCCGCGTTGGCTTGTCTTTAGATCTTTTTACACGTATTTCATAGTCGAAGGACTGCAAAAATATTGCATAATGCTGATAACCTTGGAAGTCCTTTATGTGGGGGGAATATTTGTGCCAGGGGCTTATTGTCCGTTACCAAGGTAAATTTTCTCCTATATAGGTATTGGTAAAATTTTCTCACGCCATAAATTATAGCGTATGCCTCCTTGTCAATTTGGGAGTATCTCTGTTGAATATTGGACAAAATCTGAGAAGCAAATTTTATAGGCCTTTCCGATCCGTCGGCATACTCATGGCTTAACACCGCCCCTACGCCGTAAGGGCTGGCATCTACCGCCAAAACCAAAGGCACTGTAGAATTGTAGTAAGCTAAAACTGTGTTGGATTGCATTTACTTCTTTATTACCAAAAATGACGATTTACGTCTTGCGTCCCATATGAAAGGCACGCTTTTCTGTATCAATTTATTGATAGGGTATATTATTGTGCTCAAATTTTTTACGAATCTCCCGTAATAATTAAATAGAAATAATAGGGCACGAACTTCATCTTTATTGGTGGGTTCTTTCATTTCCTTAATCGCCGTTACTTTGTTTTCCATTTTCTTTATGCCCGACTTATTGACAAGATATCCACAATATTCGATTTGATCCTTCATCCATTCTGATATTTCCAAGTTTACACGCATGTTGTGGTCATTCAATCGTTTAAGATTGAATTCCCGCATAAATCCGCATTCCCCTCGTCATTCATAATGTGATGCACTTGCCTTGTAGCTTTCAGACACACTCGCCGGAGATGACCTTTACCTTTACAAAATCCGCAAATCGTATCCTTGTGATTGCATTGATGGGTGAGATGAGTTGTACTGCCGCAGCGGTAACATTTCCTACAGGTCTCTTTTTTTTCGCTTATTGGATTTTGTCCCTTTTTTTTATCAACAATTGAGTCCACCACACCGTCTTTAGTTTCGCGCTGGTGCAATTCCACCCCGCCTTTCTCGGCAATTTTATATGTTTTGGCAGTGTTAATGGCATCTTCGAGCGTTAATTTCTGCTTTTCCAACAGACGATTTTGAATATTCGGGTTTTTAAGTCCGAACACAAACTGGTTCCTTAAAGCTGTATCTAAATAACTGCCAAAACAGCAATTAGCTGAAAATCTGCGTAGTGCCACTAAATAATCAGCACATGTTTCTTCTTCGTTTTGTTTTTTTAAATGAAACCGATAATTCTCTAGGATCTCATTTGGTGTAGGATGAAATTGATCCGTTCATATCTTAACCAGCTGTTCATACGTCCCGTATCATTTTTTACGTTTTACAATTTTTTTAAACAACACAATATAAATAGCTCTATAAGCCACGTAAAGACGAATGTGACCATGTGTTGGATTTAGAATCGAACAAGTTGAATTAGACAAATATAAGACACATGTTTAAAAAAAAGAACGTGCTCAATTAGAAAAAGAACAGGATAAAGTTGCTGCTCAGGAAGGAAAGTGTCATGTATTTATGGATGCACAAGCAGTAAAACTTTGTCCTGACATAAACAGCGTCTTCAGGTGCACAACTTTATTGTTTACAATCTTGCAACACATCAATGCACAAACTACTGGCGGAACGAAAGCAGTGGGGATCTATCAGCATCGACATTTGTTTCCTGTATAATGCATCATTTAAACACCCATTGCTTGTCGGATATGCTACCAATAATTATATACTCCGATGGTTGTGGCTCTCAAAATCGTAACCATCTTCAAGCAAATGCACAGTACATTTTTTCTATAGAAAATAAAATAATTGAGCCGAATGATTATATAAGACTAACAAAAGAAGCCAGAAAGACCGTGAAAATAGATGGTAAAATAGAAAAAATGTCTTGTGATGCTCTTTATCTAAATTTTAATTTTTTCAAAGATTTTACCGACAAAAAACTTATTCGGTTCACATCTATTAGACTTGGACGGGGAAAAATGATCTAACTGTTTCACAATTAAAATCCCTTATCTATCTTCCTAGTGGTGATATAAAATATAAAGTTAATTTTAGTTTAAAATTTGTAAACGCACTAATAATCCCAAAATTATATTTTACTTATTCAGTAAAATATTTTTTTAATAAAATACATTGAAATTGATTATTGAGGGGTTTAGCTGGATCCTATGCGCATTTCACTGTTGCTAATGCAGATCATCAGGGAACCTTTACCCAAAGTTTCTTAGAACAACTAGAGTCATTATGTTATAAACTTTCATTTAAATAAATGAGAAGCTCAACAACAAATAACAAAGTTGAAACAAGAACTCAATAATCAACATGTTTTTTATTTTCTTACTTTACCATTACTACAATGGCTGACTTTTTTCAGCATCAAATTGTAGATATAAAGAGTATGTAAAAAGAAAATAAATGTAAATAACAACAACAGCTATTCAAGATAGAGTGTTGCCACACAAGTATTTTTTGACCGGGTGCCGTCAAATTAATAATTAGTGTTTTTATGGGAATTTTTACAATTTAAGTTTAAAATTTGTAAACGCACTAATAATCCCAAAATTATATTTTACTTATTCAGTAAAATATTTTTTTAATAAAATACATTGAAATTGATTATTGAGGGGCGCATAGGATCCAGCTAAACCCCTCAATAATCAATTTCAATGTATTTTATTAAAAAAATATTTTACTGAATAAGTAAAATATAATTTTGGGATTATTAGTGCGTTTACAAATTTTAAACTTAAATTGTAAAAATTCCCATAAAAACACTAATTATTAATTTGACGGCACCCGGTCAAAAAATACTTGTGTGGCAACACTCTATCTTGAATAGCTGTTGTTGTTATTTACATTTATTTTCTTTTTACATACTCTTTATATCTACAATTTGATGCTGAAAAAAAGTCAGCCATTGTAGTAATGGTAAAGTAAGAAAATAAAAAACATGTTGATTATTGAGTTCTTGTTTCAACTTTGTTATTTGTTGTTGAGCTTCTCATTTATTTAAATGAAAGTTTATAACATAATGACTCTAGTTGTTCTAAGAAACTTTGGGTAAAGGTTCCCTGATGATCTGCATTAGCAACAGTGAAATGCGCATAGGATCCAGCTAAACCCCTCAATAATCAATTTCAATGTATTTTATTAAAAAAATATTTTACTGAATAAGTAAAATATAATTTTGGGATTATTAGTGCGTTTACAAATTTTAAACTTAAATTGTAAAAATTCCCATAAAAACACTAAAGTTAATTTTAATGACGAGTTTAGTAGCCTCCCGCTTAAAATTAAACTACATGGCGGTTATATAGAGCCAAAACCCTTACAATCTGGTCCTCGCCCAATTCAACAAACTAAGTTGAAGCATTTGCAAGCGCTAAAGTACATCACGCTTTTTATGATAATTTAAAACATGTGTAGACAGAGTAATTGTTTAATTTTGTATGTAGTTTATCTAATACCTTGAATTCTATTCATATAATTATAACAGTCTTTGTTTTGTTCAAAAAGCTTATTATTTTAATAAAATTTCATATTTTAAAAAAATCCTCAATTAGTTTTCATTACATCTGATTTTTTTTTAGTTCAAATAATGCTATTTGCTTGCTTTAATATTCGAAACGATAAAATTTTAACTTAGCAAAATTTGCTATCTACCATAAAAGCTCAAATACAAGGAATTAATAAAAACTTAATTTATATAGAATTTAAGCCCCCTTTTTGAATATAAACCCTCGATAAATAATATTGTTTTTATATGAACTTGTTCGCTCATTATGACATAAATTTATCAGATGTGGATACAAAATTAAATAAAACATATATTAAGAAAGTATAAATACATACATTTACTTTGTCATAGAAAAAGTTTCCTATCAAAATATTGATTTACACAATTCTTACAACAATAGAAAACTAACAATCCAATTTTAAGAACAAAAATCTTTAATTTAGATTGTAGAAATTTTCGCATTTGAATCTTAAAATTTTTTCGGTAAGATATACGTTCTCAAATTTAAGCATAAACTCTTAATTTATAGAATGCGTTCTTAAAATTAAGAACGTGGAATTGTATATTTACTTGATCAATCGCGTTTAACCGATAATCGCGATTAATCGCATATTTTTTAATCGTAATCACGGCTATGAAAATCTGCGATTATTTGCAAACCTTACTAACATCCAGGGTAGGAAAAAATTCTGCTCGCAAGTGCTATTTTATTTTTTTTCGTTCATTTTAAAATTTGTATTCGGAATTTTAAAAATAAAATTCGGAAAAGAATTCTATTTTAAATTCTTGGTTTTTTTCATAATGTTAAGTTTGATATTAATTTCTAGGTACATAAACCAAGAATTTGTTTGGTATCACAAGGTACTTGGGACCATGTACTAAAAAAGGTGTAGCAAAACAAGTAAATTTGTCTACTACGCTATGTCTTTATTTTTCTTCTACATATATTTATACAAAATATTATAGCTAATTAAACTTATACGCTAATTAATTAGGTCACTTATTAATGCAAGGTGTAAAAAATAACTAAAAATGCTGAATTTGTAAAGTCGCTGACCATTGAAGACATTGAACTTATGTTCTTTATTGTGGTCATTGACTGTTGTTAAAATAAACAAAAAAAACTTATTTGTAATATGACTACACATGTGTATGCATGGGTGTAAGTTATGCTGTGACTGCAATATGATTCTTCGGTCACTGACCATTAATGCATTGCACTTATTGTTTATGTTTTTTTTATAAACAAATAATTGCAAATGCATTTACATACATACACATGTGTTTGGATGTTTATGAATTTAATTTTAATGAGTTGAATAATTATGATGAACTTAATTTAAGGGTCGCCACATTCTCCCCCGTTGAACCATGTAATGTTAAAGTACTGCCGCTGCACTTCAGGTATCTTGTAGTTCGATAACGTATTTCGATGGTGAGCTTTGTCGAGGGGTTGGAGTAGGTATCGCTTCGGGTTGGTGCTTCCTTCTACAAGATGATCGGTTTTTACAGACCAGATAAAGGACAACTAGGGCGAACACTAAGCTGAGCGTAAAGTAGCTTATTGCTTGATGGTGCATATTTTTGTTGTTGATGAGTATATGCAGTTGTGACATGTCGGCATCCTGAAGTTGGGCTTGTAGCTCATTTAGTTGATCAGTGTGAGTTTGTAGAACCTGCCGCGTGCTGTTGAATATTGTTATAGGCTCATTTATGTTGGCCAGAGCATTAATATTTTTGAAACGGAAGTACGATGTTTGGATGTTACTGGATACGTCATAGTGTCCCCGAATGGTGACATCGGCTGTCTTTAGGATACAGGTTGGTTAAATCTGAAGTATACCAGAACCGTGCAATATGAATTGCATTATTTCAGTTCCACAAACAGCATAAAGTTCAGTGCTATTTATTTTGGAATAAATCCATTTGTTTTTGTTGTGTAGTTGTATCCAAACGCCTTGTTCGCTTGATGTAACTAGCTTGCAATTTCTAGCATGTTTTTGATTAAAAAAATTAATTTCGCAGGACGAAGCCATTGATCCTTTTCCGAAGGTTGATTGTTTGTTGTCGAAGATAAAGACATCGTTGAGCCGGAACGAATTTGTTATATCCTCATTCGACAGTGGAATGTATTCATCTCTGAGTGAATTAATTGCCAGATACGGTTTCTCCGGTACAATGACAAAAAGTGTTTGAGGGAACTCCAAATATCTTTAAGAGTTCAAAAGGTTGTTGGTCGATCAATGGCACTTTGACTTCAAAGATGACTTTGTTTTCTGTGACTCCTGCCTTAGTTTGTACAGTTGAATCAAGTCGTCTTCTTTGACAGGTAGGACTCGCGACACTGGTAAATGTGCCTTAATCACGTTTAGTTCTCTCTGAAGCTGATTTGGTGATAAAAGAGAAGGACTAATTCTACCATGATGGGAGTCCGTTAAAACGTTTATTATTTCAGCTTCAATTCGGCGGAGTCGCGTTCCTGATAAAATCAGCTCACTAGATAGAAATGTTGTTAAATATGCGATCTTTAATTGATGCTGGTCGTCCGTTACTTGATTTTGTAGCCTTGTTATTTCATCTTGTGTTTCATTTAACCTTGACTGCAACGAGAGTTCTGTTTCTTTGATAATATTAAGAGTAGAATCAATTATGGATGTTTGATTTCGTAGTAATGAGTAAAGATGCTCTCTGCCCGTTTCTGCTTGGCGTATCGTGTGTTCCATTTCTGTGGCATAATCAGAGTCGAGAACACCAAAGAGGCTTCTTGCTACGTTCCCGATGATGTTGAGGGCACCTCTACGCGTGCGACCAGACAGGATCACATTCTCATCTTGTATCAGATCGGCCTGAAGCTGTTTTAGGTTGCTTATGAAATCGTGACACATGTTTGCTTGTGGAGAAAATTTGCACAGATTGGAAGAGGTCTCTAATGCGGTTGAAAATGCTTTAACTTCTGATCGGAATGGAACGAGATCGTAATACACCATTATTTTCCATTCTGCTGTGATTGTTCTTGCTGTGCCTATCCCTTCAAAATACTTGCTAAATCCCTCAGAATTTATTGGTTTGCCGAGAACAGCAGGTAGTAAGAGAAGAGTGAGCAAGGTTGTGTATAGTAAGCTGCAGCCAACAGATTTAGGTCGCTTGGTGGGAGACGAGTCTGGTTCGGGTGACCTCTTTAAGGTTTTGTTTGCAGGTTTGTCTTTTGTTTCCTCATTCATTAAGGGGGCCAAGCGATGAATAGCAAGTGACTTAATACCTGATGACGTTTTGACCTTGACCACTCGTCCGAAGCCATTATGACCTTTGCAGATATTTACTATTCGACCAAGGTGTCATTTCATGTCTGGCACATTGTCTTCTTTGATGATTACAAGTTGACCTTCTTGAACGTTTGATGAAGCTTATGGCGTTGTTGTAATTCTGAAAGGTATTCTTTTGACCATCGATTCCAAAAAGCATGTTTCAAGTGAGAAACTAGTTCCCATCTTTTCGCGAGTGATGATGTTGGTTCTTTTGCCTGTCTGTCGAATTGAGCGGTTAACGGTTCTCCTATTAAAAAATGGCCTGGTTTTAAGGCCGTTAGATCATTCGGATCTGATGACATTGGTGTTAGCGGTCTTGAGTTCAGAATGGCTTCCACTTCTACATATTACAAGCGTTTCCAACGCCTCATGCGTCAGAGAAGCCTCGGCGGTCGTTCGAAGAAGTAAGTGTTTGGCTGATTTCACGGCAGCCTCCCATAGACCTCCGAAATGGGGAGCTCTGGGCGGGATGAACTTAAATTCTATTCCTTCCTTGGAGCATGCATTTTCTATTTTTTCTTGGGAACTGGAACTGAATATAGCTGTCTTAAGCTCTTCAAGTTTGTTTTTAGTTCCAACAAAGTTTGTTGCGTTGTCGGAGTACATCGTTTGGCAGCGTCCACGGCGCCTATGAATGCATCAGTGGTCAAATCTGTAACTACCTCCAAGTGTATCGCCTTGGTGGCAAAGCAACAGAATACTGCAATATACACCTTATGAGGCCGCTTCCCTCTGAGCTTATTATGTACCCAGAAAGGTCCACAGTAATCTACCTCCGTTGAGATGAATGGTCGACCTGGGCTTATTCTGCAACTTGGTAAATTGCCCATTATTTGATTGAACATTCGTGGCTTAGTTCTTGTGCAACGTATACACTGATGGACCACAGATCTTGTCATTGTTTTCCCTTTCAGAATCCAAAACCTTTGTCGTGCTGTAGCTAGTAATTGCTGTAGTCCACAATGATGATTTTCGTTGTGTAGGTTTACCAGGATCAGCCTTGCAATAGGATCGTTATATGGTAACACGAGCGGATGTTTGGCGTCGTATGACAGCTCTGATGCTTCTAAGCGCCCACCTACTCTTATTAGTCCTGCTGAGTCATAGAAAGGGCACAAACTTTTAAGCGGACTTGCTCCTTCGACTGTCTGAGACCGTTGAAGAGTTTTCAATTCGTCTGGGAAATCAGATTGTTGCATTGCTCGCACTATGATGTGAAAAGCATTATCCAGTTCAATGGCGGTGATGCGACTTCCAGTTTGGGTTGAGCTTTTTCTGATCTTTTGAGCGAATCTTAGTACATAGGCTAGAGTGCGTTGAAGGAAGATAAATGAATTTCTGTGGTTGATGCTGTAAACCCAGTCTTGGACGTTGGATGATGCTGCAGCATTCACGATTTGAGTCTTCATCTTAAACTCCAAATTGATTTCGTTCTGAGCGTTCTTTTTAAATGGTCCCGGCCAGATACATTCTTGGCCATGCAAAAATGGAGTGCCATAGAACCACAAGTTCAAGCTTGGTAGTTTCTCTGGAGTTACGCCTCTCGAAATGGAGTCAGCTGGGGTTTCCTTTGATTTGACGTGTCGCCATTGACTATTGATGGTTAGGTCTTGTATCTTGCTGATTCGGTTAGCCACGAAAGTCTTGAGTGATGAAGACGCTGAATTTATCCAATACAAGACAATTTCTGCGTCAGACCAAAATAAAAGCTGTTTGTCGTCGTACCATAACTCCCTTTTTACCTTGTTGGCTAGTTCTGCTCCTAAAAGTGCTGCGCAAAGTTCTAGACTTGGTAGGGATAACCTTTGAAGAGGCGCAATTCTGGACTTGGAGCACAACAGTCGGACTATTATTCCTCCATTTTTGAGCTTGAATCGAACGTAGACTGCTACTCCATAAGCCCTTCCTGATGCATCTACAAATACGTGTAATTGGATGTGCGATGCTATTTGACCATTGAAAACATGTCGTGGTATAGGAGTGTTGTCTAACATGTTTAGTGACTTACGGAAATCAAGCCATTGCGTTGTGAGATCTTTAGGGAGTTCCTCATCCCAAGATCTTTTACCTTCCCACAGTTGTTGAATGAATATTTTGGCTAAAACCACGACTGGGCCTGCAATACCCAAAGGATCGTAGATTCGTGCCACATCTGAGATGACAGATCGTTTTGTTATACTTGAGGTTGGCTGAAGATTTGCCTTTAGGCAGAATTGATCCGAAGATGGGCTCCATATTAGTCCCAGTGCCTTGATTGATGCATTTTTGAAATCAAGGTTGACTTCTTGATCATCTTGTGGTATATCTTGGAGTAGATGGCAATGGTTTGCACAACACCATTTACGTAACTTGAAACCAGCTTCCTTGAGCAAGTTTGTTAGTTGGGATTGCATTTCCTTAGCTGTTGCTAAACTATTAGAACCGCTTATTCCGTCATCAACGTAGAAGTCCTGGCCCAAGATTGTTGCACCCAGTGGATATTTGTCCATACGAGTGGCCGCTATCCTTTCTAAATATTTCGTCGCCAGATACGGGGCTGATGATGTACCATATGTAACGGTGTTTACTTGAAAATGGCGTAGAGGCTGGCCAGGATTCTCTCTCCACAGAATTAGTTGAAAGTTCCTATCTCGTTCGTCTATGAGGATCTGACGGTATATTTTTTCAATGTCAGTGGTAAAGACAAATCTGGGTAAACGGAAACGTAGAAGCATTCCGAAGAGGTCCCCCTGCACGGTTGGACCTGTAAGTAAAATGTCGTTTAATGAACGATCTGTTGATGTTTTTGCTGATGCATCAAAAACGACTCTGAGCTTAGTTGTGCCACTTTCTGGACGCAGAATCCAATGATGTGGAATATAGTAACGTGGGCCGCAGAGTTTTTTGGTCAATTTGAGTCATATGACCAAGATCTTCATATGACTTCATGAAGTCCTTGTATTGTGTTTCAAGCTTTTCATCTCGTATGAATCGTCGTTCCAAGGCACGGAATCTGGAATATGATGTTGGTTCTGATTCGCCAAGCGCTGCCGCGTCTTCAGATAAAGGTAAACGAACAACAAATCTTCCATTGGGGTTTCTGGTTGTGGTTTGAATAAAGTGAGTTTCACATGCTTGTTCAGCGGCTGTATAATTGCTTTCTGTAGGAACATCTTCAACCTTCCAGAATTTTTCAATTAGTTCGCCAGTTGACACATCCTCTTCACTTAAAACTGCGCATATCGCTTCAGTTGTGCTGTTTTCCGATACTCTGCCACTGGCGTTCCATCCAAGTTTTGTCTTTGACAATATTGGAAGATTATCGTCCAACTCTATTTTCCCGTTTTGCATAAGACTGAAGTAGTATTCGGCGCCTGAAAGAATATCCACCTTTCCTGTTTAGTCGAAATATGGATCAGCTAAGTCTACATTTGGGATTAGCCAATTTGAAATGTCAATTTGTTTATTTGGTTGTGGAGGGATGATTGTAGGGAGAACAAAAGCGTCTAAGTTAGTTGCAAAATTGTTATTTCTGGCTTGCAATTTAACATTTATGCGCTTTGTGGCCCTTCTTCGTACGTTTCCAATACCCTCAATGCATAAAAGGGCTTCAGCTTAAGATAAAGACAATCTTTTTACGACACGCTCGGATACTAGATTTACCTGAGACCCCAGAATCCAATATTGCTCTAAATTCTCCTGAATTTCCGTTGGCCGCTGTTAACCTTACTCTTGCTGTTGCAAGTAGTACATAGCCCTGGAGCAACGGAGGGTTGTTTGTGGCAGCTGATGTAACAGTCACAGTAGTAGTGTTAGGTGCAACATCTGCTTTCCGTATATCATTTGATTGCTGATATGCAGTTTTTACTTGATTGCCATGCTTTGATGAATTTTGTGGTTTGGAATTTGAACCTAAATGCAATAATGTATTATTGTTTTTGTTACATTTTTTGCAAGGTCTTGATATGCAGGCTTTCGAACTGTGATCAGCTCTGAAACAGTTTACACACAGTCTTTGTGGTTGTACCCAGCTTAGCCGCTTTGCTTCTGAGAGTTGTAGAAATTTCTGGCAATGGAAGAGTCCGTGGTCGCCGGCCGTGCATAATTTACAGGAAACATAGTATTTATTGGCAGTGGTTGCCGATGAGGACACAACTTTAGGTGATGACTTATCCCTTTGGCGGATTGATTCCATTGATTGAAACTCAAATTCCAAGAATGATAAAAAATCAGCTAGAACTGGCACGTTCCTTGGATTGGTTAACGATTGCATGTACCTTACATGTGTGCTTCTATCAAGTTTCCTCATCAGAGGCTGAATAAGAATTGCATCCCATGAGGCTGTTGCAATTCCTAAATTGTTTAAAGCCAACATACACTCCTTGGTGGTGTCATGAAGAGTCTTAATCGCTGAAGCAGATGACGTCGCTGCAGGCTGATCAATTAATTTCTCTACCAGGTTTGCCACAAGAACTCTTTTATTGTTGTAGCGGTCCTTGAGTGTTTGCCAGGCAGTGGCATAATTTGTTTCTGATAATGACAACTGACTTATTAGACGTTCAGCTTCGCCGGATAAGTTACTTTTCAAATACCACATTTTCTGCATAGCTGGTATTGGTTGCTTGTCTACCATTTTATTATTATTATTTTTTTGATTTTGTCATAATAGCCCTCCGTGAAGTAGTCTAATTTCATTGGGTCATCGTAATCTTCCCGAATCTCCGAATCCGTGTTTTGAAATTTATCCCAAAACTCCTGAAGACGCCTCGAACGTTCCTCGAAGTAAGCTGCTGTTTTTCTTTCAGCTGGGTCCTTTTTAAAATTCCTTATTATCTTCTGGATATCTTCGCCCGTTGAGACTTGAAGGTCCAATAATTTTTTAATTGTCTCCATTTTTACCCAGATTATTTGTGATAAAAACGTTTTGTTATGCTGCTTGATCGCTCAGGTAGCGTGTTGAATTCAGCAATGAGTGCTTACAAGATCCTTACCGCTGCAGCGCTGGTGGGGGGGAACTTGAAGTTCAGAGCTCTTTGGGGTCACCAATGTTAAGTTTGATATTAAATTCTAGGTACATAAACCAAGAATTTGTTTGGTATCACAAGGTACTTGTGACCATGTGATAAAAAAGGTGCAGCAAAACAAGTCAATTTGTCTACTACGCTATGTCCTTATTTTTCTTCTATATTTATAGAAAATATTATAGCTAATTAAACTTATACGCTAATTAATTAGGTCACTTATTAATGCAAGGTGTAAAAAATAACTAAAAATGCTGAATTTGTAAAGTCGCTGACCATTGAAGACATTGAACTTATGTTCTTTATGTTGGTCATTGACTGTTGTTAAAATAAACAAAAAAAAACTTATTGGTAATATGACTACACATGTGTATGCATGGGTGTAAGTTATACTGTGACTGCAATATTATTCTTCGGTCACTGACCATTAATGCATTGCACTTATTGTTTATGTTTTTTTATAAACAAATAATTGCAAATGCATTTACATACATACACATGTGTTTGGATGTTTATGAATTTAATTTTAATGAGTTGAATAATTATAATGAACTTAATTTAAGGGTCGCCAACACGTAACTTAGCACTTTTTGGGCAGTTCAAAAAATCATAAATTTTATTATCCCAGCTTCTAGTGACCGGTACCGGTAACATAAAAGTAAAGAAAACGGGTAAAATTTTACCCCTTACAAGTGCAAATTGTCAGAAAGTTTCAAATCCATTCAAGATTCTGTCCAGAAGAAAGGAAAGCACCAAAAAGCTTTCTGCTACGTTGAATAATTTAGAAGATATGTCGCGTGCAAAAAAATATACCAAAATTCTGTTTTTACCCCATTTTAATCCCTGAAAGTACATATATTAGAAAAGTACCAAACATATGCCGGCTTATTTTTTGGCAGCATTCTTATGCTTTTATAATTTTTAGTCTATCTAATGTAGTTTCCGATATATAAAGATACCACTTTTACCCTTTTTTACCCTTTTAGCGTTTTAATTTTCAAAAATCCCTTTTTAGTGGATCTATACATCGGAAGGGAAACCTACACACCAAATTTCAGTGCTAAGCAATAGTCGTTACTAATAAAATCGCCTTTAAAAAATTTTAAGTCTACTTTGAATTATTTGTATTTTTAATTTAATCGCGAATTCTATTTTCTTTTCGTTTGCGAATTTCATTTTTAAATTTGGGATAGGAATTTTATTTTGCATTCTTGGTTTTTTTTTCGTTCGCAAATTTTATTTATAAAATTATTAAAAAGAATAATTCTTTACAATGTGGAAAATAAAATTCGTTCAAATTAAATTCGTTTGCGAAAGAATTTAATTCGAGCACTCTTCCTACCCTGCTAAAAACATTGAAAAGTTGTGTCAAGAAGTTTTATAAACTAGTGGTGAACTAAGTTTTATGAGTTTTTATGTAAAGTTAAGAAGCAAAACATTCTATATATGTAACAGCATGTAAGTAAACCCAGGCTGAACAGAGAAGCGCCAGAGTGCCGAACATCAATCGGCTTTTTATACAAAAAAATATACATGTGTGTGTATCTGTTTAAGTACATATGTATTTACTTGTGCGCTGGCTTTTGGTAAAATTTTTGGTTTTTCGTGTTTCCGTACTTTTGTAAATTCTTAGGGTTCCGTACACCAAAGGTGAAAAAAGGTACCCTATTGTTTTCGCTACGCTGTCAGTCTGTCCGTCACACGGTATTTTCTCAGGAACCATAAGAGCTACGGACCTGATATTTAAACAGAGTATGTAGAACCTTGGTCGCTACAACAACAAGTACATTTTTTTTTTAATACATATATTTATTTATTGTATCTTCAAATATGAACTAACAATAAGTGATCAAATCTTAAAGCTAAAATATAATTATTAAGCCCGACCAGTGTCGGCCAAAACTTAGTGATAGTTTAAATAATACAAAGTAGTGATAATCAAAAAGGAAAATTAAATGTATTTTCAAGCATTCCCATCTAGAGTGTTGAGTAAAATAGCCCTTGTGTCCCTCTTTTTTAGGCGGATGTGTCCAGTAAAGTTCAAAATATTACGGGCAAGCGGATTAGGATGTGACTCGAGTTTTGTTAAGTATTTGCCTGCGTATCGTGCAATTTCTTCAGTCACTAGTGGCATTTTTAAATCACGATGCAAATTTGAATTGTTAATGTACCAAGGAGCAGATGTTATTAACCTTAAAATTTTGTTTTGTCTTCGTTGAATTCTCTCTACATTGGAAGCTGAAGCAGTGCCCCATAACTGGATACCGTAACACCATATTGGCTTCAAAAGCGACTTGTATATTAAAAGTTTGCAGTCAAGACTAAGTGTTGAATTTCTGCCAATCAACCATTGAATTTGAGATAACTTAAGTTTCATCTGAGTTAGCTTAAAGTCAATATGATGTTTCCATGTAAGCCTTCGATCAAGGTGTATACCAAGGTATTTCACTTGGGAATGTTGAGGAATATTTTGATTGTTGATTCGAATGGGGGAACAAGTATCTCTTCTTAGGGTAAACGTTGTATCGACACACTTTTGTTCATTGACTTTAATTCTCCATAAGTTCAACCAGATTTCTAACTGTGTAATATGTTCTTGAAGATATCGGGACGCCTCGTGCGGGTTTTTGTGCATACTAAGGCAGGCTGTATCATCGGCAAACGTAGATGTATGGATATTGCTGCTCATAGGCATATCAGAAGTATAAATCAAATACAAAACTGGAACCAGTATGCTCCCCTGTGGCACACCGGATGATATAGATTGGGGCAGACTCATGAATTCTCCTTCCACAATCGTAAACTTTCGGGTAGTTATGTAGCTTTCTAATAAATTCAGAAAATTTATTGGTAAATATGATTTTAATTTTAAAATAAGGCCTTCATGCCACACTTTATCAAAGGCCTGAGAAACGTCAATAAACAGGGCAGAGCGTCTTAAATTTTATGGGTCGAGGGGGTAGCGCAACTACACTTGGTAAATCAACAACACCAGTAAATGTGTTTGGGGTAATTACGGATTTTAAATGCTCAACAAATATGTTACCTTTTTCAGTATCGCTTCTGGCCCAACCTCCGGTAGAAGTGCGCAGAGGTGGTCTATATTCAACGGGTGTTTTACGCTTTCTAGCAGCTCGCCACAAGGAGTAATTAGATGCAGGTGTGGCATCAAGATTTTCCAGATAATTTTTAAGACATACAGTTTTTTCATATGCCAGCACCTCTTGGAGTCGTCTAGTGCACTCTTTAAATCTAATTTTATTTTGGGGTGATCTGTGCTGTTGCCATTCCCTTCTAGCTGTCCTTTTTTCACGTAAAAGACGTTCAATGTCTGTAGAATAAATTCTATTAAACCCAGTCTGCGGATGGGAAGTAGTGGCATGTACAGCAGCCTGTTTAATATTTTCGTTAAGATTTTCAATGTTAGATTCAATATCACCTGATGTTTTTAGGTTAATATTTTCCGTACAATGGCTACTGAGGTATTTTTTGAACCCCAGCCAATTAACACGGTTGATCATCTTTAGGTATGGGACAGGGAAGTCACTTCTTAGTGGGCTACAAATTGTAACAATCGTGGGGGAGTGATCGGAGGAGAGATCTACAGAAGCTTCAACATGAATTAATTGCCTACCGATATTTTTCATTACTCCAAAATCTATGACATCCGGAATTTTTTGTATGTCCGTAGGCCAGTAAGTGGGCTCCCCACTTGAAATGACGTCCAAGCCAATTTTTGAAATTGTGTTGAACAATGCCCGACCTCTAGGTGTAATAAGACGCGAACCCCAGAACGTATGTTTTGCATTGTAGTCCCCAGCTGCTACAAAACAAGGGCCAAGAGATTTGTAGAATTCCTCGAATTGATCCTCAGTAATTGCGAATCTGGGAGGGGAGTAAATTGATGATATCACGAAATTTGTAACAAAATTTTCGACACAAATATTTGTTGCTTGTAGATGTTCTTCACAAATGTTATCAAGGACATAGTGTTTGAGTCTTGACTTAATTAGAATTGCTGACCCACCGCATGCTCTCCCCCTCGGGTCCTTTGAATCATATAGAGTGTAACCATTTATTTTAAACAAGCTCCTTGAAGTCAAATGAGTCTCAGAGACCAACATTATATCAATATTTTTTTCCACGAGGAAGTGCTCAAGTTCATTTTTATGCGAGAAAAAAGTGACAAAATTCAGAAAGCGCCAATAATTAAAAAAAGAACAAAACTAAAAAATCGGTTAAAACCGAAAAAAAACCAAAAACGAAAAAAATTACAAAACTATAGTTTTAATTGGCTAAAGTTCGTATTGAATTACATATCTCGTGTCCGTACGGAACCCTTCGGGCGCGGGTCAAAGGTGCACTTCACTGAATTTATTTTAGTTTTTATTGTAAATTTATTATGTTTGTTCAATTTTCCAAAATAACAACAAATATTTTGTTCGCAATGTCTTCCTTTATTTCCTCAATAGTCACATTTAATCTAAATTATATATATTTTTCATATAGGTATGTGACGAAATATATCGAGTTTAATAAGTGTATCATTGTGACCCAACCCTAATGTCCATGTAGATAAAATCCACCCTCCAGGAGGCGGGTTAATAATAAGAAAATACATAAGTATTGATAATCAAAAATTTAAAAAAAAAATATTTTCAATCAGTCCCATTTGGAGTGTTAGTATAAGAGCCCTTGTGTACCTCGTTTTTAGACTGATGTGTCCAGTAAAGTTCAAAATATTACTAGCAAGCGGTTTAGGATGTAACTCGAGTTTTGTTAAATATTTGCCTGCGTATTTAGCAATTTCTTCAATCACTAGTGGCATATTTAAATCACGATGTATATTTGAATATTTTATGTACCATGGAGCCCATGTTATTAACCTTAAAATTTTGCCTTTGTCAGATTCTCTCGAACTTGAAAGATGAAGCAGTGCCCCATAGTTGAATTCCGTAGTACCATATAGATTTCAAAAGCGACTTGTATATCAAAACTTTGCAATTTAGACTGAGGGTTAAATTTCTACCAATCAGCCAATGTACCTGAGTTAATTTTAGTTTCATTTGTGCTAGCTTATAGTCAATGTGGCGTGTCAATGTAAGCCGTTGATCAAGGCGTATACCAAGATATTTCACATGTGAATGTTGAAGAATAATTTGATGATTGATTCTAACAATAAGCTAGATCGCGCTTACTTACAGCATTTTCAACTATTTATAGCCAAAACGCGCTATTAACTATTACTAAGTACAATTTTTTTAGTAACTCGTTTTCATATCTTGCAATATTGCTTATCGAAATTATATCTTAAATATAATAATTAAAATTTATTTGCTGGTGGTTTATCATGTCTATATACGTATTTCATTGGCGTTTGAACCAAATCATCAGTAGACTTCAACCACAAATTTAGAACAGTCACAAACCTCTTACTTTATGCACAGACTTTCAAAAACTATATGAGAATTCATAATATAATATTTTTTGTTTGTTTTCGTTTGTTGTTTTGTTTTTCTGGAAGAAATATTTTAGCATTATATATGATGGTAGTTATACAAAGTAGTATAAAATAAGCTTATTAGGCTTTAAAACTGATACAAAACTCAACAAATAATTTATATCCAGGTGAACTCATTTAATTTTTCTAAGTCCTTATACAATTAGAAATCCATCGGATAAAAATAAAAGTATTTACAAGGCTAAATGAAAAATAAAACATTAATAAACTTTAAAGAAATTTGATACACCGTAAAACATATGATTTTGGGACTCAATTCTGACAATTTCACGTGAAAGTAGGCCCAAAATGAAGAACTTGTGCATCATTCGTTTTGTAACTATCGTTTAGGGGAATTTTTCACGTTTTACGCTTTTTGTTTGACATAACTCGATAACCACTAGTCCGGTTTAGCTGAAACAAATTTAGAAAATTAAGAATTACAATTCCTCCAATCTGTTCTTATACCGTTTTCCTACACTTTCGAAGTTAAAAATTAATGTATGAAGGGAAAAAAAGTATTTTTTCCATAAAAATTAATTTTTTTTTAAATTCATAAAAAATCAAAAATGCATAAAGCCACGTAACCTGTGAGTAAAGTGAAACATTTTTTGATAAAATCGATGAATAAATTTATTTCAATAATGTTATGAATGAATATACACAAAACTTAAAATAAAAATTCCAATTTGTATTGCAGCTATTCTTACACAGAAAATATGGAATTTATGGAATCTATAATTATATCTATGCATAAAAACAAAATTTAAAACATTTTGATTTTCTCGTTTTTCCCATGGGTCCACCAATTTCAGTGTCATCTTCTTCTTCGGTGCTTTCATCTTCATACTGCATAATTTTAGAACTCCAACAACAAACCTCTGCCAGCATGACATCTAATTTTTTGCCTTTGAATCGCTCTTCCATTGGCATGGTCACCTGGTGGAACCTCTCTCCTTGTTCGTCTGATTCCTGAGGTAATTGTGCCAAAAAGGTATCAAGATGGAAATGCAGAAAATTTAATTTTAATGTCATGGATCTTTCCTAAAACGCCTGGATGACATCTTTCAGTGCGTTCCATGTATGTAGGTGGTTACTAAGGGGTTCGAAAGCACATTTGTGAAAGATTTGCTTTTCATTAATTTCCTTATATCTGGTCCGTTGAGAATACGTGTTTTAAATATAAAAAAGCGAAAAAATTATTGGTAATGCGAATATATCGAAGTCAACAAATTTAGATATGACAATATTTAAATACAGACAACGATACGTACCGTTTCTAATTTTAGCTTCACTGAGTTTTGGAAAGATGGATTTTAAACAGTCATAGGCGTCCCCAATATACTTCCCAGCTATTCCTAATTTTATGTGGAGTGGTGGCAACAAAATATCGTCCAGGTCCTTTATCATAGGTTCATTGCGTAATTGTAATTGTTTGTTGAGCTCGGGAGTTCTTGCTTCCCAATCTTTACGTTGATATTGTTTCCCTGTGTATCGTGAATTCCAATTACAAAGGAAGCAGAAGTATTTTGGATAGCCGCCCTTTTCTATAATGCCTTGTAGTATGTTTACCACCGTTCATCGTATTTGATTTCCTTCAAAATGTTGACCAAAGATTTACACGTTTCCTCCTTGTTTGTGCTGAATCCCCATGGAATGGACGGTTTTTTGTTTGTTTTGTGTAACAGCACAGCCTTCAAACTGGAAACTGAACCATCGATGAATAAATGTCAGTCGCCAGCGATATAATCCATTCCTAATTTTTTCACTAAGCCTGGGATATCATGGGAGTACGTGAACATATTTTTTTCGTCAACGGAATAAAATTTCTGGAAATCAGCTTGGGGTTGTCGGTATGATGTTGCGCTGACATTTTGCTGTGTGAGTTTTCTACTCTCCAAAAATAATCACAACCATTCGGAGTTTTGTTGTGATATTCCGAGCTTGGCCACAATGTAATCCATTTCGATTTGTGTTAGCGGTTGTCCTGTATTATTTTCAATATCGGTTGTCCAATCCGCATCATTCACGTTGGTCGGATTGGTGAAAACGAGTTAGGCTTGCAGGGACACATTATCCAGACTGGGAGGTTTAGGTGCATCGACATCAGCAGGGCGGTTAACTGGAAGTGTGGCAGTAAATGCAGCAGTGTATACTTTTGTTTTCAATTGTTGTCTGTTTAATCCAGGACGAAAATTTATGCATGCGTGGCACCTGGATTCATCATGTCCAGTTGCATCTTCTACCCAAATTACTAGCTTTATAAGAGACAACGTTGCACCTATTCCATGTATCGGCGTAAGATTTGAACCACTTAAATCAGCTTCATCAAAATAATGACAATACGCTTTTTTGAGTTCCTCAGTACACAACTTTTGTCGAAAGTTTTTGTTTTTTTTAGGACGTTTTGACCACAAACGTAACAAAGATTATCCAATTTTGGGCACTTGTTATTTTCCATATTTATATATTTTATGTTTTCTTGTTATTCACTTTCAAAAAACTGGATAAAAATCACTTTTACTGTTCGCGTTCGTCGGCACTGGCTGAATGACAAAAATCGATCAACTATAAATACTACGTATTTTTCAATATTTTACTGGCAGGTACTTATAAATGGTCGCATGTTTTAAGGGTACCTGGATATATACCTGATTCACCACTTGTACGTTTCAAATTGTGCAAAACTTTCCAAATAATGAATGAGGGTGCAATTTCTGTAAAAAAAATCATACAGGTAGTCAACGGAAAACTCCAAATAATTAAAACAGTCCACTATTCATTTTTTCCTGTTAATTTTTCGCGCACATTTATTAGCGTTTATTGCTTCGCAGTCATAAAAATAACCTTTTGTTTATTCCTTTTTTGTAATTAGATTTGACACTATTTTTTTGCATTTTTGCTTTTTTATTTTATTATTATGCATGTTTTTTTTATTTATTGTATCTTCATATATGAACTAACAATAAGTATTCAAATCTTAAATCTAACATATAATTAATAGGCCCGACCAATGCCAGAGTGATTGTGATAGTTGTAAATAATACATAAAAAGTGATAAACAAAAAAAAATTCAAGCAACTTCATTCGGACTGTTTAGTATTAGAGCCCTTGTATCTCTCTTTTTTAAGCGGATGTGTCCAGTAAAGTTCAAAATATTACGAGCATGCGGATTAGGATGTGACTCGAGTTTTGTTACATATTTGCCTGCGTATTTTGCAATTCCTTCAATAATTTCTTGTATATTAAAAGTTTGCAGACTAGGCTGAGTGTTGAACTTCTGCCAATCAGCCAATGTACCTGAGTTAATTTTAGTTTCATTTTAGTTAACTTATAGTCAATGTGATGTTTCCATATAAGCCGTCGATCGAGATGTATACCAAGATATTTCACATGTGAATGTTGAGGAACAACTTGATTATTAATCCGAATGGGGGAACAAGTATCTCTTCGTAAGGTAAATGTTATATGGACACACTTTTGTTCATTTACCTTAATTCTCCATAAGTTTAACCATAGTTCCATCTGGCTAATGTGTTCCTGGAGTTTTCGGAATGCCTCATCAGGGTTTTCGTGCATACTAAGGCAGGCGGTTTCGTCGGCAAATGCAGAAGTATGGATACTACTGCTCACAGGCATATCACAAGTATAAATCAAATATAAAAATGGCCCCAGTATACTCCCCTGTGGCACACCGGATGAGATAGTTTCAGGCATTTTCATAAAGTGTCCTTCCACAACTGTAAATTTTCGTGCAACAATGAACTTTCCAAAAGATTTCGAATGTTTATTGGTAAGTATGTCTTCAATTTCAAAATCAGGCCTTCATGCCACACTTCAGAACACGGCAGAACAATACTTTTTTTCCTCAAATGTTTTTCTGATAAATTGAACCAATCTATGCGTTTGCTCAATGGTGCTATGCTGGCTTCTAAAACCAAATTGATGGTCCGGGATGCACCCATTATCAGTTAAAATTGAAGACAATTTTATCATGAGTAGCTTTTCAAAAAGCTTTGACATTGTTGACAGTAAACTTATTGGCCTATATGACTCAGCCTTGGAAAGATCTTTACCTGGCTTTGGAATCATTTTAACCTTGGCAAGCTTCCAGCAGTCTGGATAATACTCCAGTCATAAAATGGCATTAAAAATTAATAACAGGATTCTAATTGCAGTACGAGGTAACTTAATCAGCATCTGGTTACTAATTCCATCCATACCGGGAGCTTTTTTCGGGTTGAGTTCGGCAATTAGTTTTTGTACATCACACATCGTAAATTTTAAGGGTCGAGGGGGTAGAGCAACTACACTCGGCAAATCAGCAACACCAGTATATGTATTTGGTGCAAATACGGACTTTAAATGCTCAGCAAATATGTTACCTTTTTCAGTATCGCTTCTTGCCCAACCTCCGGTAGATGTGCGCAGAGGTGGCTTAAACTCAAAGGGTGTTTTAAACTTTTTAGCAGCGCGCCACAAAGAGTAATTAGATGCTGGTGTGACATCTAGGCCTTCCAGATAATTTTTGAAAGATGCAGTTTTTTCAGATGCAAGCAACTCTTGGAGTCGTTTAGTGCACTCTTTAAATCTGATTTTGTGTTGAGGTGATCTGTGCTGTTGCCATTCCCTTCTAGCTCTTCTTTTTTCACGTACGAGATGTTCAACGTCTGCGGATGGGAGGTAGTGGCATGTTCAGAAGCTTGTTTAATATTCTCGTTAAGATTTGCAATGTTCGATTCAATATCATTGGGTGTTCTTAGCGTAATATTTTCCATGCAATGACTACTAAGATATTTTTTGATTCCCAGCCAATTAACACGATTTATCATCTTGACATATGGGTGAGGTAAAGCGCTTCTCAGTGGACTACAGATTGTAACGATCGTGGGAGACGACAGATCTAGGGAAGCTTCAACGTGAATTAATTCCCTAGAAATACTTTTTATGACGCCGAAATCTATAACATCCGGAATTTTTCGTACGTCAGTAGGCCAGTAAGTAGGCTCCCCACTTGAAATAACATCCAAACCCATTTTTGAAATTGTGTTGAACAACGCCCTACCTCTAGGCGTAATAATACGCGAACCCCAGAACGTATGCTTAGCATTGTAGTCGCCAGCTGAAACGAAACAAGGTCCAAGAGATTTGTAGAACTTCTCGTATTTGTCCTCAGTGATTGAAAATCTGGGAGGGGAGTAAATTGAAGATATCACGAAATTTGTACAAAAATTTTCAATGCAGGTATTTGTTGCTTGTAGATGTTCTTCACAAATGTTGTCAAGAATATAGTGCTTGAGTATTGACTTTATTAGAATTGCTGATCCACCGCATGCTCTCCCTCTAGGGTCCTTTGTATCATATAAAGTATAGCCATTCATTTTAAAGAGGCTTCTAGAAGTCAAATGAGTCTCAGAGACCAACATTATATCAATATTTTTTTCCGTAAGGAAGTGCTCAAGTGCATTTTTATGTTGGCGAATGCCGTTTGCGTTCCAGAAACATATTTTTAACGTGTTCATGGCTTGTTAAGTAATGCTTGAAGCAGTGTATTCTGCATTTCTTGCATCATGCTAGTCCTATTTGTTGTGAAGTTGTTTTTTTCAGTTAGGGCCAGATTCTCAATAGTAGCTTCAAGGCGACTAAAGTTAAAGCTTGAATTTGCATTCGTTGAATTATTTGGCGGTGAAACATTTTGTGTGGGAATAGAACTAGCCTTAACAGCATCGGCATACGATACACGTGAAGTAACTGGTTGGCTCACTTGAGCAAAAGTGGCGGAGTACGCGTTTAATGGTTGAGCTGGAGCTAATTTAGGTTTTTGCACCACAGCCTGCTTGACGAAATAGTACACAGGACATCCTCTATAGTTAGCGGTGTGATTACCTCCACAATTACTGCATTTTTTTAAGCTTGATCTTTTGGTTTAGTACAACTAGCAGTACCGTGCAATTCACCGCAGATAACACACACTGTAGGTAAATTGCAGTATGTTTTTGTGTGGCCATATTCTTGGCAATTATGACACTGCACGGGACCTGAACGCTTATGTGGCTCTTCAACTGTGATTTTTCTGTATAAAAGGTATTTAAGGCTATAAATAGGATGAGTCTTGTTTTTTTTCAACTGTATATTATTTGGCTCCAGTTCAACACCAAATAGGGGTTGGGGTACTTTTTCTTTGTTAAATATGTTTGATACATTCTTTACCTTAAATCCCTGGAGGACAAGTGCATCTTTTATTTCTTCAGGGACAACATAAGAATCTATGCCCTTCAATACGATCTGCAGACCTTTAGCGCTCTTAAGCAGGTATGTGTAGAACCTTGTTTTATTTGTTTCAAATTCAGAAACCATTTTGCGGAAATCCTTTTCGTCATAAATTTGAATTTTCGTTTCATCGATGTTGCCACGTTTTATTGGGACAATGTGGAATTTATTCTCACCAATGACCGAAATTAATTTTTTAATAAGGGCATTTGAATTTTTCTCTCTCAAGTAGATTGGTGGCGGCTTGGATGTTTTATTCGAGGATACATCGGGTTTGTCGTTCTCATCTTGCAAAATTTTTGGCGATTAGTTGAGGATGCGCTGTTATCTCTAGACATCTTTGGAGCGGATGAAATTTTTGAAGAATTCGGGCTCCGCCCACGCTTTACCACGGTTATATATCTGTCCATACCGACTTGCACCTTGGGTTTTGAAATACTGTTATCTCTAGTGATAACTTTGTTAAGTGACGAATACATGCCTGAAGGCGATGATATTACTGACTTATATGAAGAAGTACTAGGCAATTGTAATGTTGATGAATCACTACTATTTGGCATTGGACAAAGCGAAGTTGATCGCTGACGAAAAATTGGCTTTGCCGTTAAAAAACACTTTCATTAGATTTATTATTTTTATTTTTTTCATTAAGAGCTTCAGAACTCACAGTAAAATAGGCGTTTCTGCCGTTAGAACTCACTTCATAATTTTTTGTATTTGAGGCACTCATATAGAGTATTCCTCAAGGGCACTTTTTGTGTTTTTTTGCTTACGGTTTTTTTTTTGTTTTTGTAATTTATGATTGTGTGTCTGTTTTTGAGGTATTCGTACAGAGTATTCCTCAATGTCACTGTTTATATTTTTTTTGTTTGCGTTTTTTTTTATTTGTTATTTCCACTATGTAAAAAATATTATCAAAGCAATAAAGCTTATTTATTAAAGTCAGTATGTACCTATTATGCATAATATGTACTACGAATAATTTTTTGTATAATTTTTTGTTTGTTTGTATGTAAGAAAAAATTCCGCTAATCGACTGTTCGCTATGAAGGTACCACGAGAAAAAAAATTAAATTTTTAGACAAAAAAAAATACTCTTTTCCTTTCATAAATTCATTTTTAACTTCGAAAGTGCTGCACACATGGGAAAACGGTATAAAAACAGGGGGCAAATTACCGCACTCGTCATCGAACAAAATTACGAAATATTTCAATAGAGTTTATATGGAAATATTTTGTAATTTCGTTCGATAACGAGTGCCGTAATTTGGCCCCAGATTAGAGGAATTGTAATTCTTAATTTTTCTAAATTTGTTTCAGCTAAATCGGACTAGTGGTTCTCGAGTTATGTCAAACAAAAGAGCCTAAAACGTGAAAAATTCCCCTATACGATAGTTACGAACTTCAAATCGATATTAAAAATATTTTAGCAGGTAAGAAGACATATCGAATGATGCATATGTTCTACATTTTGGGCCTAATTTCACGTGAAATTGCCAGAATTGAGTCCTGAATCAATGACTTCAAAAATTTTGCACTGTGTTATTTGACATATTGTCAGAAGTGTACATATAATAATTTAAATTTATTTGCTGATGATTTGGTTTAAGCGCCAATGAAATACGTATGTAAAATAGACATGCTAAACCACCAGTTGTGAAATTTCAAAATATTTGTCATTTACAGTATTAAAATGCGTTTTTAATTCTAATCACATTCAAGGAATTTTATTTGCGACAGCTGAATCATTAACCAATTTAAAAAATTTTATCAGAGTTTTGGATACAGAAATCTGTTAAATTTATACAAAAAAATGTTAATGTTAATGTTATTGACTTTATTCAAATCGCGCTAAGACAAAAAAGCGCGATGGCCATAGTTAAAACGCGCTGAATCGGCATCGCTGGGAACAAGTATCTCTTCGTAAGGTAAATGTTACCTGAGCACACTTTTATTCGATTACCTTAATTCTCCATAAGTTTAACCAGAGTAATGTGTTCCTGAAGATATCGGGATGTCTCGTAAGGGTTTTCAGGCATACTAAGGCAGGCTTTATCATTGGCAAATGTAGAAGTGTGGATATTACAAGTATAAATCAAATACAAAACTCGCCCCAGTATACTCAACTGTGGCCAGCATGACCATTTCAGCATTTTTGCAGTTAAATTTAGAATTTTTTGTTGATTTAGATGCAAAATATTCGATTTAGCAGTTAGCATTTTCTTTAGCATTTTTCAATTATTTATTTAGCATTTTTTCATAATATAATCTACATAACTTTTAACAATTTCGGTTATACGTAAAACAGGCTGACTTCCAAAACGTCAACTGCCATGGCTTCCAACAAAGTGTAGTATTTCATAACACAGCAGAAGAAAAAATTTACAATGCATATCCTTTCAAAACGTAATTGACAAGTACTAAGACCACCGCAAACAATCAATCAGCGCAAGTTTGCAAATTTGGTGCTCATGGTTGCAATGTTTTGCAACTTTGGATCTGTAATAAACTCCGTATCCGAAGACTGTACAAACTTTGTACATTTTACGTAAAAGTGGAATAGACAAAAGCTTTAGAGTATTATAAAAACAAAAATTTTTAAACGTTGTTTACAAAAGAAACATAAATGGGAAAAGGCTTCCTCTGGAAGAACCGTCGGTGAATTAATATTTTTGGTTTGCCTTAAATACATTTATACATTATGTATATGTATGTACTGAAAAACTGGGGGCAAATCGCGGTACACGTTATCGAACGAAATTACGAAATATTTCCATATAAACTTCATTGAAATATTTCGTAATTTCGTTCGATAACGAGTAGCGCGATTTGCTCCTGGTATGCAATTAGCATAACCCAGCAAAAATTACTTCTTCCCAGAAGTGTATTTGTAAGGGAGACAATGTTACAAAATCACTTGCTGTTGCGCATGATTGTTGTGGCAAAAATTAAATATAAAATATACTTAATAGTAACAAACCAAAAAAGTTTGTCTTAAGTAGAACAAAAAATAAGAAAATTAACTAACATGTGCTTAATTAGTAAAGAACAAACGACAATGGTAAGACTGTTGCAAATTTTGAGATGGTAAATTTGAGCTTTCATTACAAAACACCTTTTAGCAAATTGAAATACGATAAGTCAAAACAATTCACGTATTCCATTTGTAAAAAAGTTTCGTGTATAAAGCAGAAATCTACATCAACTGACACCACACACAGTGGATCACCACACACCGAAGAACGCTGATGATGAAGGTTTAGTGGCTTTCGAAAACGGCTGGCTGTTCCGTTCAACTATGTGTTGTTGTCAGAATATTTACAACTAACTTTGATGTTATTTGTTCATTTATAATTATCACATGTAATTTGGCTTACAAGGCGATACGAACTTTAGCCTGTTAAATATAAAAGAAGTTCAAGTTTTTAAATTCAATATGAAATTAAAAAAAGAATTGATTGAAATGAAAAAAGTACTTCAATGTCTGCCAGAATGAATAAATGTTTGCGAAATAAAGACAAATGTCATTCAGTACATGTATGAACACTTTGGATTTACTTTGTAATTTGAGCTTCAAATTACTTATTTTCGTGTCAGCCTGAATAGGCTATTATTTTATAGGTAATTTTAGTAATTAATGTGTTTTGAATTTGGATGAGAAAAATTTACAAAAACCAATTTGTGGCGATTTTATTTCTTCTTTTGGCGGTTTTCTGCTAAATTTTATACGATTATTTTATGAAAATGTATATTAAAAAGTATTACACAAAAATAAATTTATTATGAAATATATATTAAGAAAAACTATATTATTAAACTGACTTTGAAGACTTTTAAAATCAATAGTTGCAGAAACTACGTTAATTTTTTTAATGCAGCTTGAGTCATAAAAATACAGAGCAAATACATCGTACATATGGGTGAGGTAAATCACTTCTTAATGGGATACAAATTGTAAAGATTGTGGGAGAGTGATCAGGCGAGAGATCTAGAGAAGCTTCAACTTGAATTTAATCCATATACATACATATTTTTCATGACGCCAAAATCTACAACATCCGGAATTTTATGTATGTCAGTAGGCAAATAAGTGGGCTCCCCACTCGAAATGACGTGAAATTGTGTTGAACAACGTTCGACCTCTGGGTGTAATAAGACGCGAACCCCAGAACGTATGTTTTGCATTATTGTCGCCAGCTGCTACAAAACAAGGTCCAAGAGATTTGTAGAAATTCTCGTATTGATCCTCAGTGATTGAAAATCTGGGAGGGGAGTAAATTTAAGATATCATGAAATTTGTAAAAAAAAAAAAAAATTCAATGCCAATATTTGTTGCTTGTAGATTTCTTCACAAATGTTGTCAAGAAAATACTCATCGAGTCTTGACTCTATTATAATTGCTGATCCCTCTTGGGAAGGTGTAGCAATAAATTTTAAAAAGGCCAACATTATACCAATATTTTTTCCGTTCAAGTTCATTTTTATGTTGGCGAATGGCGTTTGTGTTGCAGAAACATATTTTTTAACGCGTTCATGGCTTGTTAACTAATGCTTGAAGCAGTGTATTCTGCATTCGCAGATGCTCCTCCAGATACTGAATGAATATAAATTATTCCTCTTTTCTCACCCTTTTAGTCATTTCTTCCATTATACTGTTAAAATTAATTTTTTTACATTAAACTTTAAATTGAAAATCATTTGTATTTAAGTTACTTTTTAGCACCTTAAAATTTTCGTTGCTAAAATTTTAGTGGTTTCGAGAGTAACAATTACTTATTTGACGTTAGAGAATACAAAATTTAGGCATTTTAGCGATGGCAGTTTTTATGGCATTGTCAAACTTAACAACGCATGTTACAGAATCAATCAATCTAAATCAAGTTATTAGATTTTTAGGGATAGATGATAGAAAAAAGCGGGATTTAAAAATAAATATACAGTGAACTCGCGAAAACGTGAATACTCGAATACATGAAAGACTCGAAAACGCGAACAATTTAATTTTTACATTGACTACTCTAAAACGTGAACAGAGTCTGAAAGCTCTAAAACGTGAACAAAGTTTGCTTTAGAGCCATTATTATAACTTGTCGGTAGCTAAATGTAGGATGTTATTGGATGGATAAACACTTTTTCATTATACTTCATTTTAACAAAATGTGAGCGATAAGCTAAAGGCAAGCTCATCCTACCTGTAACTTTTATTGCGAGGTATAGTCATTTGAACTTGCCACATTTTCGCCACTTGCCACACTTTCTACTTTATAAAACAAAGTCAAATATATTTGTTCAAAATATGGCATAAAACAAAAACAATACAACACAAAACACATAAAAATAATAACAAAAGAATTGACAAAAATATTTTCATGATGTTTGTAATTTGACAAATAAACAACAGCAAGTTGCCACTTACCATTTTTAGCAAACAGTATCCACCATGTCCACAGAAATGTTGCCACCAACCAAACACTTTATTATTTATTTTATCGGACAGTTGTAATAATGGAAAATTTTAAAGGTCACTTTATAGTTCAGTTTTGCTAAAGTTAGGAATAACTATCCGAAACTTTATCGTTAGGTCATAATAATGGCCCTTAGTGTTGTAAAAAACGGCTACTATTAAATACTCAATACTACTTGATACTTTTTCAATTGGGTACTCGATACTACTGAATACTTCAACGGATTTTTGAATTTAAAATTAAAAACACACATACACACTTACGTATGTGAATATATGTATGAGAGGTCAACAATTATTATTTATAAAAATAAATTTACCTGCATTGCTTATAATATAATGCAATATGTATATAAAAAAACAAAAATTAAATATATTAATATTAATTTATAACAAATTAAAATAAATAAATTTGAAGATTAGTTTTTGTACGCTAATTTTTATCCAAATTACCAGAATTTAAGAAATTTTTAATATCTCTAAGTCCCGGTTCACACACTTTAACTTTTTTGATCAACTCGAAATTCAGTTGGAAGAAAGAAAGAGATATTTGGATTTCCTTCTCCGTCTGTCATACAGCTGAATTACGAGTTGATCAACAAAAGTTAAAGTCTGTTAACCGGACTTGCGTGCCTTCCACAAATTTAAAGGGTAAATCTTTCTGTCAAATATATGTTCGTGATTGGAAATGTTTAGTTCAACGATGGATTTTGAAGTCCTTCTTTCAGTGGATGTCTTCGTATGGCACACAAAGTTGTATAAATTTGATGTATTTTAAAGGAAAACGTTGGGTTGAATATTAGAAAATGTAACGTTGAAATTAGTTACTTTTGTGTATTGAGTACCGGGAGAAATGCACGGTATTGAGTACTCAGTACTCAAATACTCAATACTTTTACAACACTAGTTTGCTTAGTTTTTTCGTTTAATATTCTGGATTTACTTTTAGTTTTGGAAAGAACACATTTTATGTTTCCGTTGATTTTTTTGCAACAAATATATGCATATACATAAGTACGTGGTACATGGAAAGAAAAGGCTGTACTAAAAATGGTTAAGTGGGATTTATTTAATCATTGTCTGGGAGTTATTTTATTTTTTGCGAGTTATTACCAGGGAAACCACAAATATGCAATTGCATGTTTTTTCTTGTCTGATATATCAATCCGGAATTAAGACATTTATCCGTTTCAGAACTTTTAATGAATTCTGGCATCGATTTGTTAGTGCATATTTTTGCATATTTTACCCTTTAAAGCATGTTTTTGCATACTTTAGTCTAGCGCGCATATTTTGAGCATTTTTCGAATTTTTAAAGCATATTTGGCGTTTTAGGGCATATTTTGGTACTTTAAAAAAAAATTATTTTAATATTTAAAAAAAAAATTTTTTTGGTAAAAATTTCTAGTTTTTTCCGTCAAAATCTCATTTTGTAGTGAAAGAAACAGTAGTATGGGGAAGCAATATTTTGCTACCATTATGAAGTTAGAATTCATAGAAAAAGGGGCATTGTGCATGTTCTGGAGGCAAATTACGGCACTCGATACCGTTCGAAATTTTTAAATATTTCCATATAAACTCTATTGAAATACTTCATAATTTAGTTCGTTAACGACTGCCGTAATTTGACCCTGGCTTTCGAATCGATTTCATACGTTTTCTTGTGAGTTCTGATGTTAAATCACATGCTACACGTGTTTAAGTTGAAATTTAGAATGTACTAATTACACTGTACAACAAAATAACATTTTTTGGCTTTCCTTTAGATAAAATTACGCGGACTATATGGATTTCGATGCATTAAATTCAAATCTGCTTTCAGTTTTTCTCTATCACGTAGAGATTTTTTTTATGGGCGTGGCTAATTTTGCCCCCTAAATTAGTCGGCCATACTAATATATTTTACTATAACTCGAAACCCGCTATTTCGATTTTAATAAATAATAAACCAAAAGACGCGCCACAAAATTTTGTTAAAAAAAATTAATAATCATTTTTTACCTATCTTTTATGGTTTCGGAGTTATTCAGAATTTAAAAAAGAAAAAAGTTTTTTTTATGCAAAAATCGCGTATTTTTTTTACATGAAAATTGCAATAAAAAAATCAGAAACTCAATAGTTTTATATTTTTTACATTTTTCTTAAAACCACATATACTAGGAATAAAACAAGCTATAAAACGTGAAAATCCAGCAATAAATCTTGATTTTATTTGCAATTTAAAGCAGGTACCTAAAAATGGAAAAATGTGTGTAATGCATTAAATGCAGCCACATTTACATCTGGTAATGCTACTGAAAGGGCATTGCGGGCAGGTAACAGAACTAAAAGAAAATATAAAATAAAGAATTTTGGGTATACATAAGTATGTATGTTCACTCATCAGTTGCCATACAATAACTGTTTGTGAAACCGAAAAGTAAATTTTCAACCGCAACAAAATTAAAAAAAAAATAGCTAAAAATTTTAGCATAAGCTGAAGTTAAAAAGTGATAATTTCTTCATCTATTTTTTGGTAAGTATTATTATTACTAATTCAAAATGTTGTATTTATGATGCAAAGTAATAGTTTTGTATCAAATTGTTGCAGGTTTCAAAATGCCAAGGCTTTGTAAAAATTCTGCTGATTCATTCTGTTATGTATGTGGTGATTTAACTTTAAAATCGCAACGCCAGACAATAACTTCCCAGGTTAAGAACGCCTATAAGCTATGCTTTGGGTTTCCTATCGATGAAAGAGATAAATATTGGCTACCAAAAATATGTTGTAATAGCTGTTCAAGGGCTTTAAGAGGTTTGATCAAAGGAAATCGCAAGTCTATGCCATTTTCGACACCAATGATTTGGAACGAACCAAAAAACCATACAAATGATTGCTACTTTTGTATGACTACAACACGTGGGTTTTCCAGAAAGAACAAAAATAAAGTCATATATCCCAATATTTCATCCGCCAAACGACCAGTTCCTCTAAGAAGTAATGATTTACTTCCAATGTCCCCTACATACGAGGAAGAAGATGTTAAGTCTGCAAGTACTGAATCCAGTTACGCCACGATGGCTGCTTCTGCAAGTTCAACATTTACAAGTCCAACGAGCAAACGTTATTTTCCGAAGCAGTGCGACCTGAATGACTTAGTTCGTGATTTAGGACTTTCAAAAACAAAGGCAGAACTTCTTGCATCCATATTGAAGCAATGGAATCTGGTAGATAAAGACGTGAAAGTCACATACTTTCGAAACAGAGAAGAAGAATATTTGAAATACTTCAGCAAAGACAGGGATTTAATATTTTGTAATAATGCTGATGGTCTTCTGCGAGAACTTTCGTTCAGTGATAAATCTGAAGAATGGCGACTTTTTATTGATTCATCAAAGACGAGTTTGAAAACAGTTTTGCTTCACAATGGCAACAAATATCCATCAGTCCCACTAGCGTATTCAAGAAACATGAAAGAAAACTATTATAATATGAAAGTGTTACTTAACAAAATTAAATACACACAGTACTCATGGAGCATTTGTGCTGATTTGAAAGTTGTAGCAATGTTAAATGGATTGCAATGTGGATATACCAAATTCTGTTGCTTTTTATGTGAATGGGATAGTCGCTCAAAAGAAAATCACTATAAAGTTAAAAGTTGGCCAAAGAGAGTAAATTTTATTCCAGGAGAAAAAAATATTTCAGAAGAACCTCTAGTTCAGAAGGAAAAAATTATCTTACCACCTCTTCATATAAAGCTAGGCCTAATAAACAACTTTGATAAAGCAATGAACAAGGATGGTGATGGCTTTCTATATCTTAAGAGCAAATTTCCTCGAATCAGTGATGCAAAAATAAAAGAAGGAATTTTCGTTGGTCCACAAATACGAGAGCTTATGAAGGACGCAGTCTTTAAGACGAAGTTGAACGGCGTGGAAGAAAGAGCATGGACGGCTTTTGTGAATGTGTGTAACAATTTTTTGGGAAATAAAAAAAGTGAAAACTACCATGAAATCATTCAAGAACTGCTTTCTGCCTATGAGGCTCTAAAATGCCATATGTCGCTTAAAATTCATTTTTTAAACTCGCACTTGGATTTTTCCCCGAAAATCTTGGTGCCGTATCAGATGAACATGGTGAAAGGTTTCATCAAGACATGATATATATAGAAAAGCGTTACAATGGAAAATCATTAGAAGTAATGCTTGCAGATTTTTGTTGGTCCATTCGACGAGAAACTTAATTGAAGATATGAATAGGAATAAAAATGTCAATTAGTAAATAACAAGACACTTTTTAATTTTAAAACGTTTTTAAAGTACAAATATTTTTCTTACAAAAATGGTGTTTTATTTCAAATAGTTAAGTGTTGTCTTAGTCTAGCTTAGTTTATTGACAGCATACATAATAATACATAAAGTGAAAAATATTTGCGACTAAAAGTTTTTCATTATATTTTGAGAGCTTAAAAAAATTAATATTAAACCAAAAATTATTTATTTCGCCAATAATTTCTGAATACTCGGAGTTATTGAGAAATTATTAGCAGCTGAAATAAAAAACATTGGATCAGCATTTAATGCATTACACACATTTTTCCATTTTTAGGTACCTGCTTTAAATTGCCAATAAAATCAAGATTTATTGCTGGATTTTCACGTTTTATAGCTTGTTTTATTCCTAGGATATGTGGTTTTAAGAAAAATGTAAAAAATATAAAACTATTGAGTTTCTGATTTTTTTATTGCAATTTTCATGTAAAAAAATTACGCGATTTTTGCTTAAAAAAAACTTTTTTCTTTTTTAAATTCTGAATAACTCCGAAACCATAAAAGATAGGTAAAAAATGATTATTAATTTTTTTAACAAAATTTTGTGACGCGTCTTTTGGTTTATTATTTATTAAAATCGAAATAACGGGTTTCGAGTTATAGTAAAATATATTAGTATGGCCGACTAATTTAGGGGGCAAAATTAGCCACGCCCATAAAAAAAATCTCTACGTGATAGAGAAAAACTGAAAGCAGATTTGAATTTAACGCATCGAAATCCATATAGTCCGCATACTTTTATCTAAAGGCTATTTTGGCTGTTGTACAGTGTTATTAGTATGTGTTCTAACATCCAAATTTAGAACAAAAAAATAAAATTTTTTAATTTTCACTCACTCGTAAACAGTCTTGTGAAAGAAAAACGAAACAACAAAATTAAAAAAATTTAAATCTTAAATATCCAATTTTTTTCTGCTAAATTTTAATGCTGGAACAAATACTATTGATTTGTATATTCCAAATTTCAACTTAAACAGGAGTAACATGTGTTTTAACATCCTCACTGTACGCTAATTTCAATAAAAGCTTGGTTTGATAATTGTGACGCAAAAGAATATTTTCAATGTATAAAAGTTTATTTAGATGTGACCGGCGGCGATTTTTATTTAAAATGCTAAGTGAAGATTTTTTGTTTATTGCAATAACAATTATAAAAAAGGTTATCTTATTCTTCAAGTTACAGTTCGTGACCGCTCTAGAAGTAAAGTTAAATTTTCGCTCTTAATTAATTGTTTTATTGTTTCCTTCTACTGTTTATTTTATTTTTGTCTTGTTTTATATGTAAATTTTATTGAATTGCTGAATTAAAATTAGTTCTTCATTTCCAAATAATCCAATTTTTGTTATTTTTAAGAGCATATTTTTTGTGTTTTTAGTGCATATTTCGAAGTTTTTAGTGCATATTGAATGCGCATAAAACACTTTTTTTGGAGCATATTTCTGGTTTCCCTGGTTATTACATTTATCTTATTATTCCTTTGTTATATTATAACAGTTCTTTAAACTGCAATAAAAGTTGTATGGTAAGCATACTTAATAATTGCGTTCGCGTACTCAAAAGTTTTTAAAAATTTTTACTGAACTTTGCTACATTTTACTGAATTGCGTTCGCGTACCCAAAATACAGTAAATGAGAAAACAAAGTGACAGTTCTCGACTAAATGTTTTGCAAATTTTTACTGCAGAAATTTGTCGTAATAAAGTTTAGTAAGATAAAAACAGATGATTCAAAATGTAAACAAATGAAAAGTAAGCAAACGAAAAGTGTATAAAATTTAAAAAAAGTTAAATAAAGATTGAGAAATTCATTAAAAAATTATTATTTTATAAAGTATAAAAATAATTACTGTTAATATACGAGTATATTGTAATTTACTTTTGTAATCCTTTTGTTTTGCAAATTATTCAAATTACTCAGAGTTGTAGAACTGTAAACTATCTGGTTACCTAGTATTGCACTTGCTTTTAAGGAAATCTAAAAGAAATTATTTGCAATTATTACATGAAAGATATTACAAAATTTATTCTTAGATTGTTCGTGTTATAAAAATATTGTATCGAGTACCAATAATTAAAATATTTGAATAGTCAAAAGTTTATATATTTTTCAACACTATGTGGAGTAGAACTCAGCTGTTTCTCTAACCTTACTAATTTTTACTATTTTTCAGTTCGCGTACTTTTTTCAGTAACAACTCTTTTTGAGAGTAAATTTTAAAATTTTCGCAGTAACTACTCATTTACTGCATTTTACTGTAAAAGTAAAAAAACACACCTAATATTTTCTTCAGCCTACCCGAAGGTAACAGCGCCGTGTCCGTAAATACCATGGTGGAGAAAATCCCTAATATGACTTGTTTTTTATTTATTTTATTTTATTTATGTGAAAAGTGAAAACATTTTATTTATTTAAAAAACAAATTTTTTTTTGGTTTATCATTTCGAAGTTTGCTATGCTATTTTGTTCTAAAAATATGTCAATCGAAAACGTGAACAAACTTGAAAACCTGAACACCCCTTGGTAAAAATTAGTTCACGTTTTCGCAAGTTCACTGTATTTAAGAAATCCGGTTGTGTAATATGCACAAACACAGTTCCTTGTGTCTTAAGGAAAAACAGTTTTCAACTCAAAAAAAAAAGACAGTAAGAAAAACAAAACTTTATTTGTATTTGTTCTGGAAATGATTTTTCCCTTATTTATTTTTTTGCACTGCCTATTGGACAATTTTTGTATTGATATTCACTTTCCTTAAAAACAATTAAAATTAAATTAAATTATATTTTTTATTTATACTTGTGATATGCCTGTGAGCAGTAGTATCCACACTTCTACATTTGCCGACGATACCGCCTGCCTTAGTATGCACGAAAACCCTGATGAGGCATCCCGAAAACTCCAGGAACACATTAGCCAGATGGAACTATGGTTAAACTTATGGAGAATTAAGGTAAATGAACAAAAGTGTGTCCATATAACATTTACCTTACGAAGAGATACTTGTTCCCCCATTCGGATTAATAATCAAGTTGTTCCTCAACATTCACATGTGAAATATCTTGGTATACACCTCGATCGACGGCTTACATGGAAACATCACATTGACTATAAGTTAACTCAACTGAAACTAAAATTAACTCAGGTACATTGGCTAATTGGCAGAAATTCAACACTCAGCCTAGACTGCAAACTTTTAATATACAAGTCGCTTTTAAAGCCAATATGGTGTTACGGTATCCAGTTATGGGGCACTGCTTGTGCTTCCACTGTAGAGAGAATTCAACGAAGACAAAACAAAATTTTAAGGTTAATAACATCGGCTCCATGGTACATCAAAAATTCTAATATACATCGTGATTTAAATATGCCACTAGTGACTGAAGAAATTGCAAAATACGCAGGCAAATATTTAACAAAACTCGAGTCACATCCTAATCCGCTTGCTCGTAATATTTTGAACTTTGCTGGACACATCCGCTTAAAAAGGAGGGACACAAGGGCTCTATTACTCAACACGCCAAATGGGATTTCTTGAAAATACTTTTTTATACTTTTTTATAATTTTTTTTTCTTTTTTTATTATCACTACTTATGTATTATTTATAACTATTAACAAGTTTATGTCCGACAGTGGTCGGTCCTAATAATTATATTTTAGATTTAAGATTTGAATACTTATTGTTAGTTCATATTTGAAGATACAATAAATAAATACATGTATTAAAAAAAAAAAAAAAAAATATTTTCTAAACTAATTGTTCGAAAATATCCGGAAAATACTTATATTTTTGTTACATACTTCTTTCTTTTTCCTTTGTTTTGTTTCTTTGGTTTGTTTCGCGGCAAAAAGCTAAGAGTTTACTTGTTTTCGATAGTAGACTACCAATCGAGTGCAACTTCGAGTAGATACGTTTCGTTAACGATTGCCATGATCCACGTTAACATTTCGAAGACAAAGTACTCGATTTCGAATGCGGTGATTTGCCCCTTGTTTAAAAAACCGCATAAGTCCAAATCACACCGTAAAAATTCAATCGAAACCGCATAAAAAAAATTTAGTAGCATATATGTATGTTTTTATTTTTTTATTTTTATCTATTTTAAGAAATCCATTTTTTTATAAATAAGAAGCAAAAAATACATAAACAGGCAGAAAAAGATAATCAGCACGACGTTGCTACGATTGTCTGCGGGTACAACTAACATCAGTACAACATTCATTTACCAAAATTTTAATGTACTCATAACATTAAAATGATAACGCCGAATGACCGTCCTCCGACTCTTGTTTTCAATGTTGTCACAATACTCTAAATACAAATTTTTAAGGTCGTCACAATGTAAATTTCCCAACTTAAGTCAAATTTTTGTATTTACGATGTTGAAGCGGTAAAGAATTATTGTAAACGGGGTATTTGGCGAACTAAAGTAAAATTTTTGTATTTACGGTGTTGAAGCCGAATAGAATTATTGTAAACGGGGTATTGGGAAACTAACGTCGGATTTTTGTAAATACAGTGTTGTAATGGTATGTCATTACTAAGGACGAGGTTTTTTTTTTTTTTTTTTTTTTTTTTTTTTTTTTTTTTTTGAAAGAGAAGTAACACTCAGGCAATGAATGCTTACTACTACTTATAGGTGTTATCTTCTTTAGGAAAGGGATAGTGATAGAGAAGACAGGTGATGAAAGAAGAGATGGAGGAAAGCTTATTTTTTTTCCTTTTACAACTCTACGTTTTGCACGTTATAATGCAGAGTTGCAGCGTCTGGTTTCAATGAGGCTCATTAAATTTTTGAAGCTGTGTTTAGTAGCTATTTTTATTCCTTATTTTACTTCGCCGATGATTCTGCTACACAGTACAGACGAAGGAGGACGTTCTGATGTTACATTAGGATTAGTATGTGCTGAAGTCAGAAAAATGCGTGGTGTTGTTATTTAATGACTGTCAGATACATGAATTGCACCCAGGATCTTCGGTTTTGTAGTCAACGTGCTTACTACTTCAGCCAACGCCACCCTTTGAAAACGTTAAGTCATATTTTCGTGTTTACAGTACTGTGGTGGTACAAAAATTTTGGAAGAGTCGTAATTTTGTATTTACAGTGTTGTGGTGGTACATATTTTTCGTGCAAAGTCACAATATGAATGAATATTTGTATTCGTATTAGAATTGTCGAATATTCGGCCATTTTCAGGCGATTACGAATGTATTCGTATTCGCTAAATTAAGGCGGATGCGAATACGAATGTATTCGTATTCGCCAAATTCAGACGAATACGAATATTTTTCCAAAGAAATTAAACAAATGCAAAAATCCTAAACGAAATTTAAATAAATGACTAAAAATCTTAGTTTGTACAAGTGCATTAATTTTTTTATAGAAACTTGTGCTTTGTATCATTTTCAAATATTATTTAATGACGATCATTAAAATTTTGCGTACTTTTTGTTAACTTTAAAGTACGCCAACAAGAGTGTGATGTCCTTTTTCATAACAATTTTTTTATATTTCATATTGCATATAATATTCGTATTCGTATTCGCGAATATCTTTTGAAATATTCGTATTCGCAAATATCTAAAATTTACATTCGTTACATATGTATGTATACAAAAAAAAACATGACTTTTGCATGTGAAAACTCATTTACATATATAAAAACCACTCAAATACAATTAAAGCAAAAATAAAGTAATTTTTTTTTATAAAAATATAGTTTGGTAATGGCAATTTCATGAAATTTAAAATTGGGATTCGAAAACCGCATAACTTCAAAACCGCATAACTTCAAAACCGCAAAAAAAACTCAAAAAGGGTTGGAGTGTATTTATGATCAGAACAGCAACCTAAAAACCAATGTGGGTTACATCTCGGGTGATCGATTATTCGACATTTTCCAGACACCTGTGTTCGAATAGTTCGATTATTTGAAATTATGAAAAACCCAGTTTCGGTTTTAAAATTCAAGAAAAACCGGACAACCGGTTTTATAGTAGGCAAATTATTATACGAAAGTTTGGATTTTAAATTGATTTATTAATAACGAAAATTAAAAACTTTAAAAACCCCCGATATATCCAGGAAAGATGTGATATCTTCTGAGAGCCTGGACATAGCTAGGAACACTCTCGATCAAGTCACGTTTCAAACAGAAAAAACTAAATCAAAATCGGTCCGGCCGTTTGGTCTGTACGAGTACTTGTACAGACACACAGCCACACAGACACACACTACAAACTTATAACACCCCTTTTTTTGGTCGGGCGTTAAAAAAAGAGCAAATAGTTCATGTAAAATTTAAATTAAAATTACATTGCAAATACTATAAAATAACATTAAATTTTAAGGTAAAACATATGTAATACATACAATGTATACAAAGTACATATCGCGCAATAAAACATAAATAATCACAACTCAAAATTATCAATAGTTTTGTTTTTCCATAAACCAGTTATTGAACAAATGTCTAACGACCGCAAAAATTTCTTTTGCAACACAGTCTTGTTGAACAATTAGGGAATTCACAATGAATATATTAACATTTTAATGAGGCAATATTGTGCCATCTTAATTCTTTCATAGTGAGCAGGTAACGATATAAATACACATTCTGTGTATATCAAAGCCTGGCAAACACACATACATCTTTATATTATTTATTTTTTAGTGCATAATATGAGAGAGAGAGAGAATATTTTTCATCAACTACAGCTGCGCTGACAGTTTTAACATCTTTAGAATGATACAATTATACTATTTACATGCACAACTACAACAAAAATACAACACCAAAAAATACATGTATTTTTTTGGTATAAACAAATGAAAAATTCTCAGAAACAACTCTCTTTTGTTTATAAAAATAACAATTACAGGGAAACTAAAGTACAATTGCAGACGCGGCATTCCTGCATGATTATAGTTATTCAGTGTTGTCAATCTGGGTGTATTTAAACAGCGTGTAATTTCTGCTCACATGTGCAGGCCATGTAAATAAATTCTTGTATTATCTGTGTAATTCTACTACGGGTTCTATTTTTACTTATTTTTGTTTTAATTTTAACCTAAACAAAATATATGTAGAGTAATGTTTAATTGAAGACACAACCATGTATAGTTCATTGGCAACACTGTAATAATTTTTTCTTTGGTGAAGGTATTAGTTTAGTTTAGTTTAGTTTTATTTATTTGCTTATTTCCTGTACAACAAGATTTAATCTTATATTTATAGTACAGAAACGGAATGCGTTAAACATAAAGAGCATTTGCAATTATTAAATTGAAATCAAAAAATAATTTAATTAAAAATAAAAATATATAAAATTAATTTAATAAATAAAAAAAAAAAAAAAAAAAAAAAAAAATAGTAAAAATATACAAAATGTAGTAAATATAATAAATATATGCATATCAGAAAATGGCACAATATAGTTTAAAATAATTATCTACAAATTTTATTTAAAATAATTAACTACAAAGTTTTTAAAACTATTAGCATTGCCGTTTAATTGTTGACATAGTGGAAGATTATTCCAAAGTCTAGCGGCATGTACATAAAATTGCCATTCGGAGACTAGGTATTGGTGTCGAGGTATTATAATATTTCGGTTTCGTGGCGATTGAGAGAAGCGTATATTATCAAATATGTATTTGGGAGATTGAGTATGTATTATTTTATGCAAAAAAAGTAAAGTGCGTATTTTTAATAGGCTATCAAAACTGACTCCATAAAGGTTTTTAGACACAGAGGAAACATGATCAGATCTTCTCAATCCATACACATACCGTATAATATTGTTAAATAAAACATTTAGCTTTCTTCGACTAACGGAGTCGCAGTTTCCAAATAATTCACACCCATACAATAGCGAAGAAACCAAGTATGTCTTGGCAAGCAATATTCTAATTCTGAAGGGTGTAAAGTATTGTGTAGACCAAAGCGCTCGTAATTTAAAATACGACTGACCAACCAGTGAGTTTACATGATCTGTCCAAGTCAAGTGGTTATTGAAAATTATTCCTAGATTTTTCGTTCTGTTAACGATTTCAATTTTCTCACCATTTAATAAAATATCCCCAGAAATAAAAGGAGCTATACTTTTTTTGCAAATTACAATACATTTAGATTTTTTAGAGTTCAGACAGAGTCCATTTGCATTGGCCCACATATAAATTTGATTTAATTCGTTATTTAACTGTGAGATACCTGCGGCAACGTTTTCAGCTGCAATACTTAAAGTAAGTTGTATATCATCTGCATAAAGATGGATATTACATTTTGAAATTATTTTTGGCAAGTCATTTGCATATATTGAAAATAAAAGCGGACCTAAGATGGAGCCCTGAGGCACTCCCCTTTTAAGTGTCAGTTTTTCAGACCAAACATTGTTTACAAGAACCGATTGTGTTCGATTTAACAGGTATGATGAAATAAGCTTAATTGATGTAACCGAAAAGTTGAAAAAGTGTTTTAATTTGTTAATTAATGTGGCATGGTCTACCGTGTCAAATGCCTTAGAGTGGTCAAGAAGTACTAAGAAATTTATGTTCCCATTCTCCAATCCCTGTCGTATGTGTTCACCTACTTCAACAAGAGCCGTAACGCAGCTATGATTCTCGCGGAAACCAGATTGTTTACTATAAAGCATGTTGTTATTATTTATATATGAAATCATTTGCTTATATAAAATTTTTTCCAGTATTTTCGAAAGAAAACACAAGATGGCTATTGGCCTATATTCACCATTAGCTTTGGGTAATGGAATAATTTTTGCGTGTTTCCAGTTTGAGGGAAACGTAGAAGACATAATAATATTGTTTAGGAGGTAAGTGACGTATGGGAGAATTAGTGGCATAAGTATTCTAACAAATTTGGGATGTAAGTTATCAGTTCCCACTGCGTTTGATTTTATTAGTGAGCAAGTAGACATAACATCAAATTGTGATACGCATGAAAAGCGAAAATAATTACCGTTCACGTCATTATCTGCATTTATAGCGGATGAGGGAAAGTTATAAAAAAACGGGTTCGTTTGGATCACAGGGGCATTAGTGAACGTTTTATTAAGCATGTTTGCATCTACATTTAACTCTATGTTGTTCAACTGCTTGCCAATACCTATTTCACGAATAGTATTCCAGGTTTGTCGAGAATCAATTGCAGTACTGAATCGTGAGGAATAAAATTCGGTTTTAGAAAGTCGTATATGTTTATTAACGTTTTTTCTAGCAGTTTTGTATTGCAATTCCAGATCAAAAGTTTTATACCTTTTCCACCTGGCATATGCTAGGTCCCTTTGATGTATGGCTTGTTTTATAGTGTTTGAAAACCATGGTTTATGTTTATGTGCTATCTTTTTATGTTTGATTGGTACTGTTAAATCAAAAAGATATTGAATATTGCGTTCTATGAAATGAGACTGATCATCAATATTTGGCATAAAATAGATATTACTCCAGGCAATGTGTGATGAATATTCACATAAATTATTAAAAACTAGGCTGTTAAAGTCACGGTAACTAAAACTCTGCTCGACATCATGAACGACAAAGTTATAATTTAAAAATATAAGATCATGTTTGGAAAAACATGACGCAGATATCTGATCATATAAATTTGTGTTCGTAATGATAGACACGAAGAAAAGGTCAATGAGTGTACTAGTTGTTGATGTATGATGTGTCGGACTTACCACATTAACGGGGACAAGTCCAAATGACAACATATTGTCAGCAAGATCCGTCTCCATCAATATATTGGAATTGAAGTCGCCACTAATGATAATATCATCGTATTGTGAGGCAAGAGTTTCAAGTGTAGAATACAAAGGCAAAAATTGTATTCTTTTATTAGGACGATATACACAACCCACTAAAAGTTTTTTTTTTATTCACACACATACACTAACATTTTTGCAGCTCGTAAAATTAAAATTTGAAAATTATAAGCAATGTGTACAGTAACAGGCTGGGCTTGTGCATGTATGTACCTAGTATAATTGTATCATGATATTTAGTTTAATAGTACGTTTCCATTAGGAGCAAAATAAGTTCTTTGCTTGTTTGTGCTTTTTTGTGTTTTGCTTGCGTGAATTTTCGCAATCAATTTTATATTGTTATCAAGGCCACAAACCTTATTATTTAGATTAATAAATTTTTCACTCATTTACATATAAATACATCTTATGTGGTTTGTGCAATTGCTTAAAAGATTGGATATTCTATAGTAGTGCCCTCTCTCATGTTTTGTAGGAAAACAACTTATTTTCGGTGTTTTGCTGATATAAAAAATTTATGGGAAAACATGTAGCAAACCAGAGTCGTTAAGCAGCTCTGGGTCGGGGAACATCTCTCGCGTCATCGTGTGTGTGTGTTGTTTGGCCTTCGAGAGTTTTTCGTCTCGCTCGCACTGGTTGACTGATCTGCCACGGATAACCGTATAATCTTGCGATTTTTTGTGGAATTTCTTTAACAACCACGTTGCCTACTTCCTATGTGAAGGCATAGGTCGTGTACAGTCAGTCACAAAACCTTATAAAATGCTGTTAATACTATCTTGAGCATATGGTCTACGTTACTCCGCCCATATTTGTGCAACACCATATTATGCAAATTTACTTTGCATTAATATGTTTAATAAATAAATAAATAAATGTAGCGAACCATTGGTTTTGAGCAAAACAAGTTTTCTGCTCCAAAACACGTATATGGAAACGCAGTATAAAATTAACATATTGCCATATTGAAAATCACATGCTTTTTATACTTTTAAATTTGCCACCTGGTAAATAAAACAACAAACTTGCCAGACCATATTAAAGTATTAAAATTGAAACGTTGCAATATTAAGACATATTTTAAAACGCTATTGTGAACTCCCTAAATATAAGATATCGTTATGCTTGATTTTATGTTATGTATGTACATACTTGTATCAGCATACACTTAAGGAGTTCACAATAGCGTTTCAAAATATGACTTAATATTGCAACGTTTCTATTTTAATACTTTAATATGGTCTGGCAAATTTGTTGTTTTTGTTTTGTATGTAAATAAAATGATTTACCAGGTGGCAAATTTAATAGTATAAAACGCATGTTATTTTCAATATGACAATATGTTAATGTTAAACTAATACCCGTATTCTAACCTCTGTGACAGTGACAAAATTATAACAAAACTGAGGTGAATGACTATTTGTATAGTTTTGGTATTCTTAAAAATATTGTCATGAATAAATTATAACAAATTTGTCACCTTATGAAAAGCACATAACAAAATAAAAATTTATTAATTTTTCTTTTAATTTACTTTTTAAGTGCGAGAAGTAAAAAAGAAAAAGCGTGATTATTGAAAAATTGTTAACATCTTATTCCAAAAAAGACAATTTCTTTGTGCACTTTTTTTTGCAAAGGTAAAGGAAAAAAAATTATTCATTTTTTTTCAAAATAACTCTCAGAGACTTCGGAGTTTTTGATCACAATATTTGGCAAAGTTGTAGCTAAGACAAAACTGGACAACTTTTGCGAATTTGAACGTATCTAGGTACACTAATAGCTCATACAGACCTTAAAAATTTAAATTTTTTACGGTACAATTTCTTTCTTTCAAAATCGTAAAATCAAGTACACACATGTCCACTGACCTTCAGTAACACTTTGTGTAAAATATTAAATTTTAATCCTTAAAATAGTAAATATTAAAATCTGCAACACAAGAAATGCAACAATATTAAAGAAGGGGAAAAATGCTATAGAAGTAAAAAATTAACGCTTTTAAGTTGCAGTGGTCTTAATGAGGTACACAAATAGGGCACCTAGATACGTTCAGGTTATATTGATGTGTTCACAGAATTTGTCCAGCTTTACCGTAGATACAATTTTTCCAAATATTGTTCGCAAAAAATTAGGAGTCCCTTCAAGTTATTCTGAAAAAAGGGAACAAAATTTTCCTTAATTTTTGCCAAAAAAAGTGTAAGAAATAATTTTTTTGGCATATGATGCTAAGATTTGTTTGGTAGAGCGGTTTACTACTCTCTGGTAGTAGTATCAAAACTATGTATGACTCCGGCTCATTTCATAAAAAAATTAATTTCATTATGATTTTTTATATTATTTTTTAAATAAATAAAATTAATTTTCAATTTGACATAAATCTCACCATATTATGGTGAAAGCTTTTTTGAGCTTTTTAAGCTTTTTCTTGGCATATGAAGAATAGAATACAATCACAATTTAATTTTAAAATATATAACAAGAATATTTAAAAAATTTTATGACAAAATTTTTTTCACAATTTATTAGAATACGGGTATAAAGTTGTTAAAACTAGGGATATAACGAATACCGATAGCTATTCCGATATATCGACGTTATTTCTGATTTGCCGATGTATCGATATCTGCGATATTTTACTGTCGATACGCCGAAACTTCTTAAATTTTTTTAGCGCTGTTTTGAACAAGGAACTAAATTTTCAACGATTTTTTTTGCATCAAAACTAATAGAAAAAATAACATATTAAAAGCAGAACATAAAGTCTGAACAGAAAAATTAAACATTTCTTTTGTTTTGCTTTGCACCATAGTAGTAAAATGTTCTCTCAATGCTAAATCATGTATGTATTTAAAAAATAATAATTTGTTTTTTGTTAATTTTAGAATGAATTCAAATATCAATTTTAAACATTAATAATATCTTACACTATAATTTTGTGTAATAAAAGGTTGTGTTAATTTTAACTTGATTTCAGTTTCAATATGCGTATCGGTATCGGCGATATTTCTTTTTGAGCATCGGTATCGGATCGGCAAAACGGCGTACCGTTACATCCCTAGTTAAAACTGTCAGCGCAACTGTAGTTGATGAAAAATATTCTTTCTCTCATATTATACACTAATATATAAATAATATAAAGCTGTGTGTTTACCTGACTTCGTTATACACAGATATAAACACTTATATCGTTGCCTGCTCAAAATGAAGGAATTAAGATGGCGCAATATTGCCACATTAAAATTTTAATATACTCATTGTGAATTCCCTAACTATAAACAGTTTTTTGCCTCTTCTGAAAATCTGAACAATTTTTATTGACATTCAAGGCAAATTTATATAAGATATACTCAGCTCAATTCGCTATCAGAAATCTATACTTTTAATGTCAAAAAATATACTGAAAAATGTGTGTTGACATCCAAGGTATATTTAAATTAGAAGCGCAGAAAATAGTCACATGATCGCTTGCGACCACCTTGTATAAATACGCCTTGATTGACATCCATTTTACTTAATTCGCCTCGGCCACCACCTCATAGAATCGCTTTCATGTCATGTTGCAGTAAGTGTTGCCGTACCAAAAAACACCTAAGGCTTTTACACAAAAAAAAACCTAGAATTTTTACATTGAAAAAATACAACAGAAAACATTTTTAACTTTTAATATAGTGACAACTAACTTTATTGCATAGGGCCTGTGCCAAACGGTAGCAAAGAACTAGTGTAAGTAAAGTTTTGACACTTCTGAGGTGAATAAAATTTCACTAACACCGGGGGCTAGTACAATTTTTGACACAACAGATACATTTTTGACAAGCAGCAAATAAATATCATGGTATCATACACGGTAAAGCCAACGCCGTCGCTGCGAGCCGCCGCCCATTTCATAAATTTTTACGTCCCTCAAATGTACTTAGACTGTGAAAAATTCATTTTTTATTTTAATTTGCGAAAAAATTTGCATCGTATATATGTATAAAGCTATATAATTTTCTTCTGCAAGAATATTGTTTTATATAAAAAATTTTTAAAAAATTGTTGGTTGCCGGCGGCTTGTAGTAAGATTTTTTGCTTCGCCGCCGCTGTAATTTTTTCATCAGCTTCTTTCTATGCTAAATGGAATTTGTCAAAATTTTACATTATCAAAAAAGTTATTTGGCACAGCAGAAAACTGAAATTTGTTCCCCATAAGCAAATATTTTTTTACCATAGTATTTTTCTACCGTTTGGCACACGCCCATAATCTACAAATCGTTAAGTATTCGACTGTGTCGGTTTTTTAAGTATGTATAAAAAAAACCGGACTATTCGACATTAGAAAAATCAACATTAAAAAAAACGGCAACTGTATTCTGAAAAAACCGGGTTTTAAAACCGGTTGAAAAACAAAGTCGATCACTTCTGCGCTGATAGAATTATATGTAAATAAAAATCAAATGTCGTTCGTTCGTATTCTCATCAATTAAGAACACCTACATCTATTTCCCTATTTTTTTAAATGTTTGCCATTGTTTTGTCTTGTTTAATATTTGCCACGCCCACTTTTTTAATTTTATCGAAAATCGGATAGCAGCTTTTATTTAAGAAAATAATATTAAGGAGCGGAAGTATTTTGTATTAGAGTCCTGGTGGCCCTCTTTTTTAAGTGGATGTGTCCAGTAAAATTCAAAATGTTATGTTATGTTATTAACCTTAAAATTGTGTTTTGCGTTCGTTGGATTCACTAGCACCATATAGGTTTCAAAAGCGATGTAATGGTTGAAGATAGAGTAAACCTTCGTATTGAAAACATATTTAGGGTGAATTATACATTTGACTTCAATACAATTTATATTTATTTTATAGGGCATAGGTATATTCGGAGGCATAGGTATATTCGGAGGAAATGTTGATGATGAAAAATTACTGGGGGTAGGTCCCACATTTTACACCTCTGGGAGGTACCATAAAAGCGACACAAGCGTGTTTCTAGAAAAACTATTAAAAAACTAATTTTATTTTTGTATGGGGACAACCTTAATGGTTGAAGATAGACGATAAGCATGTTTAGAGAAAATCTTCGTACTAAAAAATATTGGAGGTTGGCATACATTTGACTTCGATAGGTACGCCCTACGGGCAGTTAGAGCCCTACGAGTAAATTTTATAAAAATTTCCCCTATTTAAGGGAGCCCCTTAATGAGAGGAATTGGGCGGTCGGTGTATTTAAAGAGATGTTGGGCGGAGAAAATTAATGGGTGCTGACCTTTGAAAGTTATATGATTTTTTTGTATTTTTTTTTTGCTTTTACCCTCAACTCTGATCAAGAAGAGGAATGATGCATGTCGATATCGAAAAGTCATCCACTATGCAATACCTAATGTATGTAAATTAAAGACCTGCACAAGATGTCTTGTAAGAACTTTAAGACATGAGGGCAATTTCAAATGCTTTACTACAGCGAAATCTTCTGAAACAAACGCTAAACAAGGTGTTCGGGAATACATTTGTTTAACTTATTGCAGGTTTAAGAGTAAAGAAGAAAATAGTTCGTGACTGAAAAATTTGTGGTGTTTGTGACAAACGTCATGCATGTACATATGTACATACATACCTACATAATTTGTGTATGATCTCTTATGTTTCTGCACACATACAAACGCACGCATGCATTTACATGAGTTGTGTGCGCTTGCTTTAAAAAACCTCCCTTAAACACAAACATAATAGCTTACCATCTAAAGCTTACACACACACACCCAAACGTACAATATGCAAAATAACAAGCATACATTTATAAACAGTACTTATTTTCATTGTTTGTTTAAAGAAGACGTCTTGGCGACATCGCCTGTTAACAGTCATATACACGTACACCAATACAACCATCGTGCTTCGTTTATAGTACGACAGCATTTATTATTGGCTTAGTATAATACATGGCACGAGAATACATTTAAAAAACATGACGTATTTACATTTCAAGACTGCTTACGCAGGTCTCTAAAGTACAATTGAACACAACCAAAATTTTCAACACAAACAAAATTGTAAATTTATTCTTTATTTTAAATATTGCAATATCATTTTCTTTATTTTTGTCTTTACATCAATTTGGCAATAACTGCAAGATCAGCTTCTGCAATTATTGCTAAATCAATATTAAAATTTATAAGAAATTTAATCACGCCACCTTTTTAATTATGTCAATTTTATTAATATAAAATAAGAAACTTGTAGTTTTAAGTCAGTTGTTATGTTGAATTGATAAAGAAATGTCAATCTGACCAAGAATGATAAAACAAAGATTACGCCTTGCGCATGATTTACCGTTTGATGACGTAGTAGTTCCCTCGCAAAGGTTACCAAGTCTGTATCAGATGTGAAATTTATAATTTCTTGCAAAAAATTTATGTATTTTGTTGTAGTTGGCAGCCCTGTGATTAATTTACTCAGAGATTTCCAAAAAAATTAAATGTTGTTGTTTAAAAGCAGCAAAACTAAGTTAAATAAAATCAAAATAAAGCGACGAGAGAAAGAAATATATTATGTGAGTGTTTGTGTGTGTAATAGTTCTACAACTGAATTTTACTATCCAATAAGAACACAGGGTGAGTGACGTCAGAATTCCATCATGCGCAGAAATGTTTTTTTATTCTTGGGAGCTGGCGTAATCTTTATTTTACCATTCTTGAATCCGACCAGAACAAAAAATTTTTTTTAGAACTTTAAATTTATAAATTCTTAACTGGCGCCCGAGCAGTTTCGGTCGGTCCGGTAGAGAAAACTGGCGTCCGAATAATAATAAAAAAAAGTCCCTTTTGTTAGTACATAGGCTCTTTAATAGCTAAAGCAAACCGGCGTATGTGATGTGCCAGCCTGTACTACAAGGTAAAATATAAAAAATATTCCGTAAAGGACAAATATAAAAAAGAACAAATTAAAAAAAATTCCGTAAAGGACAAATATAAAATAATTCCGTAAGGGAAAAATATAAAAAATTCCGTAAAGGATAAATAGTGGTAAATACCGATATAACAAAATAAAAGTAAAAAGTGAAGATACAACAAAGATTAAAAAAAAGGACATTGAGAGTTCCAAAGTAAATTATGTGACATTAAAAAGAAGAAATACTGCGACCAGCAAGAAAAAGAAAAGTTAAAACTAAAGTACAAAAGTGTGCGGATGGAAATCTTGCAAATATATTGAACTAAACTAAAATAAACAAATCATCTAGTGCCTGTCTTCAACAAATCCTCAGCATTACCAAAAGAAGTTGTCTTCAGTACCAGTGTGCCAAAAGCAGAAACCATCATTAAAAGGAGAAGCCATCATACAAGAAAAGGAAAAAACCATCATAAAAAAGGAGGAAACCATCATCCAAAAAAGGAAGAAACCATCACCCAAAAGAAAATACCATCATAAAAAAAGTCAGCACTCGCTAGCAACAGCAAACCGGCATTAAAGCAACAGTTAAAAAAGAGGTATATAGTATTTTTATACTTAGTTCATTAAAATTTTTTATTCGTACAAATATATTAAGTATAGTAAACTTATTAAAGTGTGAATTAAGAACAAATAAGAGCTGCGTCAAATATAGTAAACATTTTCTTAATATTAACCTTTAATTAGGCGCATGGGGTCAGGAGAAATTAAGATTGAAAAATGTATACTTTAAAATGTTCGGAGCGAAGTTGATTTTTTTGTAGCTTCATATATTTGAAAGGAGAACATAAATTAGTTGCGATTATATCGTTAAAGCATACACACGTGTCGCTTTACTAATACGTGCTGACCCCATGCGACTAATAGTGTAACTTTTTTTGATCGTGGTATATATATAAATTTGTGATTTTGTTCACCCTTTTTATATTTTTTAAGTTTTTGTGTAACAATTATTATATTTGTCCACTTTTTGTATTCCATTTTGAAAATGGATTCAAAAAAACGTTTACTACAATGGATAGAAGAAGTATGCGATGATGAGTTGGATATTGCTGGTTCTGATTCAGGAAACGACATTGTTAGTGGCATTGAGGAGATTATGTCACGAAATTCGGAGAGTGTATTAGAAGACATGTCAGAAGGACATGTCAAGAATTATCAGATATCAACTATTTTTATTCAGCATATACAGGACGAGGTATATCAATCAAAATAAAGTTGGCGGTATTCTTTATGGCCAAGAAAAATCGACAAAAAAGTTTCAACCAAATGTAATAAATATGCTAAATGTGTTCGTCAGCAACATGTTCTATTGTTTTGTGCTAGATGCAGAACATCACAACCTACTCATGAGTCTGACTGATTTTTAAACTACTTCTTTTATAAATAACTGTTACAATAGTTCTAAGAAACCAGTATTGAATTTTATTTATGTTTTATGTTTTTCAATGAAAGAAATTTTATTTATGTTTTTTATACATTAAAGGTATTTATTTCAGTTTTTTTCCTCGTTGGCAAAATGGAAAAATGTAATTTTTGACAGCAAACACAAGGAAAAAAATTCAAAAATTATTTTCAAATTTTTTCCCTGTGTTTGTTGTCAAAAATTAAATTTTTCCATTTTTCCAACGAGGGAAAATACTGAAATGAATACCTTTATTATTAAAATAAATAACTTTGAAAATTTAATATAGTGTACTGGTTTGTATTTTTTGTAATCCAACACTTGTAATACACTTTGGGGTCACGTGAGACTCCATGCGATTAATTGTGCAATTTTCTTAATGCGCCTAATTAAAGGTTAATATTGTATGAAAAAAATGGCAAATCCTACTCGTAGTACTTCCCAAAATGCTTAAAGACACTTATATCGAATATTGCGGTGGAAGTCTTTAGAAATCAAGGACCGCAGGTTAAACAAGAAACTCTTAACCCAAATGCCACACTAACGAACATTAGTGACCAACCAATAGATAGAAATACAGACAATTTGAATGACATGGACAAAATACCAGACGTTGTGAAATGCTTAAAAGAATTCTCTGGGCAGCCAGGAGAATTCAATTCTTGAAAAAAAAGTGTAGACATGATATTGACAATATAGGAACCAATAAAAGGAATGCCTAAATACTATGGGATTCTAAGTGTAATTAGGAACAAAATTGCAGGAAACGCCGACATAGCATTACAGTCCTATAACACTCCTCTAAATTGGCATGCGATCTCGCAATGCTTACTCACGCACTATGGTGATAAACGTGATCTTTCGACTCTGGAATACCAAATGACAATTTTGGTACAGGGTAATAATAGCACACAACAATTTTACCAGAAGGTATATTCACACTATTCACTTATTTTGAATAGATTAGGATGTATTGAGATGGGCAATGAATCTCTTAGAATGCTTACTAAGGCCTACAGAGACAAGGCCTTAGACACCTTTGTAAGGGGTCTGAATGGAGACTTGCCTCGTCTTCTGGGAATCAGAGCGGACTTACCGCAGGCCCTCCACCTATGCCTCAAGTTGGAGAATCAAAATTTTCGCTCAAACTACGCTTACAACACAAAATGGAGTCAGCCACCACAACCATCCTCAAAGCGAAACTTTGGACTATCAACAATTAGCCTACATACCACAACTATCCCGACCATTCTCTAACCAACGGGAACTAAATAACACAAATCCTCCTCGTCCACTTAAGCCACAGCCACGGCCACGGCTACGGCCAGAACCAATGGAAGTGGATTCGAGCATTCATTCCCGTAGAATAAACTACATGAACATGCCGCAACCGAACCAAAATTTCGGAGAGGCCACAGCAATTCGAAAATCAGCCACAGAGGAGAACTCAGAGAACATTTCATATTCATATTAACACATCCGATATTAATTTTTTAGTATGATTAGCTCTTCGTTACCATATTTTGAGGTGAAGACGGAAAAATTTTCACATTTTTGGTGGATACGGGATCGAGTAAAAATTATGTAAAATCTGAATTGGTAAAAAAACGTATATTAAATGAAAATCCATTTTTTGCTAGGTCAATCATGGGAGATATAAAAATTAGCTAACACACATTAATTAAACTTTTCAAATTAGATAAGATAACACTTTTCCTAATGCCCTCTTTGGAAACAAACGATGGTATTTTAGGGAATGATACCCTTAGAGAATTAGAGGCGATTATTCATATAAACAAAAATGTTATGGTACTAAAAAATGGTCTAGAAATAAGACTTAAACAGCTCCCAACGCAAAGCAGCGTGAACGCAATTAATATTATGAAGGAAAATATGTCAATCGTACAAAAGAAAGGAATAGAAAATATAGTAAATACGTATGCCAGGCTTTTTTCCGAAGCTGACGAAAAGCTTACGTATACAACAAGAGTCGTGGGCGAAATAAGAACCACAACAGATTCGCCTGTATATACGAAGTTTTATCCTTTTCCTGCTTCGCTAAAAAACGAAGTGGAGAATCAAGTAGAAAAACTTTTGAAAGATGAAATTATAAAACCATCTAGATCTCCTTTCAATTCCCCTGAATAGATAGTCCTGAAGAAACTAAGCTCGGCTGGGAATAAACAGTATAGAATGGTCATAGACTATAGAAAATTAAGCTCAATCACAATTGCCGACAGATATCCAATTCCGGAGATTTCAGAAGTCATCTATCAATTGGGCTCTAGTAAATTTTTTTCTCTTCTCGATCTGAAAAGTGGTTTTCATCCGATTCCACTAAAAAAATCTGACCCTGAAAAAACTGCGTTCAGTATAAACAACGGTAAATACGAATTTACGAGGCTGCCATTCGGGTTAAACAACGCGCCATCAATTTTTCAGCGCGCGCTTGACGATATCCTACGGGAATATATAGGAAGACGTTGTTACGTTTATATAGATGACATCATTATTTTCAGTAAGTCAGAGAGTGAACACTTTGAACATATAGGAAAGATATTTCAAACATTAGAAGAATCTAATATGAAGGTGCAGTTGGATAAATGTAAATTTTTCAAAGAGGAGGTTGACTTTTTGGGGTACATTATTACGCCTCATGGTATAAAAACTAATAAGGAAAAGGTAAAGGCCATAAAAAATTTCCCAGAGCCACAAAACCTTAGAGAACTGCGTAGCTTCCTTGGCATGTCAGGATACTACCGTCGTTTTATTAAGGGCTACTCCAAGCTCACTAAGCCCTGACATCCCTCTTAAGGGGGAGGGAGGACGAACGTCCAAAAATAAGTTCGCGAAATTCAGAATATGTTTAGATAATGGGGCTAAGGAATCCTTTACAAAATTAAGAACGCACTCACATCTAAAGATATTATTCTTGCGTACCCGGATTTCAGCAGAGATTTTGAGCTAGTAACGCAAGCCTCAAACTTTGCGATCGGGGCAGTCTTATCGCAGAAAGGTAGGCGAATATCATTTATCTCCAGAACTTTGAATAAAGCAGAGGAGCATTACGCCGCTAATGAAAAGGAAATGCTCGCCATAATATGGACTCTGAGTTCGTTGAGGAATTACCTTTATGGTTCGGCTAAGTTCAAAATATACGAATTGTTTTACAAACCTGGTAAAACAAATGTCGTGGCAGATGCCCTGTCCAGAATACCGCCACAGAATCTAAGAAATTCTCAATAGCCAAAAATTCTGATGAGAGCTCACGGATTAATAGTTAGTGTCGAGGTCCCTATAAATGCATTTAAGAATCAGATATTTTTAAAAAAAGACAAAGCTTCAACATATTAATTTAAAATTGTGTTCCCAACTTACCATCGACATATAATTACAGAACCCGATTATTCCGAGGAAATACTAACCTCTATTTTAAAACGCTATATTAACCCTTCAGTGATAAATTGTATAAAAGCTTATAAATTGAAGAAAGCATAATGGGAAGAATTCAGCAAGTGTACCCCTTTCATTTTACCAAATACAAAATAAGATTCACACAGGTGGAAGTCGAAGACATAGTAGACAGTCAAAATTCTAGAAAAATATTATTTTCCCTCCATGGCAAACAAAATTAAAAAAAAAATTTAGGAGTTGAAAAACTTATAAATTGAATAAGTATGATCGGCATCCGGCAAAATCGCAAATACAAGGAAAACCTATTCCAAAATATCCGAGGCAATTAGTCCATTTGGATATACTTTTAATGTGAAAAATATTAGTACTGACAGCCATGGATAAGTTCTCAAAATATGCTATAGCAAGCTAATTAAATCAAGAGCAGTGGAGGACATAAGACAACCTCTAAGGGACATCCTTTTTTCTATGATACCAGAATCGAGTGTTTGACAATGAGAAATCTTTTAATTCTGATTCCATAAAATTTATGATAGTTAGTTACGCATTTCAATATTCAGAACTCTTCCATATACTAGTTGCTCAAACGGACAGGCGGAACGATTCCATTCTACATTACAATAAATTATGCGTTGTCTTCAGGTTGATTAAACTCATCGCACATTTCAAGAATTATTGGATAGATCCGTAAAAGAATACAATGATTCTATTCACACGGTTCAGCAGCCAAATATGCTCTGAAATCTCCACTAATTACCACAGAAAACTGCAACCCCAAAGATATATCAAATCTAATAGTGAAACACTACAAAAATAACAGTTTATCTACGCTAAGAACAGCCCAGTGGTACAAAAACGTTAAGCCAATTATCCTGATATAACAGCTAATTTCTACAGGAACTCATATAGTAATAGACTTGACCAAATTAAAATCACCAGGCTACGACTTGGCCATACTAGAATCACCCACGGCTGTATTCTGAAACTTAAGATTATATACGCATACGATTGTATGCTATCATACCCAATCGATCCAAAACACCTTCTCACTGCATGTTAACAGTATCAAACCGAAAGGCAACATTGCTTCAACGGCAAAAACCCAATTGATTTACTAGGCAATCCCACAGATGACAACATTTCCATTATCATTAGTTTTTTAAAAGCAGTTAAGTTATATAACTATATTTAAAACAATAAATCTAAATAATTTTAATATACATAAATACATATAAGTACTCGTAAATTTACATATAAGATATTTACCATTTTACAAACTCATAACAGATAAATACTACAGCTGAAGGCCTCGTTGCTATTGCTGACCATCATAAATTGGCATATAATTTGTAATTGTAAGCTAATTTTTAAATAAATAAATAAATATTCACACGGTTACTGGGAGACACTTAGAAATATTCTTCGGGCGACGCGTAAGTACCGTTCCCCAGTTACTAAAAAAGGATAGGATTAAAACGATCAAGAAACTTTCCGAAAAGCAAAAGGCCGACCTTACTTATCACAATGCCCATAGAACGCCTCCAAAGGAATTTAAGCAGGGAGAAGAAACTTTCGTTAAACTAAATAGGAGACTAGGGAACAAATTGTCTGCTAGATACAAGAGAAATTGTTGCGGAGAATTACAACATAACTGTCAAAACTCAATCCGGTGGAATTGTAAACAAAAAAATCTTAAAAAAAAACAAAAAAAATCATTTTTTTTTACAGCACCAATCATGAGTACTTTAACGGTTATCTTTATATTAGGCGTAGTAATAGATACCCAACAACTTCATACGACACGAGTTGACTAACAACAACGGGTACATACCCATCAAGATGGGAGAATCAAAGACAATAAGAAGCTATGACAAGGTATTACATTTCATTAACATAACTAAATACGACGAAACCATATTTTTAATTTAATAAAAACACTAAAAGCCACTACTTATGAAGACAAACGACTTTTGGACACTATAATTAAGAACCTTATTCTAGTAAAAGCAAAATTTACGTGCAGTACATTCAAAACAAAAGCCAGGACTGATAAATGTTTTAGGAAAAGGACCTAAATACATTGCAAGATCAATGAACAGTGACGATGAGAAAGTAATATACAAAGCAATAACTGAAATGAGAAACAATGAACACGGTACCAACAAGACATTAAACGAATTAGTACACTGTAATCATAGCATGGCAGACGAAATTAGAAATATCACAACCCATATCAATAAACAGCATATTCTTATTAGTGGTTATATAAATAAATTTAAAGACTATTCACAGAACAGGATAACAACCTTAGAGGACGAAGTAGAATTTATAGAACAGACATACAGAATTGACAACGAAATATTCCTCCTTCGAAACCACATTGACGCGATCGGACAGATCATAGTTTCTTGTAAATTAGGCATAATTCCCTCTGACCTACTAACGGAAAAACAAATTGATTTAATTAGCGACTTTGACAGTTACAGAAAAATTAAAATTGCGGTAGTTTTCGAAGACAATAGTATTATCCTAACCGTGTTGATACCCCAATTCTCTAGTAATATATTATCCAAAATAAAATTTGTACCTATTCCCGATGCTATGAACAAATCCTTGGTTTTAAACCAATATGATATATTAGTGGATAATAATACTAATATCTAAAGATGATTTGGAAAGAGAATTAGTAAAAACAGAAAATAAATGTATGGAAAATATTCTGAAATTCCAAGAAGCACATTGTGAATTTGGAAAGAGAATTAGTAAAAACAGAAAATAAATGTATGAAAAATATTCTGAAATTCCAAGAAGCACATTGTGAATTTGGAAAGTGAATTAGTAAAAACAGAAAATAAATGTATGAAAAATATTCTGAAATTCCAAGATGCACATTGTGAATTAAAAACAGTGCAATAATCCTTTATTGCAGAGGTAATGCCAGGAATACTTATATTTAAAAAAATTTAATGAAAATATTACCCAAGATTGTAACGAATTAAAAGTAAGTCAAAAGGAACATTTCCTATTAAGTTTGAAAATTGTAACATTAAACATAACTTACACAATTCATATTAAGATACATGAAACTTTTATTTTACCCAATCTAATAACAAAAATTAAAGAGAAGAAAAATGTTAGCAAACTAGATCTAAAGCTGGAAAGATTGTGTGTAAACCAATTAACAAATGAAGATAACATAAAATTGCTAATTGATAAAAATAAAAGTACACACATAATTAGTTTAAGCTCAGATATATTAATATTATTCATTGTTATCATAACTGTATTAATTTTTTACTACACCGTAAATTATAAACAAAAACTTTATATTTCACCTCAACAAACAAACAGTAAAAATGCAAATGCTTATAACAAATGAACCTATTAACCCCACTGCTAAGCCACCCCGATTGTGCACAATCGACTTAAGAGGGGAAGAGTTAATACAAACAAAATTTTAAATTTATTCTTTATTTTAAATATTGCAATTTCATTTTCTTTATTTTTTTCTTTATCTCAATTTAGCAATAATTGCAAGATCAGCTTCTGCAATTATTGCAAAATCAATATAAGAACTTTTAAGACATGAGGGCAATTTCAAATGTTTTACTACAGCGAAATCTTCTGAAACAAATGCTAAACAATGTTTTCGGCAATACATTTGTTTAACTTATTGCAGGTATAAGAGTAGCGAAGAAAATAGTTCGTGACTGAAAAATTTGTGATGCCTTGTGCTTTTTTCTCTCATTGGCGCGTATACAAACGTCATGCATGCACATACATACATACCTACATAATTTGTGTATGCTCTCTTATGTTTCTGCACACATACAAACGCACGCATGTATTTACATGAGTTGTGTGCGCTTGCTTTAAAAAACCTTCCTTAAACACAAACATAATAGCTTACCATCTAAAGCTTACACACACACCCAAACGTACAATATGCAAAATAACAAGCATACATGTATCAACAGTACTTCTTTTCATCAAGGTTGGCAAACGGTATCGTAAAAATACCGATACCGATTCAAATACCGCTAAAATTAGATACCGGTATCGATACCGATACCGAAATGCATTTCGGTTAGAAAATACCGGTATACCGATTCCCACCAAAAATAAAATTCAAAAATTTATTTCAATCAACTTTCTTTTATAAGCACGTTTTTGTTCTCCTTTACACATTCTTATGCTGCCCTGTTTTTTTAATCAACCGTAAATTGAAATTATATAATAATCATCACTAGTGCGAAATACTACCAAACTTCATGAGCTGCCTATCTGGGTGTTCCAGATACACAAACTAATGTGAAAATTTAAACTTTTGAAGAGTGCTTTTTAATATGTAGTATATACACAAAGATTTTTTTCTTTAATTTATTTACTATATATGTGCCCTTAATTATGAAAGTGGTCAGGGTTATTGAACCTGTGGTACGCGTACCACTTGGGGTACGCGAAACTTCCCAGGTGGTACGCCAAATCGCCTCCACATATTTATGTGAAACAGGGGTTTCATCAATGGTGGCAATCAAAAATAAATACCGAACAACGTTGAATTTGGAGCCAAATCTTATATTTGTTAAGGTTAACAAACATTGATCCAGATATCAAATTTCTTTTTAATTTTGTTGTTTTTTATTATTAATTAATGAAATTGATTAAATTTTAAAATTGTTTTGTTATTTATTGAGCCCATACTTGTTTATACACATAAAATTTTTTGGTGGTACGCGAATTGTTACTTGTGAGTTTTGTGGTAGGCGAACCAAAAAGGTTGAATAGCTCTGGTCCAAGTCGTGTGCATTTTTGCTTGGAAATATCAAATAAATCTTTGAAAAACTTCAATAAATATATATAAAAAAAAAATTAAATAACTTTATATAAATCGAGACTAGTACAACTCTAAATTAAAATGCTGCATAATATAAAAATACTTTATAATTTGTTCAAATGTAATCTACTAAATATCTAGACCAGAGAAATATATGACTTAGACCAATTTCATAATTAAGGGCACATATGTGCGCTGTCTAAAATATGATGTTTGCTGCCATTAATGTGGTCTTAATTTTTTAGCTCGATCCGACGGTACCTTCTGCTGCCTAGTGGGGCCTAAAGTACCCGATACACAGTGGGGATTTTGTAAAAAAAAATTAAATAATTCTGTAGTTTCTAAACTAGCTGTCCGATTGTTATGAAATTTTTTATTGCATTTGAAGAGGTTTCATAGAGCTCAGAAGTAATGAAAAATTAAAATCATATTTTTGATCAGATAAAAAATATTTTTTGCAAGTGGATTTTTTTCTATTCAAGAGCTAAAACAAATCTGCTACATTTACGGGCTTTCGTTTACATTAAGAAAATGTTCGAGAAAAAATATTAAAATTTTGAGTTTTTTTACCAACCTTGGTCCAATGTTCTGCTAATGGAGAAGTCAATCTTGTTAGATTTGGGAAATGAAACTCATTATGAATAAGTGACAAAATTTGTAACATTAAAATTTTGAAAAAAGTTTATTCCCGCCGTTTTTTTTGAAGAAAAAAGTAGGTTAATTATTTCGGTATTACAAAAGTATTTTGCCAATAAATATTTTCGGATGAAAAGTCTCTCCTAGGTAGAAAATGATGCAATCAATACACAGAAAGTAATAACAAATAGAATTTGCTTTTGAGTTCTCGGCAATTCCCAAAAAAAAAATACTAAAAATGGGACCTTTCAGTATTTTGGCAATATTCTTCTTACTTTTTGCCGGGCGCAGATTAGATTTTTGGAAATATTTTTTCTTCTCTTTAGAAACTCACATTAATTAATAAAAAAATACTTCGTTCAATAAGAATTGAAATTACTGAACTTAAGCCCGATTAAGAACTTATTTCTGATTAAAATTCACTATAGTTCAACGAATATTTAAAAACTTTCTCATTTTTGCAAATATTTAAAAACATATCTTGTCTTACGGTGGCGTAATAAATTTTGGAATTTGATATTTAAAACAAAAATAGGTCTAATTCAAATATATGGTTAATGCATTGATAAGGATGATGGAGAAAATTTTTCTAAACTTTTATATTGAAGGTAAAGACCGCTCTCTTGAGGCGAATAAAATTACTTTCTTTAACTTTTTTAATATTAGTTGTACAAGAAAGTCGTTTGTTTGTTTTTAAGTTGTCTACAAGAATATCGTTTATTGTTTGAATTGAAATGTTTAAATATTCGTTTCGTCTGAATTTGGCGAGTACGAATATCTAAAAACGGCAGAATAATCGAGAATTCGAATACGAATATACAATTCTACATGTATTTCATATATAATATACATACAATGTAATGTATTTATTTTTATCATTTTGGTAAATTAACCAAAATGTATACTTTATATATGCAAGGTTTCAACTGCAGTTTGCTTATTTAACTTTTTAATAAATTATTTTTTAATAAAAGTATAAAAACGTATATAGAAACATATAAGTTTAAATGTTAATGTAAAAATACTCCCTTTTCGAAGTAATTTAATAAAAAAAAAAGATTTTTTGCTATGTCCAGTATCTGAACTAATAAATTTAGCAGTAATATCGGTATACCGGTATTATAAACTCGGTAACGGTATGTACCGGTAATACCGATACCGAAATAGAAAAAATACCGATACCGTTACCCATACCGAAATTTAAAAAATAGTTGTACCGGTATCAATACCGATTCCGTTATTTGTTTCGGTTTCCAACCTTGCTTTTCATTGTTTGTTATAAACAAGACGTCTTGGCAACATCGCTTGTTAACAGTCATATTCAGATACACCAATACATCCACCGTGCTTTATTTATAGTACGACAGCATTTATTATTGGCTTAGTATAATACATGCCACAAGAATACATTTAAAAAAAACATGACGTATTTACATTTCAAGACTGCTTACGCAGGTCTCTAATACGCACACACGTTGTATGTTTGATCTTTTATTTTTCGGCGCACATACAAACGCGCACATGCATTGCCATAAGTTGTTGCGCTTGCTTTAAAAAACCACCCTTTTAACACATAATAGATAAACATCTCCGACATAAGCAATAATTTGTAAGGCCGGGTTTACATCTGTGTGCCAAATGTCACACAAGCGTAAAGATAGCGTCCCGGTTGGAAATTTGGCTAACTTTAAACTAACTTTAAGCTAACTATTTGGATTACTTCGCAATGTAATCAACTGACTACTTTAACATTGCGATGACCTAGGCGGTAGTCAATTGAATAACTCTGCATTACTTTCAGCTAACTTAACAACTTGTAGTCAGTAAATTAAAAAAAGTTTCTGGGGTTCGAACATGTATCATCACAATTTGTGTACTCAACGCGCTACGACTCAGCTAATCTACCATCTAAAACAGGGGTGCCCACGGCCTATACGCTTGATGGGCATTTGTTATTGTACAGGGTGGCCCAGAAAGACCGAAGTGGTGTAAATTCCTTATAACTTTTTATTTAAGACATATTTTTTTAATTTTTTGTTTTTTAAATACAGTAAATTTATAGGGAATATTTTTAGATTAGTTGTTAAAAATGATATCCCGCAAGTAGAGGCCATTTTCTGCTTCGCACAAATGATCTCTTTTCAACACATTTTCCATGACCTTTCGCAAAACTTCCGGTGTTATGTTGTTAATTTCGTCTGGAATATTGGTTTTTAATTCCTCAATAGTCCTAGGCTTATTAACATAAACTTTCCCTTTTAAATAACTCCAAAGGAAACAGTCTGGAGCGGTTAAATCCGGGGAACGCGGAGGCCAATTAAAATTGCTTCTACGCGAATTTATTCTTTCCCCAAAGATGTCGCGTAAAATAGCCATTGTGGCCCTCGGAGTGTGCGCTGTGGCTCCATCCTGTTGGAACCATATTTGCGGATGGTATTCCACGGCTGGCCTTACAAAATTTTCCAATATGGCCCGATATCGATCACCATTGATGGAAATGGCGACATCTCTTTCATTTTCCAAAAAATATGGACCAATGATCCTTTCTGAAGAAACACCGCACCAAACAGTACACTTAACTGGGTGTAATTGTCGTTGATGAAGTACTCTCGGGTTTTCCTTAGCCCATATCCTAAAGTTTTGCTTGTTAACAAACCCATTTAATTGGAAATGGGCTTCGTCACTCATAAATAAGTTATGAATAATGGAAATGGAAAGAGCACATTTGTGCGAAGCAGAAAATGGCCACCACTTGCGGGATACAATTTTTAATAACTAATCTAAAAATATTCCCTATAAATTTACTGTATTTAAAAAACAAAAAATTAAAAAAATATGTCTTAAATAAAAAGTTATAAGGAATTCACACCACTTCGGTCTTTCTGGGCCACCCTGTAAAAGCGCGAAACATTGGCTGATCATTCTAATATGTATATGTATTTTGTATGAAATGCACATATACAGACATACCCCAAGTTCAAAGCAACAACACTTTCATATGCAGAGCAACAAGAATGCATGCTTTGTTGGTACATATTGGTGCCAAGCGTAAATTTTGTTGTTTTTTTTTTGTTTTAATGATTTTGTTGTTTCTTTTAATGATTTCGTGAGTATGAAACACACGTAATGAAATATTTTTGTTTTTTTTGTGTGCGTTAATATAGTGTATACGTATTGGTGTTTGCGCTTCCATAAGAAGGTTTTGGGCACCCTTGATCTAAAATAACAACAGAAAAATGTTAACATAAAACTAAAATGAGTTTCAAAGTAGCTGAGAATAAGTTTGTTGGCTCTCATCAAATTTGACTACGTACTAAACTCAACAAGAATTAATTTTGGGTTTGTTCTGGATGACATTGCAGTTAGCTTTTAGTCACTCTAAGAAAAGTTAACTATAACTTAACTATTTTTGTAGTCAACTACACATTCTCCGATAGGGGTAATACTGTGTTAATACATGCATTTTTAATTGAATCAATCTAATTTTAATTGAGCAATTAAATCTAGTGTTCACACATACGCAATTTAGCTGACTCAATTATCATTTGACTGATAGTTAGCTGAAAAAATCGTCTTTTTTCGTGAATATTCGTGTTTATAAACTTAAAAAATTTATGCAAATTCGGCTTTAAAAGACACTTTATTAATATATAACAGAAATGTCGAACTCTCCAAAATTATTAGTGTAAAAAAAAGAAAAAGAAAAACTTGATAATTTTATTAAGTGTTAAAGTAGGATCACACGACTGCCGCAAATACACAAATCTGACCCAATTTTTATTGTGCTGAATTAGATAAGTTGTAGTCACATGATTGTTCCATTTTATAAAAATTTTATTGACACATATTCGTGAAGAATCATTTTGGGACAATAATTGCCGCAGCCCAGTCATACGATTGTTCTAACTTCCGCAATACTAGCAAGTAGCTGTTGTGGTAGTTTGTTTGGTTTTACTTGCAAATATATTTTAAGAGGCAATTTTCGTTCTTTGAAACGAATAAAAACTAATCATATGAATTAAAGATTAGCTTACAGTTCCATGTTAACATTTCAAATAAGTTATAACTACATACCTATAAAGTAAATTTAAGTTTTCTGTACTTACGAAAACCCTTGGCGCACACGAAAAAATAAATTAGTTTAAGAAATTGTCGCGTATTGACTACTTTGATTGCTGCTCGAGAACACAATAAATATTGGCGCATTTTTAACATTTTTATTGGGGCATGGTTGCCTATCAACCGTTCACACGATTGCCGTACCAAAGTTGCATTTGATTGCGGCAAATCATCAGAATATTGTTTTCGATTGTCGTATTGGACAATAAATTGTGAAATCACATGATGGGCATATAAAATGGATCAATAATTGGTGCATTGCGGCAATCGTGTGATCCTACCTTTAGAAAGCAGCAGCCATTTCCTTTTGCATTGTTTATTCACTTTTTTTGACATTTGGTTCGCCATTTTAGGAAATTGTTCTGCTCACTGAACACAGTTGTCAACCAACACCAGGGTTGCATTTCGAGTTTTACGCAATTAGTGATACAATTAACTACTAATTGTTCAATTAATTAATTGACTTTATTGTATGGTAAATTTTGCTCAATTAAGGCCTTAATTGCATAAAATGCCCTAATTTCGCAATTAGCGGTCTGTCTGAACACGGTATAACCAACTAATTAACATATGAATCTGGCAACACTAGCTGTCGTTTGGTATACAACGCGTGAAAGTTGAACAATGTTCAACTTTTTGCGAGATACGCGCGTCGCGAACTTCTGTATGTAACTTGAATTATGAAAACACACTATTTAAATTTTTTGACAGACGCGTATATCGCATTGAACGTGTGTTATGTACTTACATCTTTAGAGTGTGTAGAACGATGTTTGCTTAAAAAAAATAAAGGTTAACAGAGAACTTCCCAATTTAACTATAAAAGAAATAAATTTCTGAAAACTTGAACGCTTAAAAGTGCTCTCCTGCAAAACAGAAAAATATGATTTGAGCACTTTTTCCTTACTGCCACAGAGTTATTAAGTACCTAAAGTGCATATTCTTTTGAAATTGTACATCTGTATTTATTAATAAGTTCTTCATTTTACATTCTTCCAAATCGTTTTCAAATAAATTTAAAGCAGACAGCATGGATTGGCAAGTGTCTACTTTCAGTATATTTAATTATTTTTTTAGTAATGCTAATTTATGTTAATTCTTTGTGTGTAATTTTTTTTATTTTCATTTTATTTTATAAAGATGAAGAAATAAGGACAACTTGTCGACTTTGCCACTTCTGAATCTGGATATTTGTTTGTTTGTTGACTTAAACGAGTGGTTGCCACATAACATTTTTAACAAAAAACTTCATTTCAGCAATAGCCACTTTCTTCCGAAAATCGGTGTTTTTTGTGGCTGTTGCAGCATGACATTCCAAATGGTTAATTTGGCAGATGAGCAACTGATTGCAAAAAACGCAAATTGGTTTTTTGGTATCTGCATCCATAGACTTTCGTATTGCTTTTTTCATTTTTGCTGGTTTTTCCAAGATGAACTAATTTCATCGGAACTTAAATCAAAAGCATTACTTGATGATTCAGTGTGTTAGTTTCAAACAATATTATTTTTTATTTTTATTTATTTTAAAATTATGTACTTTTATAAATTTTGGTTTCGTAATTGCTGCGGAAAATACAGTAAGAATTATCTATGTATGTAATTTAATATTTAAGCATCTTAGGCCGGCTTTACATCTGTGTGCCAAATGCCACACAAGCGTAAGAAAGCGTAACCAACCAATTTCTAATGAAAAACTATTTGATTCAGACATGTATTTATTAAGTTAAAACAGTTTCATACATAATTAATAGACAATTTTATAGAATCCAAAATGATCGCAAACTGTTTAAATCAATAAATATATGTCTGAATCAGTTTTTTTTATTAGTAATTAGTTGGTTACGTTTTCTCTGGGCAAATGACACACAAGAAATGCCAGATGTAAACTCAGCTTAAGAAAAATGAGGATTCGAAGCTTTCTATAGTCTTTTGACGTGAACTCCTAAAAATTTTTCTCTAATTTATGTAAATAGACACATTGGTCTGAAGTATTTTCAACAAATACAATGTTACCGGCACTGTATGATGATATACATCTCTATACCACAATACTCTTTCTTCCATGCTTGGTAGGTTTGTAATATATATTTTGCATTCGCAGCACCTCCTCTTTTACGTCCAACTTTCAAAAACTGCCATTAATATTTATTTGGTCATCAGAAACGAACATATACTGCGCTATCGAAGAAATATGCAGTTGGCCGCTTAAAATTATGTAAGAGACTTTGGATGCATAAATATTATGAAAACTAACATACATAGAGAATATGGTATTGTGACACTTAGGGCCATTATTATGACTTAACGATAAAGTTTCGGATAGTTATTCCTAACTTTAAGAAAACTGAACTATAAAGTGACATTTAAAATTTTCCATTATTACAACTGTCCCATAAAATAAATGATAAAATATTTGGTTGGTGGCAACATTTGTGTGGATATTGTAGATCTTGTTGCTAAAAAATGATAAGTGGCAACTTGCCTTTGTTTATTTGTCAAATTACAAACATAATGAAAATATTTTTGTCAATTCTTTTGTTTTTTTATTATTCTTATGTGTTTTGTGTTGTATTGCTTTTGTTTATGCCATATTTTGACCAAGTAAATAAATTTTTGTTTTATAAAGTAGAAAGTGTGGCAAGTGGCGAAAATGTGGCAACTTTAAATGACTATACCTCACAATAAATGTTACAGGTAGGATCAACTTGTCTTTAGTTTATCGCTCACTTTTTGTTAAAATGAAGTTTTAATAATGAAAAAGTGTTTATCCATCCAATAACATCCTACTTTTAGCTAACGTCAAGTTATAATAATGGGCCTTAGCTTTGCGTTATTATAAACTTCTGGAAAGCTTGCATTTATTGAAAATACTATAGACTAATGTGTCTATGTACACGGTAAAAAGACTGTGCTTTGCTCTTGTGTGTTTAGTCGTTTTTTGTTGCTTCGTTTTTTGAAATAAAAAGAAAAATCTAAGAAACTTTAGTTATATGGTGGTGTGTCTTAAGTTTTGCGATCTACTGTATAGAGGAGGCCATAAAAAGCTCTAAAAATAGACTTTAAGACAATCTCCTACCCGTGGGATAATCTAAATAAATTAAAATAAACAGCAACATGTGCTACAATTTCTTACCTTTATCGTTTACAGAAAATATTCCGATACCATCGCCACTATGTATAAAATATTCAATCTCTGAGTCCGGACCTTTTTCATCTTGATCCCTGGCAGATATATTAATAACAATTGTACCTTTAGGTTTATTCTCTTTGATTTTACCACTATAAACATAATCATCGAATTCAGGAGCAAAACGATTTTCATTGACATCATTTACTTCAACAATAACTGGTATATTGGATGTAAGAGCTGGAATTCCACGATCTATTGCACTTACTATCAAGTTGTGAACTTGTTGATTTTCATAATCTAAATAACCATTTGTTCGAATTACGCCACTTTGCTTATCAATTTTAAATAATGATGTATTAAGATTGTCTTCGTTTAAGATAAAATATATTTCTCCGTTCATTCCGGAATCAAAATCACTTGCTTCAATTTGAGCTACCACAGTTCCAGTGGGAAGATCTTCCCGTACTTTGAATATTATTTCTTGAACTCCAAATATCGGAGCATTATCATTTACGTCATCAACAATGATTGTTATTACTGCTTCCGCTGACAGAGAGGGGTATCCCTTGTCTTTAGCAAGTATTTTCAGTTTATGTTCTTCCAATTGCTCCCTATCCAGTCTTCCATTTACAAAAAAGCAGCCATTGGTAGAATTTATGGCGAAACTTTTTGACTCTGTTTTCATTTCATATACAATTACAGAATTTTCTCCATAATCAGCATCGGTTGCTCTTAAACAAAATATTTGTGTCTGATTGTCCACATCTTCGTTTAGATGAAATGTAGCAAGTGACTTCTGAAATACAGGTGGGTTATCATTAACATCCAAAATCGTCACTGTAGACAATTTAGAGGTACATTTAGATTGCTGCCCCAAATCGCAAACGGTTATATTTAAAACATATTCTTCTTGTCGCTCTCTGTCTAAGTATCCTATAAGCTGTAATTCTCCACTATCAGGATCAATACGAAACACAGAATCCAAGTCTCCATCAGATATTCCAAAGATTAACTTTCCATTATAACCCAAGTCTCTATCTTTTGCCTTAAGCCACGTAATTGTTTCACCCAAGGAAAGACTTTCATTGATTTTTAAACTAGTGGGAAAATGTATGAATTCCGGGTTGTGTAAATTTTGACCGTATCTACTTGGCATTAATGTGTATTCATCATTATTCATTTCACTGTTAGAACCCATATTGTTCCTTTCAGATGTTGCTAGAATATCTGCCAATTTTTTAGCCACTCCTGTTTCATGACACTCAAAACTACTGTAACCATTTTCATCAATATTTTTAGGCATTTCATATTGTTGATTTGTTAAAAGTTTTACTTCTATAGCCATTTCGTCTGAAAAATGTGTGCCATCAGAAGATGACACGTTTAAGAAACGGTGTGATGCCCGCACATCCTTAAAATCGCAAGTAATCGTTATAATTCCAGTTGTCGGATCCAAGTTAAAGCAACCATCTTCGTTTCCGGATATCAAGCGATAAGTTATATAATCACCGACATCAAAATCAATTGCTGATAGTGTAAAGACATCAGTTCCAACAGGAGCATGACGAAATATTTTACCAATACAATTAACACGTTCGAATTGAGGTCTATTATCATTGATATTAATTATTTTGATGAAAATTTCTTTTTCCGCTTGTCTGCGGAAAGGTAGTCCCCAATCAGAAGCCCTTACTCTTAGTTTGAACGATCGCGGCATAACTTCATAGTCTATTATCGATTTTATCCTTATAATACCACTAAAGTGATCTATGTCGAATGGTACATCCTTCAGATTTGCAATGCTGTAAGATATATATGAATTTTCGCCAGAGTCACTATCTCTGGCAGAGACTTTTGCAACAAATGTTCCAATTGGTTCGTTCTCATTTAAAGAAATTGTCGATATGTCGTCATTAAATACTGGATCATTGTCATTAATATCTATTATGTTAATCTTAACTTTTGCAGAAGATTGCTTACGTAAGCCTAAATTTGCTTGGTCAATAGCTGTCACAGTAAGAGTATAAAATGATGTTTTCTCAGCATCTAAGAACTTTTGGGTATATAACATTCCCGAGTCAGGGTTTATTTTGAATTCTCCTCCTTCGTTGCCGCCAACAATTTCTAAGGTCACCAAAGCATTTCTACCAAAATCGGGATCAGTTACTTTTAATCGTATTACTGGCATATTCAGTGGAGATGATTCTGGAATTGATACTTCATATAATGGCTTTGTAAAAACCGGAGCGTGATTTTTTTCTGCGTTAATTGTAATTGGTACAACCTTATCACTAAATTTCATAGGAATACCGTTATCCTCTACTCTAATTGTTAAGTTAAAAATCATAATTGCGTTCTTAAACGCTGACAATTTATTCAGCTGTACAAAATATTTTCCTTGAGTTTCAGTTTCAGCTAGATAAAAATTGCCGTTGGGATCGCCTGAGACAATTCTAACATTTTTGATTTCTCCACTGCGTCCATTGTCTCTATCAAAAGCCTGTATGATGCCATATATTTTATTTGTAGTAAGTGCACTTTCATTCACTACTGTGCTTGAGAGCGTAGTGATGTGTAAGTCCGGAGAATATAAATTGGTCTGAAAATGAAAAGGCAAAATACATGTTACATCGTTGATATATGTAAATTTTAAGCTGAGCTTTTTAAAACTTGAGTGCTTAATATAAATTTTTATGTTTAATTGTTTGCACATTTTTCCAAACAGTGGCAAAAACATAAAATTTTACGATGAAATTTTGTGAAAGGAATGAATGAATGAATGAAATGAAAGAACTCATCACTGATGAAGAATCAAAAGCGGATTCCTGAACTGAATAAAAACAATGTGCTCGAATTGCAAACTTTTTTATTAACAAGCCGGAGACCCAGTGGGTAAACCAAATTCAAGTGCGCTGAATCCAGTGGTGGTAACCGTTTTTTAGGTTAGCTCTTGTTTAAAATATACTTACGATTGAAAACTTGGTTAAAAGTAGGGTTGTAACGATACGCCGTTTTACCGATCCAAATCCGAAAAGTAAATAACGCCGATACCGATACGCATATTGAAATTGTACTCAAGGTAAAATTAACAAAACTCAAGTAGAGTAATTCTTTTATTATACAAAATTACAGTGTAAGAGATTATTAATATTTAAAATTGATATTTTAATTCATTCTGAAATTAGAAAAAAAAAATAATTTTTTAACAAAATACATATGTGCACATGTACATGATATAAAATTGAGAGAACATTTTACTACTATGGTGCAAAACAAAACAAAATAAACAATTTCATTTCACTGTTTTGACTTTATGTTCTGCTTTTAATAGGTTTGAACTCGTACTTTTTGGGCAAAGTTCAGTAAAATGAAGGGTTCCGTATGGACACGATATATGTAACTCAATACGAACTTTAGTAGCCTATATAAAATATAGTTTTTGACGTTTTTTTAATTTTGGCGATTTTTTTTTATTTTTGAGATTTGTTTAATTTTGGCGATTTTTTTGTTTTGGCGATTTTTTTGGTTTTTGGATTTTTTTTCTATTTTGGCCATTTTTTTAGTTTTGAATTTTTTTTTCGTTTTGTCGATTTTTTTCGGTTTTTGGCGTTTTTTTATGTTTTGGCGATTTTTTTTTTAATTTTGGCGATTTTCGGTTCTTGACGTTTCTTCTTCACTTCGGCGACTTTATTCATCTAGGCGCTTTCTTTTAGTTTTGACACTTTTTTCTTCTCATTTTGGTGATTTTTTCGGTTTTTGGCGATTTTTCAATTTGGAAATTTTTTTTTCAATTTTGGCGATTTTTTTAATTTTGTGAGATTTTTTTTCATATTAACAATTATTTTGTTACTGGAGCCTTTTTTGCGTTTGGCGATTTTTTTCGATTTTTGGCGCTTTTTTCATTTTTGCGATTTTTTTAATTTGGACGATTTTTTCGAATTTTGCGACTTATTTTAGTGTTAGAAATTTTATTTAATTTTGACGATTTTTGTTCGTTTTTGGCAATTTTTTAAAATTTTTGGCGATTTTCTTTGGTTTGGCGATTTTATAATTTTCAGATTTTTTAGTTTTACCGGTTTTGAAAATTTCAAGAGTTTACCTCTTACGGTCTCCAAGATATAGCAAGATGTCAAAATTACATAGTCAAAATTGCATTAACTGATGGACCACCCTTTAATTTAAATTTTTTAATATTTCAATGTTTATTGTCGTAGTCTATATAAAAATACACTAATTTTACAAATTTCAAGTGTCAATATACATATGTACATACAATTGTATGTATATTACATGGGATTTTAACATTTTTCGTCGCTCGTTTTGGAGCACCCTTTAATTTTTAATTCTCATGTACTTGTTGTTGTAGCAACCAAGGTTCTACATACTCTGTTTAAATTTCAGGTCCGTAGCTCTTATGGTTCCTGAGAAAATACCGTGTGACGGACAGACTGACAGCGTAGCGAAAATAGGGTTCCTTTTTTCACCTTTGGTGTACGGAACCCTAAGAATTTACAAAAGTACGGAAACACGAAAAACCAAAAATTTTACCAAAAGCCAGCGCACAAGTAAATACATATGTACTTAAACAGATACACACACATGTATATTTTTTTGTATAAAAAGCCGATTGATGTTCGGCACTCTGGCGCTTCTGTGTTCAGCCTGGGTTTACTTACATGCTGTTACATATATAGAATGTTTTGCTTCTTAACTTTGCATAAAAACTCATAAAACTTAGTTCAGCACTAGTTTATAAAACTTCTTGACACAACTTTTCATGTTTTTAGCAGGGTAGGAAGAGTGCTCGAATTAAATTCTTTCGCAAACGAATTTAATTCGAACGAATTTTATTTTCCACATTGTAAAGAATTATTCTTTTTAATAATTTTTTAAATAAAATTTGCGAACGAAAAAAAACCAAGAATGCAAAATAAAATTCCTATCGCAAATTTAAAAATGAAATTCGCAAACGAAAAGAAAATAGAATTCGCGATTAAATTAAAAATACAAATAATTCAAAGTAGACTTAACATTTTTTAAAGGAGATTTTATTAGTAACGACTATTGCTATAGCACTGAAATTTGGTGTGTAGGTTTCCCTTCCGATGTATAGATCCACTAAAAAGGGATTTTTGAAAATTAAAACGCTAAAAAGGTAAAAAAGGGTAAAATTGGTATCTTTATATATCGGAAACTACATTAGATAGACTAAAAATTCTAAAAGCATAAGAATGCTGCTAAAAAATAAGCCGACATATGTTTGGTACTTTTCTAATATATGTACTTTCAGGGATTAAAATGGGGTAAAAACAGAATTTTGGTATATTTTTTGCACGCGCCATATCTTCTAAATTATTCAACGTAGCAGAAAGCTTTTTGGTGCTTTCCTTTCTTCTGGACAGAATCTTGAATGGATTTGACACTTTCTGAAAATTTGCACTTATAAGGGGTAAAATTTTACCCGTTTTCTTTACTTTTATGTTAATGATAATGCACACATATACATTCATATAAAAATAATTTACTATTACTTCTTACCGGTCAATAGAAGCTGGGATAATAAAATTTATGATTTTTTGAACTGCCCAAAAAGTGCTAAGTTACGAAAAAAAACCAAGAATTTAAAATAGAATTATTTTCCGAATTATATTTTTAAAATTCCGAATACAAATTTTAAAACGAACGAAAAAAATTAAATAGCACTTGTGAGCAGAATTTTTTCCTACCGTGGCTTTTAGTAAGGTTTTGCAAATAATCGCAGATTTTCATAGCCGTGATTACGATTAAAAAATATGCGATTAATCGCGATTATCGGTTAATTTTAAGAACGCATTCTATAAATTAAGAATTTATGCTTAAATTTGAGAACGTATATCTTACCGAAAAAATTTGAAGATTCAAATGCGAAAATTTCTACAATCTAAATTAAAGATTTTTGTTCTTAAAATTGGATTGTTAGTTTTCTATTGTTGTAAGAATTGTGTAAATCAATCTTTTGATAGGAAACTTTTTCTATGACGAAGTAAATGTATTTATACTTTCTTAATATATGTTTTATTTAATTTTGTATCCACATCTGATAAATTTATGTCATAATGAGCGAACAAGTTCATATAAAAACAATATTATTTATCGAGGGTTTATATTCAAAAAGGGGGCTTAAATTCTATATATGTAAATTAAGTTTTATTAATTCCTTGTATTTGAGCTTTTATAATAGATAGCACATTTTGCTAAGTTGAAATTTTATCGTTTCGAATATTAAAGCAAGCAAATAGCATTATTTGAACTAAAAAAAAATCAGATGTAATGAAAACTAATTGAGGATTTCTTTAAAATATGAAATTTTATTAAAATCATATGCTTTTTGAACAAAACAAAGACTATTATAATTATATGAATAGAATTTAAGGTATTAGATAAACTACATAAAAAATTAAACAATTACTCTGTCTACACATGTTTTAAATTATCATCAAAAGCATGATATACTTTAGCGCTTGCAAATGCTTCAACTTAGTTTGTTGAATTGGGCGAGGACCAGATTGTAAGGGTTTCGGCTCTATATAACCGCCGCACTGTGTTGCGGCTAGTGGAAAAGTAACTTTTTTCCGATTATTTTTTTCAGTGTTTTTAATGATGCAATTTTGTCACAGACATTCCAAGTAAACAAAAAACACATAAAGCTTATTTTTATGTTAGCCCGTTGATTTTTAATTGATTTTAGAAGTCAAATATACAAAATTTTCACGAAAAGAGGGGATTTCAGGGCAAATGATCTCATTTGATTTTGGTGACAGATATTTTGAATCGGAAAAAAAATCTTCCTTCGGACAAGTATCTTCTGTAAAAAAAGGAATGTTGTTTGAGACATTTTCATATGCACCTTTTTTAGAGCGAAAACCCGACTAAAGGTCCATTTTTCCTTAAAATTTGGGTTAGGTAAGCAATATCTAAAAAGTCCCAGAGAGTCCCAGTTCCAAACCACTACAGAAATGTTACATAATTTGTTTTCAACGAACTGTGAAAAAATCAGCTGCCCATACCTGCCCTCCTGGGAGTTATAGCGATTTTAGTGTATCACTCTCAGTATTTATTCCATAGAAATAGAACGGAAATTCTCGGAATCACTTAGTGAATAATTTAATCATATTGGTTTTCTGGTGACTTTCCGTCATCCCACGTCAAATTTTTATTATTTTCAGACCGGTTTCGGCTAATCGCCATCTTTAGTGGTTTCTTTTTGTCACTAATTAGTCCGCATGTGTATATATATATATATATTATATAGTGTTTTCTTTTAGCTTTTGGTGGTACCTTTCTCTCTCTCTCTGTTGTTTTACTATTTTATTCTCTGTCTTGCGCTCTCTCTCCTCCCCCTTTGTTTTTATGGTGGAATGCGGCCTTTACGTCTAGGTAGTTTATTTTCCTGATTGGTATATTGTGCGCGCTTATGCTATCCTCTTATCTGTTTTCAGTTATGTTTCATTTTTTTCGTTACCTGGCTGGTGGGTGAAATAATCCGTTATTGGGCGCTTATTTGTGTTGTTTTTATTTTGTGGTTTCCCTTCATTTACTACATTTAATTGCTTTCTGATCCGTTTTTCATATAAGTGTTTTAATGGTTCGAATATTAGAAGAAGAAGTGTTTATTTGCTCATTTATTATCATTTATTATTATTATATTATTATAATTTTTATTGTTAGATCCAGGTAGTTAATGCTGTTGTTCTCTTGTTTCTCCATTGTGAATACTATGTTTTTGTGTTGTTTGTTCAATAAGTTCATGATCTCCTCTCCGTTATCTTTCTCCACTATGCATATAAAAGTGCAATGAAGTTCACTGTTGTTTCCATTATAATTTTGACAGTCAAGAATTATGAAATACATTAAAAGAATATCATGAAAAATAGTCTAGCACTCCACAAAAATTAGCATAACTCTCTTAAAACTGAAGCTATTGACTTCAAACCGGTATCAAATTAAACCTTTTATTGCCACCTTTCAAATAAGAAATGAAATAGATTTTGGTTTATATAAAATTTCAAAATTTTTGAACAAATATCGAAAAATCATGAAAATTTGACGTTTATAATTCTTGTTCGGACCACCCTATAACTTATTTTAAAAACTAATCATAGGGTATTTATCAGAAATTAAAGAAGAATTAAAATAATTTTTTTTTTAAATTTTTCGAAAAATTTTTTTTTTTATTTTTGTTGAAAATTTGACCCAACAATTTTTTTCGGTGTACATTTTTTTTCACTCATTCTCTTTGGGATTTCATTGTAACCAATCTGTAGAAGTTTCTCATCGATACAAGTAAAATTACAGTTTAGGCAATAAGATTTTCAAAAAATTCCGGTTTCGCAACACTGTGCGCCGTATACTTTAATTTTAGGCGGGAGGCTACTAAACTCGTCATTAAAATTAACTTTATATTTTATATCACCACTAGGAAGATAGATAAGGGATTTTAATTGTGAAACAGTTAGATCATTTTTCCCCGTCCAAGTCTAATAGATGTGAACCGAATAAGTTTTTTGTCGGTAAAATCTTTGAAAAAATTAAAATTTAGATAAAGAGCATCACAAGACATTTTTTCTATTTTACCATCTATTTTCACGGTCTTTCTGGCTTCTTTTGTTAGTCTTATATAATCATTCGGCTCAATTATTTTGTTATTTTCTATAGAAAAAATTTACTGTGCATTTGCTTGAAGATGGTTACGATTTTGATGGCCACAACCATCGGAGTATATAATTATTGGTAGCATATCCGACAAGCAATGGGTGTTTAAATGATGCATTATACACTTCGTTCCGCCAGTAGTTTGTGCATTGATGTGTTGCAAGATTGTAAACAGTAAAGTTGTGCACCTGAAGGCGCTGTTTATGTCAGGACAAAGTTTTACTGCTTGTGCATCCATGGTAAATACTTTCCTTCCTGAGCAGCAACTTTGTCCTGTTCTTTTTCTAATTGAGCACGTTCTTTTTTTTAACATGTGTCTTATATTCGTCTAATTCAACTTGTTTGATTCTAAATCCAACACATGGTCACATTCGTCTTTACGTGGCTTATAGAGCTATTTATATTGTGTTGTTTAAAAAAATTGTAAAACGTAAAAGATGATACGTCCCGTACCTTATTACTCAAACATTTAGATTTATAGTCCCTATAAATATCGGCTTTGTTTTTAAATGATGTGGTTATGTACATACATATATCTTAGTACTTCCTTGCGGCAGTAATGGCTTTCCATTTTGTCCAGTTTTTCAAAATATTGCTTTAAAAATATTTCACAGCCACCCTTTTTAGAATGATCCATCAATTCGCTGTTTTTCGTTATCAGACGATGAAACTGGGTTTATTTTGACCAACCAATAGTCCTGTTTTACACTATGCAAGTCTTATTGCTAAGCTGATTAGTTAGTGGGAAGGAGAGACGAGGGGAACAGAACCGTTTCTATTCACCTCGTCTCTATTTCCTAACAAACTAATCAGCTTAGCAATAAGACTTGCATGTTGTAAATTATGACATACCATAACATTCCCCTATTTATACCAAGAGTGGAAATGGACATTACTTTACATACATGAAGAATTTTTTGGTTGTTGGGAAGTTTATACATAGAAGCACTAGTTCTTTTACAACTTTATGCAGTACTCCTTTTTTTAGGAGCCTGTGTTACGTAGGCCTTTACAAAAACTTGCTTCCAGGACATTCTCCAAAACATTTTAAAAATACTTTTACTGGCAACATCATCCACTTGTTGGCAGTGTCTTACGTTACTTTTAAAGCAAGTTTTCGACAAACATGCTGGTGCAATTTATTATTGTTTTCTTGTTACATTTTGTTTTACAACTTTATGGACAGTCGAAAATCCTAAATATTGCTGTCCCCAAATACGCTTTTTTGCATTTTGTAGTCGATTTTCTGAAACAGAATAATGGTCCCTTTTTCTTCTACGATAAGAGGCTACATTGTGATGTGTTCATTTTCAGAATATAGAGTAGTTTTGATTACAATAATAACTGTTACAAATTTTGTACAACAAACCTGTTATAAGATAGTCCTCATCTTCGTTAGATGAAATATAATCGATTGCAATACGTTGTAGGGAATTATGACCCATGTTGTTGGTTTATCACAAATTACAATGTACACTGGTGGTCAAAAGTAAAGCAACTTATATTGTATTTATGTAGAGTGGTTTACTAGATATCCCACGTTTAACAAATTCTTAATATTTTTCCTGTTTTAAGTTTTGTAATTTCATAACTTTCATATAGCATTTTTATTTGCTTAAATTTAATTGATAAATATGATTAAAGTATAAAAAAATATATTTATAATGAATTTGAATTGGTCAAAGCTAAAGCAACTTGTTAATAATTTATTGCATATCCATTATTTCTTATAATTTAGACACTCTAATTGATCCTTTGAAATGTTGTTCCATGCGTCCTTTCACAGTTGAAGAGCCACATAAGCGTCCCGTGCAGTGTCATAATTGCCAAGAACATGGCCATACAACAACTTACTGCAATTTACCTACAGTTTGTGTTATCTGCGGTGAATTGCATGGTACTGCTGGCTGCACTAAGCCAAAAGATCAAGCAGAAAAAAAATGTAGTAATTCTGGATGTAATCACACCGCAACAGAGGATGCCCTGTATTGTCTTTTGTTAAACAGACTATGAGTCAAAAACCTAAGTTAGCTCCAGCCCAACCACTAAACGCGTACTCCGCCTCTTTTCCTCAAGTGAGTCAACCAGTTACTTCACGTGTATCGTATGCCGATGCTGCTAGGTTAGGCTAGTTCTAGTCCCTCACAAAATGTTTCACCCCAAAATAATTCAGCGAATGCAAACTCAGGCTTTAACTTTAGTCGCCTTGAAGCTACTATTGAGAATCTGGTGCTAACTATAAACAACTTTACAACAAATATGACTAGCATGATGCAAGAAATGCTGCGAATGCAGAATACACTGCTTCAAGCATTAGTTAACAAACCATGAACATGTTAAAATTATGTTTCTGGAACGCAAACGGCATTCGCCAGCATAAAAGTGAACTTGAGCACTTCCTCATGAAAAAAATATTGATATAATGTTGATCTCTGAGACTCATTTGACTTCAAGGAGCTTATTTAAAAGAAATGGTTACACTCTATATGATTCAAAGGACCCGAGGGGGAGAGCATGCGGTGGGTCAGCAATTCTAATTAGGTCAAGACTCAAACACTATGTCCTTGATAACATTTGTGAAATACATCTACAAGCAACAAATATTTGTGTCGAAAATTTTGTTAAAAATTTCGTGATATCATCAATTTACTCCCCTCCCAGATTCGCAATTACTGAGGATCAATTCGAGGAATTCTACAAATCTCTTGGCCCTTGTTTTGTAGCAGCTGGGGACTACAATGCAAAACATACGTTCTGGGGTTCACGTCTTATTACACCTAGAGGTCGGACATTGTTCAACACAATTTCAAAAATGGGCTTGGACGTCATTTCAAGTGGGGAGCCCACTTACTGGCCTACGGACATACAAAAAATTCCGGATGTTAAAGATTTTGGAGTCATGAAAAATATCGCTAGGGAATTAATTCATGTTGAAGCTTCTGTAGATCTCTCCTCCGATCACTCTCCCACGATTGTTACAATTTATAGCCCACTAAGAAGTGACTTCCCTGTCCCATACGTAAAGATGATCAACCGTGTTAATTGGCTGGGGTTCAAAAAATACCTCAGTAGCCATTGTACGGAAAATATTAAGCTAAGAACACCAGGTAATATTAAATCTAACATTGAAAATCTTAACGAAAATGTTAAACATGCTGCTGAATATGCCACTACTTCCCATCCGCAGACTGGGTTTAATAGAATTTATTCTACAGACATTGAACGTCTTTTACGTGAAAAAAAGGACAGCTAGAAGGGAATGGCAACAGCGTAGATCACCCCAAAATAAAATTAGATTTAAAGAGTGCACTAGACGACTCCAAGAGCTGCTGGCATATGAAAAAACTGTATGTCTTAAAAATAATCTGGAAAATCTTGATGCCACACCTGCATCTAATTACTCCTTGTGGCCAGCTGCTGGAAAGCTTAAAACACCCGTTGAATATAGACCACCTCTGCGCACTTGTACCGGAGGTTTGGCCAGTAGCGATACTGAAAAAGGTAACATATTTGTTGAGCATTTAAAATCCGTATTTACCCCAAACACATGTACTGGTGTTGTTGATTTACCAAGTGTAGTTGCGCTACCCCCTCGACCCATAAAATTTAAGACGCGTGATGTTCAGAAACTAATTGCTGAACTCAACCCGAAGAAAGCTCCAGGTATTGATGGAATAAGTAACAATATGCTGATAAACTTACCGCATATTGCAATTAGAATCCTGTTATTTATTTTTAACGCCATTTTACGACTGGAGTATTATCCACAAAGCTGGAAGCTTGAGAAGGTCAAAATGATTCCAAAGCAGTGCAAAGACCTTACCAAAGCTGAGTCATACAGGCCAATAAGTCTATTATCAACAATGTCAAAACTTTTCTAAAAACTGCTCATGAAAAAATTGTCCCCTATTCTAAGAGGTAATGGATGCATCCCAGACCATCAATTTGGTTTTAGAATTCAGCATAGCACCATTGAACAAACTCATACATTGGTGCAATTTATAAGAAGAACTTTTGCAGAAAAAATGTATTGTTCTGCCCTGTTTAGTGACGTTTCTCAGGCATTTGATAAAGTGTGACATGAACGCCTAATTTTAAAATTCAAATCATATATACCATTAAATTTTCTGAATCTATTAGAAAGCTACATAACTACCCGAAAGTTTACGATTGCGGAAGGAGAATTCATGAGTCTGCCCCAATCTATATCATCCGGTGTGCCACAGGGGAGCATACTGGGGCCAGTTTTGTATTTGATTTATACTTGTGATATGCCTGTGAGCAGCAATATCCATACATCTACGTTTGCCGATGATACAGCCTGCCTTAGTATGCACAAAAACCCGCACGAGGCTTCCCGATATCTTCAAGAACATATTACACAGTTGAAAATCTGGTTGAACTTATGGAGAATTAAAGTCAATGAACAAAAGTGTGTCCATACAACGTTTACCCTAAGAAGAGATACTTGTTCCCCCATTCGAATCAACAATCAAAATATTCCTCAGCATTCCCAAGTGAAATACCTTGGTATACACCTTGATCGAAGACTTACATGGAAACATCATATTGACTTTAAGCTAACTCAGATGAAACTTAAGTTATCTCAAATTCATTGGTTGATTGGCAGAAATTCAACACTTAGTCTGGACTGCAAACTTTTAATATACAAGTCGCTTTTGAAGCCAATATGGTGTTACGGTATCCAGTTATGGGGCACTGCTTCAGCTTGCAATGTAGAGAGAATTCAACGAAGACAAAACAAAATTTCAAGGTTAATAACATCTGATCCATGGTGCATTAAGAATTCGAATTTGCATTGTGATTTAAAAATGCCACTAGTGACTGAAGAAATTGCAAGACACGCAGGGAAATACTTAACAAAACTCGAGTCACTTTACTGGACACATCCGCCTAAAAAAGAGGTACACAAGGGCTATTTTACTCAACACTCTAGATGCGATTGCTTGAAAATACATTTAACTTTCCTTTTTGATTATCACTACTTATGTATTATTTAAACTATCACTAAGTTTTGGCCGACACTGGTTGGGTTAAATAATTATATTTTAGCTTTAATATTTGATTACTTATTGTTAGTTCATATTTGAAGATACAATAAATAAATATATAAATTAAAAAAAAAATAATAATTCGTGAGATTACAGATTTGCATATTGAATATTTTTCTGAAATTTTTTTTGTCTTAAACTGTTGTTATAATCATTAATAATGCTCGTTTTTAGTATCGAATTATACTTATTCCTAGCCATAATTAATATGAAATAAAACTAAGTACTTGTTAATGCAAACAACCTTTCGAACAATAAATAAAGCGTCAAAATTATAACGGTGCCCATGATTAGTTGTATAATTAGTAATATTGGTGGCTACTCCGGAAAACGCGTCGAACCCAGTGAAAAAAATGGAAGTCATTCAAGTGGAAGTACATTTTCATTGCTTCCAAAAAATCGATACTTTTAATTTGCCGAGAGTGAGCAAAAAACTATGTAAAAGCTTCCCAGTGAAAAAAAATGGAAGTCATTCTAGCGGAAGTACATTTTCATTGCTTCCAAAAAATCGAAATTTTTAATTTGGCGAGAGTGAGCATGTACCCAGCTAAAAAAATATGTATGGAGCATATATGATATGCCATATATGGTTCGGATCCGAAAAATGAGGGTATATGGGCATATATGATTATATATATTCATACATTTTCATACATGTGTGTGTAAATTCCCTCTACAGTATGCAAAGTTCATATTCATACACTCTTGATTCACAAAAGCGCACTGCTGTGCAATAAATTAAATTACTAAAATTAATTTTTTTAAGACTTGAGAGAGAGGTTTAATTTAATGAAACATTTGTTTGGACAAATAATTCATCAAAAGGTTAATCAATTATTTAAAAGACACATAAATCATATTCGTACATAACATTTAGCTTAAGAAATCAGATTAAAAACTAATGCAATTAATTATAAAAGAAAACATAATCCGTCTAACAATAGTTTTCAATACATTAATATGAACTTTGTTTCTTATCTAGAGAATTTTGTTATTTTCTATAAAATTAATGACTGGATTTCCTTTTGATTATTTGATATATTAAATGGGGCCACAATGTAACAAAAGTTTTTCTTTTTCAAACGTTGAGGGTACGCATATAAACTTTGCATACCGTATGTATTTTCTAATGGATAAGATTCCAAGTTTTTTTGATTGCAAAAACGATCTTATGTGAGATATCATGTATGCACACATTCTTATATGGCTCCATAAATAAAATCTTATATTTATATATGGATCCACATATGAAAAGGTTCATAATTAAATTTTCATATATGAGCTCATATGTTATAATACATTTCATATATTAGTCCATATATTAGTTCATATATAATAGTTTTGCCATGTACAATCCCATATATTTCCATACATGAATTCATACATATTCATATATAGTTATATACATTCATATATTAAAAATATATGGACCATATATAATTTTTTTACCTGGGTAGAAGCTTATTTTAGTCATACAAAACCTTGTAACTCTTCTAGTGTTAGAAAATACTCACCAGAATTTAATTTTTTACTGGGTTATTTTAGTCACACAAAACCTTGCAATTCCTTCATAGTGTTAGAAAATACTCACCAGAATTTAAAAAAAATTTATTTTTTAAAGAAATTTATGAATTATTTTTAGTCTAAAATTTAAAAATTATTTGCTTAAATTTACATGAAAACACTGTTTCGGGCTTAAATTCGTATAAAAAGAAACGAATTGTTAAAAAAGGCAACTATTTACACTTTTTCCTAGATGAAAATATTATCATAGAACACAAAAAAGGGAATTTTTCTTAATATCGTTTCCAATTCAGTGACCAGGCATCGAAAAAGAGAACTTCTTGCAATGACAACCCTATGTAAAAATCATTAGATCGGATCGAAATTTGCACTACTTCCGCATCGTAAACTCTACATTTTCATGACTTTTTTGGAGTCTCTTTTTTTACTGGGAAGAAGTGAAACTTTAGATTAAAACAAAAACTAAATTTTCAAAAATTGTTTTTGTTTGTCATACATTTCTAAAATGAAATAAACGTGAGAATTTCAACGCGTTTCATTCTCTTTTACAAACGGTTCATTTTGTATGTGAAACAAAAACAATTTTTTCATTTTCACAACTTTGTTTTTGTTTTATATGTAATTTTTCACCAAATAGACGAGTATTTCAGAATAGACACAATTGTCATCTGTGTTATACCAGAGTAGTTTTAATGTGGAAGACCAGAGTTGTTTTTTATGCTGCACCGAAGTTGCTTTAGTTTTGACCGGGTAGACAATCAAGTTTTACTCAATTATTAGATCAAATCCAATAAAATTCCAAAATACTATTCTTATTTTAGTTATAAAAAAAAAATATTTTTTAGGAAAACATATTTAAGAGATACTACCCAGTTGTAATATTGTGGTGATTTATACAAAAAGTTATAAAAGTTGTTTTAGTGTTGACCACCAGTGTATATTTTATGACAATTTTCATTATTTCCACAAATATTTTTAAAGTAGATAGCACCTTTTTTTATTAACAAGACAACGTGTGTAGATAGCACAAACACTATTTATAAAAAAATTGTTTTATATATATATATATATATATATATATATATATATATATATATATATATATATATATATATATATATATATATATATATATATATATTAAAATTAATATGGCATGTGACAGTTAAGGCAGGGAACACGTTTCTATTAAAAACCATTTGGGTCAAAAGTGCAGATAACACTTTTTGAATATAAACCCTCGTTATACTGTTTTTATACCCTTCACCAAAAATGGTAATGGGTCCAGATTTTTGTAATTTTGTCATGCAAAAAACTATACGTAGATATGTATACACATTCGTAGATATATACATTCATATGCATACGCCACCATGCCAACCATTCATTCTCCTGTATGAATAAGTTTGTACAATTGAACAACTACTACAACAACAATATGCTAGCAAACCTATTGAAGTAAGTATTAAGGCCCAACTATAATATGAATAACCGAACTTAAGCAACTGTTCGCTTACATATAAAACGTATGTGGCAAACTATAATGTATTTATGGAACTTTTCGTCAAGTTTCGTCAAATGTCATTTGCTTAAGCTAAGTGCCAAACTGAACGCACATTCCGAACGGAAAACACTAAAAAAAAATTAAGTGCATGTAAGTAAATTGTGGCTACCTAAAAGTCACATCTCAATTGCTTAAGTATTTGACAGACTTATCGTTCAATTCTGGCATTAGCTTAAGCCAACTTATTCATATTATAGTTGGGCGTTTAAGTTGCTTGTTGTAAGAACTGGGCATTTTTTTATATAGCACATATGTATGTATGTACAATGTACATTTTACATACAAATAAAGTATTGTGCTAAGAATGCACGTGTTGATAAAATATATGTATAAGCAGAGTTGGGCAAAATATATGGCTTGCGGTATTTAAAATACAAAATACAAAATACTTGCTGGTCACGTATTTAAAATACAAAATACTTTCAGGCTATGTATTTAAAATACAAAATACTTACACGTCATGTGTGTATTTAAAATACAAAATACTTTAATTTTTTTACGTATTTTATGGCGTTTTCTTTTCTGCAAAAAGTGCAAAATTTTTTATCTTTTTTTGAACAAAATACAACTTAGCGTTCGTTTAAATAAAAAAATTAAGCTCGCAAGGGATGATAAAATAATTTCTAATGAAAGTTTATTTCATTTCTTATTATTTCATTGCAGTGTAAGTAACATTTTGTGTAACATATTTTTCCAGAAAAGAAAATGCCATTAAATACAAAATACTTCCACATCATTTGTACATGTACATATGTATTTAATAAGGTATTAAATTAATCTACTTTTTGTTTTAAACGGTTATTCACTCGATTAATTAATCCAGGTTTTGTTTTAATCGGTTAATAAGTGGTTAACTTGTGATTAATCGGTTCGCGGATTAAAAACAATTTTTATAAATTTATTAATTCCAATAAATAAAAATACATAAATTATTCATTATTTTGAGATTTTATTAACGAAAAAATGATAATATAACAAAAATAACAATTTTCGAACTAAATCATATGAGGAAAAATTTATATACATATACATATGTATTAATACATAAACAAATACATAAGTGAGTTTTTTAAATTGTTTAATAGATTATATTAGAGTTGGGCATAGTTGTTCCTTTTGCGGATTGTTCTTTTTGATCCCAACAACAAAAAGAACTAGTTCGTTCTTTTCGTTCAGTTGTTCTTTTCGGTCAGTTGTTCAGTGAAAAACAAAACAGAGATTATACAGTCATTGAATCCTCTTCAATGTTTTATTCGTGTGTTAATATTCTAAATTAATTTCATTTCATTCTTAATAACCTTATTTAATTAAATTTTTTTATTGAAAATACTTTAAATGAAGTTTGATCATTTGAAAACAAATTTTAATCACTTTTTTAATACTGATTTTTAACACAACAAATTAATTTAATTGAGTAAAAATTTTCCTTGCTTAGACGTATTTTCATTTGTGTTTTGTAGTCTTATTTGTTGTATGCTTTTAGTAAGTAAAAGGAAAAAATTAATGTTTTGAAATTTTTAAAATGAAATCCGTAATCAGTTAAAAAAAAATTATAATTACTTTTTTAATCTTAACAATCTTTTCCAACATCTGTTTTTTAGTTCAATACTACAAATTATTTCTATTAATTTTGTAAAACTCCCTTGTAAATTTCACTAAGTACCTATACATTTTCTTTTGTTTGTTTTGATTATTGTGCTAAATAATTTAATAGGCACACTACATTTGTATCTTTTTAACAGTATGCAAACGAGAAACTATATTTTACTTTAAATCTTTTGCATGTGCATTGGTCAGGAACAGAGAATAAGATAAAAAACAAAACAAAGACCAAAAATGATCGAACGAACAAGAAAGACTAAGAGAACAAGAAAGACTAAGAGAACAAGAAAGACCAAAATAACAAGAAAGACCAAGAGAACAAGAAAGACCAAAATAACAAGAAAGACTAAAAGAACAACAAAGACTAAAAGGAACAACTAGTCTGAACTAGTTCACATCGTTCACTTATGGGAATAGTTCAATTGAACTAGTTCGTTCTTTTTGGGCACAATCCTAGATTATATAATCATTATCGAATATATCAAAATATTTTTTGGTGCTTTATTTAATTTTATTATAAAATTAAATGGAAGAAAAACTGTTGACTTGTTAAATAAAATGCAGCTGACTGAAAATACTTCTTTGTTTGCATGAAAATCAATCAGAACAAATTTTTTGCTTCATAAAAAATATATAGCTGGTTTAACATGCAAAGGCTCTAAGTCCACTTTTATTAGAAATTGAGATTTTAATGCAGTAATGTATAGGGTATTCAATCGGTTAACCGGTTAATTACTACCCGATTAACTTATCGGTTAATTTAAAATTAGCTTTTTTCGATTAACGCTTAAACCGGATAATTTCAGTCGATTAACCGATGAACAGACGTAACATTTTTTCGTATTTTTTATTATTACAACTTATTATTTGTGTCAATAATTATTATTTTCGTCTTATTTACATAAGGTGAGTATTATTATTCATACAAACAAAGAAGTATGTATTTTCATTGATTCTAGCTTAAATAAAACTTCAAAATCCTTGGACATTGTATAAAAGAGTTAAGTAGAGACTCTGGTACTCTAACTAGAGGGAATTATTAAGTTTTTATTTAATAATTTAATAAAAGACAATAGTACTGTTGACAACGACTTAATTAAGTATTAAATTTAATGAAAGACGGTACAAAACCGAAAGTTAAGAAATTCAAATATTAAATTTTTTGCAGAATATTCGTCCCTAAGCTCTGCCATTATTAGTCAGTTGATGACCCGCCAGCAAAAAATTTTCCAACAAAATTAATCGAATTAGTGTAAGAATTATTATTTGTGATTTTTTTTACTAATAAACTCAAATTAATAAGTAATTTATGAACTTTTATTATTTAAAAACACTTGATTTATGGAAAAACTTTATTAATCGGTTAACCGGTTAGTACCTAAATTGACGGATTATTAACCGATTAACTAAAAACCTCGAATAATTAATCGAACGATAAAGCGATTAAAGCAAAACTCCGATTAAATGAATACCCTAGTAATGTACAATATGGTGATGCCAACTCTACGAATTGTATAGTTACACTTTTTAGCGATTCTAATATTTGTTTGTTCTATTGGTTTGAAGAATGATACGTTATAAATTTATCAAAATGAAAACACTAACAATTTAATGTATTTTGTATATGTATTTTTGTAAACTATGTCTTTAAAATACAAAATACAAAATACAAAATACTTGAATGTCATGTATTTAAAATACAAAATGCTTCTTAAGTCTTTTCAAAATACAAATACAAAATACGTATTTGTATTTTAAATACATATCCAGCCCAGGGCTGCCGGAAGATGTGCAAAGAAAATAAATCATCAGTTGTCGGAAAGAAAATCATATTTTGAAGAAAACAATCAAAAGTCTAATTTTTTTCTAATAAAAGAAGTAACAACAATTGACATACTTATAAAAAACTAATTGTATATCCCTGAAACAATGATGCATTTTTGTGCATGTAAGACCCAGGGTGCAAAATAGACTGTCTCGCCTTACATGCAAAACAAAACAGTCCACAGTTTTTATTATTTTTTTTTTCCGAACGTACTCGTAGGGGTCGCTAAAATAAATTTTAAAGTGTAATATACCCATGTTTTTGTCTTAAGAAGACCAATGTTTTGCTTCATTTGTCATTGATTTCAAATATCCCGTTCTAGTATTTACCCACCAGATCTCAGTTCCTACCACGCTAATGTACAACCCTTATTTCAGAAAATTAAACCTCGGAAAAAATTATTAAACTTTTCTAAGGAAATATTTAAATAATTCCAACAGATCTTTTTTTAAAATTGGTTTTGTTTTGTGCCGAATGTAGTTGGCTTTTTGAAATTTTTGTCATATCTTCGGTATTTCCAGTCGGATCGATGTTTGTTCTTTAATAGTCATTGACCTCAAGTACCCTCTTCTAGTACTTACTTATCATATCTAAACTTATACAACAAGAATTAAAAAATTAATGTAAGATCAAATAATGGAATTTTAATCATTAATATTTTGACATGATTTAAGATGGCTGTATTTTTGGCGGCTCTCGAGTTTGGAAAAAATTTGGCCCATGCGTTGCTTATCGGAATGTTTTATTTTTTAGACTTCTAATCTCAGCAAAATATCTTAATTGAGGTTATAATTTGGTATATTTCAACTTAAATGTAAAAGAAATAAATTTCTAAAAATCGACTTGTAACCTTAAAATTTCTCTCCTCCAAAACAGTAAAACATGACTTAAGCACTTTTTCCTTATTGCCATAGATTTATCAATTAGTTCTTCACGTGTAATCCATTTTTCGAAATCGTTTTGAAATAAATTTAAAGCAGACATCATGAACTGGCAAGTGGCCACTTTCAGTCTATTTGATCATTTTCTAGTAATGTTAATTTATGTTCATTCTTTGTGTTTTTTTTTTCATTTTATTTTATAAAGATAAAGCAATAAGGTGGAACTTGTCGACTTGGCAACTGCTGAATCTCGATATTTGTTTGCGATTAATTTATCCATTTATTCATTAACATTACAATTGCCTAGTACTTCTTCATATAAGTCAGTAATATCATCCCCTTCAGGCTCGTATTCATCTTTTAACAAAGTTATCACTACAGATAACAGTAGCTCAAAACCCAAGGTGCAAGTCGGTATGGACAGATATATAACCGTGGTAAAGCGTGGGCGCAGCCCGAATTCTTCAAATATTTCATCCGCTCCAAAGATGTCTAGGGATAACAGCGCATCTTCAACTAATCGCCAAAACCGTTTTAAAAATTTGCAAGATGAGAACGACAAACCCGATGTATCCTCGAATAAAATATCCAAGCCGCCACCAATCTACTTGAGAGAGAAAAATTCAAATGCCCTTATTAAAAAATTTGTTTCGGTCATTGGTGAAAATAAATTCCACATTGTCCCAATAAAACGTGGCAACATCGATGAAACGAAAATTCAAATTTATGACGAAAAGGATTTCCGCAAAATGGTTTCTGAATTTGAAACAAATAAAACAAGCTTCTACACATACCAGCTTAAGAGCGCTAAAGGCCTGCAGATCGTATTGAAGGGCATAGATTCTTATGTTGTCCCTGAAGAAATAAAAGATGCACTCGTCCTCCAGGGATTTAAGGTAAAGAATGTATCTAACATAATGAACAGAGAAAAGGTACCCCAACCCCTATTTCGTGTTGAACTGGAACCGAATGATATACAGTTGAAAAAAAACGAGACTCGTCCTATTTATAGCCTAAAATACCTTTTATACAGAAAAATCACAGTTGAAGAGCCACATAAGCGTGCAGGTCGCGTGCAGTGTCATAATTGCCAAGAATATGGCCATACAAAAGCTTACTGCAATTTACCTACAGTGTGTGTTATCTGCGGTGAATTGCACGGTACTGCAAGTTGTTACAAACCAAAAGATCAAGCGGAAAAAAAATGCAGTAATTGTGGAGGAAATCACACCGCTAACTACAGAGGATGTCCTGTGTACTCTTTCGTAAAGCAGGCTATGGTGCAAAAACCTAAATTAGCTCCAGCTCAACCATTAAACGCGTACTCCGCCACTTTTGCTCAAGTGAGCCAAACAGTTACTTCACGTGTATCGTATGCCGATGCTGCTAAGGCTAGTTCTATTCCCACACAAAATGTTTCACCGCCAAATAATTCAACGAATGCAAATTCAAGCTTTAACTTTAGTCGCCTTGAAGCTACTATTGAGAATCTGGTGGTAGCTATAAACAACTTTACAACAAATATGACTACCATGATGCAAGAAATGCTGAGAATGCAGAATACTCTGCTTCAAGCATTAATTAACAAGCCATGAACACGTTAAAAATATGTTTCTGGAACGCAAACGGCATTCGCCAACATAAAAATGAACTTGAGCACTTCCTTACGGAAAAAAATATTGATATAATGTTGGTCTCTGAGACTCATTTGACTTCTAGAAGTCTCTTTAAAATGAATGGCTACACTTTATACGATACAAAGGACCCTAGAGGGAGAGCATGCGGTGGATCAGCAATTCTAATAAAGTCAAGACTCAAGCACTATATTCTTGACAACATTTTTAAAGAACATCTACAAGCGACTAATACCTGCATTGAAAATTTTTGTACAAATTTCGTGATATCTTCAATTTACTCCCCTCCCAGATTTTCAATTACTGAGGACCAATATGAGAAATTCTACAAATCTCTTGGACCTTGTTTCGTAGCAGCTGGCGACTACAATGCTAAGCATACGTTCTGGGGTTCGCGTCTTATTACGCCTAGAGGTAAGGCGTTGTTCAACACAATTTCAAAAATGGGCTTGGATGTTATTTCGAGTGGGGAGCCTACTTACTGGCCTACTGACGTACGAAAAATTCCGGATGTTATAGATTTCGGCGTCATAAAAAGTATTTCTAGGGAATTAATTCACGTTGAAGCTTCCCTAGATCTCTCGTCCGAACACTCTCCCACGATCGTTACAATCTGTAGCCCACTGAGAAGCGCTTTACATCACCCATATGTCAAGATGATAAATCGTGTTAATTGGCTGGGATTCAAGAAATATATTAGTAGTCATTGCATGGAAAATATTACGCTAAGAACACCCAATGATATTGAATCGAACATTGCAAATCTTAACGAGAATATTAAACAAGCTTCTGAACATGCCACTATCTCCCATCCGCATACTGGGTTCAATAAAATTTATTCTACAGACGTTCAACATCTCGTACGTGAAAAAAGAAGAGCTAGAAGGGAATGGCAACAGCACAGATCACCACAACACAAAATCAGATTTAAAGAGTGCACTAAACGACTCCAAGAGTTGCTTGCATCTGAAAAAACTGCATCTTTTAAACATTATCTGGAAGGCCTTGATGTCACACCAGCATCTAATTACTCTTTGTGGCGCGCTGCTAAAAAGCTTAAAACACCCGTTGAGTCTAAGCCACCTCTGCGCACATCTACCGGAGGTTGGGCAAGAAGCGATACTGAAAAAGGTAACATATTTGCTGAGCATTTAAAATCCGTATTTACACCAAATACATGTACCGGTGTTGCTGATTTGCCGAGTGTAGTTGCTCTACCACCTCGACCCTTAAAATTTACGATGTGTGATGTACAAAAACTAATTGCCGAACTCAACTAAAAAAAAGCTCCCGGTATGGATGGAATTAGTAACCAGATGCTGATTAAGTTACCTCGTACTGCAATTAGAATCCTGTTATTCATTTTTAATGCCATTTTACGACTGGAGTATTATCCAGACTGCTGGAAGCTTGCCAAGGTTAAAATATTCCAAAGAAAGGTAAAGATCTTACCAAGGCTGAGTCATATAGGCCAATAAGTTTACTGTCAACAATGTCAAAGCTTTTTGAAAAGCTACTCATGACAAAATTGTCTTCAATTTTAACTCATAATGGGTGCATCCCGGACTATCAATTTGGTTTTAGAAGCCAGCATAGTACCATTGAGCAAACGCATAGATTGGTTCAATTTATCAGAAAAACATTTGAGGAAAAGAAGTATTGTTCTGCCCTGTTTATTGATGTTTCTCAGGCATTTGATAAAGTGTGGCATGAAGGCCTGATTTTAAAATTGAAGACATACTTACCAATAAACATTCTAAATCTTTTGGAAAGTTACATTCTTGCACGAAAATTTACAGTTGTGGAAGGACACTTTATGAGTATGCCTGAAACTATCTCATCCGGTGTGCCACAGGGGAGTATACTGGGGCCATTTTTATATTTGATTTATACTTGTGATATGCCTGTGAGCAGTAGTATCCACACTTCTACATTTGCCGACGATACCGCCTGCCTTAGTATGCACGAAAACCCTGATGAGGCATCCCGAAAACTCCAGGAACACATTAGCCAGATGGAACTATGGTTAAACTTATGGAGAATTAAGGTAAATGAACAAAAGTGTGTCCATATAACATTTACCTTACGAAGAGATACTTGTTCCCCCATTCGGATTAATAATCAAGTTGTTCCTCAACATTCACATGTGAAATATCTTGGTATACATCTCGATCGACGGCTTATATGGAAACATCACATTGACTATAAGTTAACTCAAATGAAACTAAAATTAACTCAGGTACATTGGCTGATTGGCAGAAATTCAACACTCAGCCTAGACTGCAAACTTTTAATATACAAGTCGATTTTAAGGCCAATATGGTGTTACGGTATCCAGTTATGGGACACAGCTTCAGCTTCCAATGTAGAGAGAATTCAACGAAGACAAAACAAAATTTTAAGGTTAATAACATCTGCTCCATGGTACATTAAGAATTCAAATATACATCGTGATTTAAATATGCCACTAGTGACTGCAAAATACGCAGGCAAATATCTAACAAAACTCGAGTCACATCCTAATCCGTTTGCTCGTAATATTTTGAACTTTACTGGACACATCCGTTTAAAGAAGAGAGACACAAGGGCTCTAATACTAAACACTCTGAATGAAGTTGCTTGAAAATACTTTCTTTTGCTTATCACTACTTATCTATTATTTACAACTATCACTTAGTTATGTCTGACATTGGTCGGGCCTATTAATTATTTGTTAGATTTAAGATTTGAATACTTATTGTTAGTTCATATATGAAGATACAATAAATAAAAAAAAACATGCATAAAAAAAAATTAATTTATCCATTTTGTCCATTGACTTAAACGAGTGGTTGCAGCTTGTCATTTTTAAAACAAGCTTCATTTAAGCAATAGCCACTTTCTTCCGAAAATGTGTGTTTTTTGTAGCTTTTTCAGCATGACATTCCAAATGGCAGATTAAACAGCTTTACAAATTTTTAATTTGGAAAAATACCAAAAACGACCTCCTGAATAGGAAAAACACTGTAATTTGTTTCCAAGTACCGTTTTTTAGATAACGGTAGTTTTGTGTTTTTCGGTGTATAGTCCTAATCAACCACTTGTGGAGCCCAACCGAAAAGTCCGATCGAGATAAATGGCATATCGTTGGAAAGGTAATTAAATTAATTTAATGAGTATTTAGGTCCAGCTCATTTGGAGGCATAGATAGATTACTGCAAAAATTCAATGCCATTGGTAAGCGTTGAGTTCTAGTACTTACTTATCATATCTCAACTTATACAACAAGAATTAAAAAATTAATGTAAGATCAAATAATGGAATTTTAATCATTAATATTTTTACATGATTTAAGATGGCTGTATTTTTGGCGGCTCTCGAGATTGGAAATAATGTGGCCCATGCGTTGCTTATCGGTGACAGCCATGGCTTCTCAGTATTCTCTCATAGAATTTTACGGTATGAACAGCTCGAACTATACGATACAAATAAAAGCCTCAAACATTCCAGCCTTCTATGTTCGCTGGCATTGCTCTCATTTGGGATGCGTTCGAAATTTTTATTGGCCTCACCAAAGGGAATAAGCAAAAAAGGTCCGAATTAGTAATTAAACAATTACACAATGCGAAACACAATAAAGTCTAGTTAAATACCGTTAATATAATTAACTTCAGTGCATCCAATTTTTAATGAATCATTGAAATACTTCCTTTGCAAAAGTTTAATGATTTTTTTACGAATTTTAATTTTCTGAAATTTGGATTGTACATTAGGGTCGTAAAATTTGAGATCAGGTGGGTAAATAATAGCACGGAATACAACAACAATACTTCATATTCGGTGATGTACGGCGAACCTTTTACTCGAGACACCCTAATGCAAGTAAACTGAATGAAGACAATATATAACAAGCTGATCCAAAGCTGTTTTCTTTATATATTGCTATTAATAAACATTGTAGAACAAAAAGAAAATTGTAAATACATATGTATGTATTAAAATAAGAAAACATAATTTGTAAAATTAAAAATCATCAATCGAAAATATAAATCATGAAATCATATTTTGGTCCAAAAATCATCAAAAATATGATAAAATCATCATTCTGGCAGCACTGATCCAGCCTTGAGCGCAACATTATCGTAAGCGACATCCGGTCAAATTTTTTTTATTTGAGAAATTAAAATTTCATGATTCATGATTCAAAATTCGAAATTGTCAAAATATCAAAATTGCTTATAGTATCAAAAATACGGCGGCTGAGTTATTATCGTAAGTAGATGTTTACATTAAAAAAAATAAAAATTATCGTAACCCAGCAAAAAAGTTTGCCTAGTAGAATGTAAAAAAGTGTATGTACTCCCCAGTCGTAAGTACTGACAATTTGACTGAATAACACATTATTTTTGTTTGAGAAGTTCAAAAAGTATGCGGTACCCTATAGTTTTTGCCTACAAACATCCAAAAGTTAGTGGATTACTGATTGCCCAAAAGTATTCAAAATATAATGGGTTATTATTTGCATAAAAATATGCAAAAATTGTTAGATTACTTTCTGTTTAAAATGATTCAAAAGCTAATGAGAATTTTTTTCTTTTTGTTGTCTTCTAAGCTCATTTTCACGATAAATTTTTCTGTAAATATACATATTTCGTTATAAACTGGAAAGTAGTACAATAAGTACTTTCGAATTTTTTTAAATATGTGTTTCCTAATACTGCTACTATTTCTTGTTTCTTTTATATTTGAATGACTATAGGTTTGTTCATTTACTAAAAATTTTTACGAATTTGTAACAATTTTTACTGGAAAGTGTTCATTAACTCAAAAAGTTTGCAAGGAGAGAGCGTCAAAAGAGAGAGAAAAATTGAGAGACAAAAAAATTCCCGCAAATTATTACCAACGTTGTCAACTCGGTGCTTTTCGCACCGTTTCTAGTGCTATTTGAACTTTTCGACGCGAGAAATTTTGAAGTTAGTGCTCAGTGCTTTTTAAATTAATTTTTAGTGCTTTTTGTTTCGTGGCGGTGGCACTAGACCCAAAATTCAAAAATAAATTTCCATATCTTTTTTTTTTCGAGGAAGGCTATCGTTCAAAAAGCAGAACATTTCCAAAAATTCGAATAAGGTTGTACAATGCTTGCAGAAATACCCTCAAACTTTAACATTTTAAGCATAATTAATGTAAAGAAGACATTAAGCAAGTAGGTACCCAAATATAGTTTAATAGCATCATCTTGTCTAGTTACTATAACAATGGATGCAGAATGGAGAAACTTTGAGTCCAATGTCGAGTTTTGCGCAGAAGTAAAATCTAATAAGTTTATGTCAAGTTTGAGGCATTATAAAAAACTGCATTTCCATCAATCTTTTGTCACTTCAATGTTTAAGCGCGCAGAAGTAGATTTTTTACCTCTACGACTTTATTTAAGTTCAACAAACGTAACAATATATCCTTACACTTTGTTATAACTTCGCTTCATAATAAAAAAGGTCTGAAACGAGAAAATTGAATTGTGAATATACTTTTTTATACACTAAGGGGAAAAACGTGCTAAAATCAAGATTTTACGCTCAAAACTTAAATCATTTTAATATTTATAATCTGTTAAATACGAAAATTCTTCATTCAAGAATAAAATGTTGACATTTTTAAGATCAAATTCAAGATTTTTTTCTTAATAAAAATCTTAAATGAAGATCATATTCTTAACAATTTAAGGATATAATCTTAAAAGTAATATTACGTTCTTGATTTTAAGACTGCGCTATTGAAGTTTAAGACCACGTTTTTGATTTTAAGAATTCATTCTATAAATTAAGAATTTATGTTAAATTTATTTATGTCAATCTTACTGACCAAATTTCAAGATTGAAATATTAAGATCTCTGCAATCTAAATTGAAGATTTTTTTTCTTAAATTTAGATCGTTTTATTCTCTTAGGCCCAAATTCACAGTCATAAGTTAGCTAATAGCAATAGCTTAATCAATAATATTTGATTCAAAGCTATTGGTTTAACATTAGTTAAACCGCCAAACGTCATTGGTTAAGAAATAGTTTTATACAACAGCTGCTTCGTTGTAAACTCTATCAGTATTGATGTTTTGTGAACAACATAATATCCTGTGGTGAACAATTTTGGATACATTTGATACATATGTACGTTGTAAAGCATCTTCTTTGTGTTTAGCTGTAATACATTCTTTTTTTTATTTTCTATTATGTTTTTGGTTTTCCCGAACCAATTTCTGCACTAAGTTAATATCTTTCACGATAAACTTAGATGAGCGAGCACTTATTTTTATAAATTTTTAAGAAATTATATAATAAATGTAATCAAAAAGTATAGTTATCATTTTATTTTACTAATAATTAATTAGAATTAAAACGTGTATCGGATGCCTCAAATTTGAAGTTTCAGGTATAAAATGCAAGGTCAACCGATACCTATATATCTTATATACATATTTATGTATAACAATTTTTTTAATATAATAAAATAATTAAATTTAGTGCTTTTTTACTTAAATTAAGCGTTTTTTTCATAGTTTCAGTGCTTTTTGAAATTTAAAAGTTGACAACACTGATTATTACTAGTAAAACTTTTACTTGCAAGAATTATCCAACCACCTGTTGAGCGTTATCTTGTCAAATAAATTATTTAAAAAATATATGAAAAGTAAAACTGAAAAAAATATGATTTTTTTTTGTTAAAAAACATGTACACGTATGAAAAAAAGCATGTTTTCTTCATTTATTGTTTTTCTTTCATTAAGCCACATAAATTCAATTTTAATGGAAAATAATTTTGTTTGTTTCTCATATATATTCAGAGATGGAAAGAGGAATTTTTGCATTTGTTAATAGATAAAATTAAAAATTATGAAAAATGCATAAAAATAGTAAAAATACATGAAAACTGTGTAAAGAATTTCATATTAAATGCCTATTTATAAAAAAATTGCAATTTAAAATGTTATGAAACAAAATACATCAGAAAAAGTACAATTGTATCATGATTTCGATCCATGGTTCTGATATGAATAAAATTTTCTTGCAAGTTTTTACAAGTAAAGCATTCATTTACTTTTTCATATTTCGGAGAGTAATTTTGTAAGTTTCTACCTTACTCTCTCGTTGCAAGTTTCTACTGGGAAAGTAAATTAACAGACCTTATGATACTTTAGAGAGTTAACATTTTTGAACTTAGAAGACATCATTAAAGAAAAAGAAGAACTAACTTGGACAATCTTCTGGAAACGTATATGTGATATAAAACGAGCTTATTCCGATTACGATTTTCCAGCCTTAAGTTAAAATTTAATGTCTTTACCACATTCATTTGCAAATGTAGAAAGAATTTTCATTCAAGTGAACTTGAATAAAACAAAGCTTCGAAGTCCTTTGGATACTTTTTTATATATCCGATTTCTTTTCTGCTTCATTTTATATTATATGTACATAATTAGGAGAGAATAGAAAAGATATCTTATTCTATATTCTTTTTTCTTCAACAAACTCTGGAATTTTCAAAGTAAACTTTGCGTGTAGAAAAGCCGCCAAACTCATCAGTAGACTTCAACCAGTGTGGCAGTTTAAATTTTATGAATATGGGTTAATGCAAAAATATTTATATTGCACATGTACATCCATACTTATGTAATTTTTTTTTAATAAAATTTAAAAAAACTTGCTTTGAAGGTTTAAAAGAATTCAGATTTTGAAGATTTTTTCGTGATTTTTTTTTTAAATTTTGCAGATTTTGCCCTCAGAAATTCTGGCAACACTGACAACAACCCTGAATTATTATAAAATTTTCAATCGATATGCATGTCAATTTATATTAAATAGTTTGACGGGTGATAAATGTGTTTTTATTTTTATCTCAAGTCTTTAAAATAACATTTATGTCGATATTTTGTTAACAAAAAATATATTGATAATCTTTATGTTGATAAATAATATAAATCAAAATTTTCACCATCTCCCAAGAGAAATAAATTATTGCGGCGCAGGAATTGAACTATTAAGCTCAGTTTCCTATCAAAGATAGAACAAAGTCTTTTTACATTTCTCTTTTTGTCATATTTGAAAACGAAGTATAACTTCAAGGACTATTATTTGAATTGGTTTGCAAAGTTTTCAGCAGAACATATTCTAAGTGGAGATACAAATAATATTGTTCCTTTTGTTACACAAATGTATCCAAACGAAAACAAATACGATGAAAATGTTAAAAGGAAATACAGATTTCAAAAAGTTCACAAGCTTGAGTGTGAGTGATTTTTGGAAAGATATCCGAGACGTAAAAAATAGTTTCAATAAACATTTTTTAATTAATGTTATCGAATCGTTAAAGGTATTCCTTCTGTTCTCCACTCTTCATTAAGTGTGGAAAGATTCACCCTTATTCCATTTGTCAACATTATCGTCACGTCAATACAATACTAAAATAATTGAGGTTTTTCTAGAAGTCATCGAAAACAACTTAAAGGCCACTCAGACTATAATACAACTATTAATACTTTTGACGAAAATCCATCCCTTTTATGTTTGTTTCAAAAATTTCAAAAAAAAACAATGACAACTCAACATGTTAGAGCTGCATTTTCCACAAAAGTATTAATACTTGTATAATAGTCTGAAAGGGTCTGAACGTTCATGTTCTTTCGTTCATGAACGGGTCTGAACGTCAGTGTTAATATATGTTACAATTTTCTGTATTGCGTTTGATATTTAGATTATTGTTAGAGTTTTTAAATTAAAACACAAAATATTTTTTTACAAAATATTAAAAATTAAGTTTAATTTAATTGAAGTTTCAAAACAAGAATGAATAATAAAAAATGAAAATTTTATGACATGAATGAAAATAATTCAATGCCAACATGATTATAAATAATTATTATTGATGAAGTTGATTTATTTGCAAGTGTCTCCAACATCTCTTCTTTTTAAAATTAATCGGATATTCCAAATCTGTTAGGGGGCTTGCGATTTCGTTGTGGTCTTAAATGCATGACGGGAGGTTCAGCCATAGGAGTGCTGAATGCAAACGAAGTGCTTGATTGATTATCAGGAGTGCATGGTGGAGTATTTTGTACAATTCTTCGCTCAGGATTTAACGTAGCTAAATTATTTTCTGCTTGTTGTTGCTGATGCGATTGATTTATAATACTGGGCTTAATTCCAAATAACTCCAACAAAAGTTGTATTGAGTCTGACTGACATACATTGTTATTATCGTATCGTCTTTTAAGTTGGTTAGCATGAGACCTAATCAATTTTGTTTTATTATCAAAAATATAAACATTATAGTTAACGTTTCCAACTTTTTCGACTACAGAACCTGGAATCCACACCATTTTATTATTTTTATGTACTTGAGCGTAAATAAGGTCTTTCGGTTCAAAACTTCTGTCCTTGGCTCCATGTTTAAAATTGAATTGAGTTTCCATTTTAGTATCACGTTGTAATGGTAAAATTGAATGTTGCGGCTTTAGTAAGTCTAATGTTGTTTTAATTTTACGTAAAAGAAATAATTCTGCAGGAGACTTAAAATTGTCTCTTGGAGTTGAGCGATACGTTTGAAGGAATACTTGGAGTATTTCGTGACTATTTCCCTCATCCTTAAGTTTTTGTAAAGCTTGTTTAAGCGTTCTTACAAATCTTTCTGCTTGACCATTTGATTGTGGATGGTAAGGTGCAGTCTTTATATGATTGATTCCACGCAGTTTGACAAATTGTTTAAACTGCTCACTGACAAATTGCGTACCATTGTCTGAGACTATTGTATCACAGTCTCCATATCTTGAAAACATTTCTGAAAGTTTAGATATAATTATTGAAGACGTAATGTTTGAGACTTGATATATTTCAGGCCACTTTGAGTAGGCGTCTATTATTACAAAATAATATTGCGAATTGCATGGTCCCGCTATATCAATATGTAAACGCTCCACTGGTTTTGATGCCAACGGCCATGACTGTAATGTATGCTTTGTGGGTGCTGTTGCTGCAACTGCACATTTATGACAGCTTCTTACATAAAATGCAATGTCATCATCTATTCCTGGCCAGTAAACGTGACTCCTTGCCAATGCTTTCATACGTTCTTTTCCAGGATGGCCACGATGCAACTGTTTTGTTATCATGTTTCTTAGACAATTTGGTATAACGATTCTGTCATTATACATTAAACAACCTTTAATTTCACATAAACTTTCTCGTCTGGAATAAAATTGTGTAAGTTCTGCATTCCGATTTGATTTCCAGCCATGTTTAAGTGAATGAATGACTGATTGTAATACCGAACATTTCTGTGTTGCTTGTTTTACCATGTTGAAAGTAACAGGTAGTTCATTAAAATGATCCATTAGTGTTGCGGAACAGTTTTCTTCAAAAGTTGTGCAGGCAATTATTATTTCTTCATCTGGTTTTAACTCATTGTCGATAAGTCTTGAAAGCATATCAACACAGCCAAATTCTTTAGTACTTATGTACTGAATTTTGAAATTGTACATCATTAAAGTGAGTGCCCATCTTTGAAGTCTGTTTGCTGCGTATACGGGAATACCTTTTTTATTGCCAAAAATTGATAAAAGCGGTTTATGGTCTGTGCACAAAATAAACTCTCGCCCATATATATACTTGTGAAATTTTTTTACGGCGTATACTAGACCTAATGCCTCCTTCTCAATTTGAGAGTAATTTCTTTCTGCAGGAGTGAGAGTACGAGATGCATGTTCAATTACTTTTTCTGATTTGTCAGGAAAAATATGACAAATAAAAGCTCCAATGCCTTTTCCAGAAGCATCTGCTGCTACTTTTATTGGTACATCTGGATTGTAGTGAGTTAAAAGAAGATCAGAGTTTAAAATATCTTTAAAATTTTCGAACGACTGCTGACATTCTATAGACCACTCATACTTGGTGTCATTTTTAAGAAGTCTATCGAGAGGCGTTCTTAAATTGGTCATATTTTTAACATATTTTCCGTAATAATTTATAGATCCTAAAAACGATCTAAGCTCAGATATATTTGATGGAGGTGGTAGATTTAAAATTGCTTGTATTTTGGTTTTATCAGGACGCAAACCCGATGAAGACATAACGTTTCCAAGGTATTTTACCTCCTTCACAAAAAATTTGCATTTTTCCAACTTAATATGAAAATTGTACTCACGGAGTCTTTGAAGAACTTTTTTTACGTTTTCTATGTGTTTTTCTACCGTGTTACCACCAATAATTATATCATCAATGTAGCTTGCTGTGTCATCTATACCAATTAACAAAGTGTCCATTAATTGTTGAAATGCGCCTGGAGCACTCTTAACACCTGGAGCTAGACGATTGAATGTATACAAGCCTTTGTGAGTGTTGATGGTAAGAAGTTTTGCTGATTCTGGTGAAACTTCAGTTTGCAAATAAGCATCTGACAAGTCAATATGCGTAAATAAGCAGCTTTTCCCAACTTTGGCATACAAATCTTCAGGTCGATGTAATGGGTACATATGTGGTTCCAGACAATTATTAAGACCTGATGAATAGTCTCCACAAATGCGAATTGTGCCATTAGGTTTTTTTACGGCAACAATGGGTGCTGCCCACTCTGAGTAATCAACTGGTGTGATTATACCTAATGATTCTAATCGTTGCAACTCCTCTTCTATCAAAGGAAGCATAGCATAAGCAACAGGTCTCTTTGCACGAAAAACTGGTTTCGAATTAGGTTTTAGATGAAGTTGCACTTGCGTTTTTGTACACTTGGATGGAAAACTTTGAAAAATGTCTGAATACTCGGTTTTAATGTTATTTAACATAGAATCATCGAATTTGTTTTGTTTGATTTGGGAACAAACACTATTCAACGGTTTATCCCACAAGTGAAAAACTTCAATCCAATCTGAACCAAAAATTGAGAGAGTATCAATGTTTACAACTAGTAAATTGCAAAGTTTTACATCACCTTGTAGCCGAACTTGACATGAAAATTCGGCAATAATCTTGATTTTGTCCTTAGAGGCGCTTATGACAAAACGATTTGTTAGTTTTCTGCCAGGTTTACCCATTTTACACCATAATGCTTTGCCTATAATTGACACATCTGATGCTGTATCGATTTGCATTTTGATATCGAAACTTGTTTCTGAGGAAGAATTCTGTATGTTGACTGTAACAAATTTTCTTCTTGCTGCATTCGAAATCCGGTTGATTTGAACAACATTGGATTTTGCTTTTGACTGTTTTGGATTCTTGTTTTTCCACTTCTTTCCCTGGTTGAATTTTTCTGTTGATTTTGGGTGTTTGCAGTAACCTTCTTTATGTCCTATATTTTGACATTGTGTACACATGTGTTTTGCGTAGTTGCAATATTTGGAATAGTGCATTGCACCACAGTTCCAACAGGGTGTTTTCGGCTTTGACTTACCATTTTGAACGGCATATTGTTTTGTGTTAGACTGTATTGCATTTATAGATGAACTCGGTTTAACTTCTACCATAGCTGTGTCATGTTTTAAGTTAATTAACCGCTGAGAGCTAGAAATTAGTTTGTTGATGTTTTGGTTGGAATCATCTTCTAGAGCTGATAAGCATCTCATGCGAATTTCTGAATCTGTATGAGACTGTAAACCACAAACAAACACCAAGCATTTAAATTGATCAGAGCTTAATTCAGATAATTTAAAGTTTTCACATATTTTGTTGACACGAGCTCCATAAGAAATTAAATCTTCTTGTGACATTTTAGAAGTTTGAAGACAATTGTATCGAATACTAAACATAGAGGCTTGTATTCCATACATATCCTTCAGGATTTTAACTGAATCCTCGAAAGATATATCTCTTGGATTTCTTGGAAGAATATATGCTGAATACTGTCCATAGGTTATTGTATTTAGTTTTCTCATAAGGAGTCTCACACGAGAAGCATCGTCCAAATCTTTCCCTTCTACGAGAAAAATATCTTCGTAACGAGTATACCAATTGCTAAATGTTGCAGAATTTTCTTGATCATAGCAAAACTCCGAAATACTATTTGCTAATTTCTCCATAACAGAATCTTGATTGTTGTTTGATGCATTTCCTTGCGTAAGGCTTGCAAGAAGTTTGCTTTGCATCTCCAATAATTCCAGGAGTTTTAAATCTTGAGCCATATCCTCGTCGCCAATTTGTTAGAGTTTTTAAATTAAAACACAAAATATTTTTTTACAAAATATTAAAAATTAAGTTTAATTTAATTGAAGTTTCAAAACAAGAATGAATAATAAAAAATGAAAATTTTATGACATGAATGAAAATAATTCAATGCCAACATGATTATAAATAATTATTATTGATGAAGTTGATTTATTTGCAAGTGTCTCCAACAATTATATTAGTGAAATTGAGGAAATATACAATTTAAACATCAGTCGTAAAGCAGTTCTGGGCGAGTCAACATCACACGTCGTTGGCAATTATTTCTTAAATGCAACTAGGCCACTGTTGTTTATTGGCCTTCGAGAGTGCTACGGATTACCAAATAGTCTTGCGGTTCTTTTGTGGAACTTCCTTAACAACCACGTTGCTACTTCCTATGTGAAGGTATAGGTCGTGTACAGTCAGTCACAAAAAATTTTTTTAAAATACTGTTAATAACACCATTAACATCATCGTGCCTTAACCGCCAGAATAACGTAAACAACATATTTTTCAAAACTGTGGTTTTGATGCAAAATTGTTCTGTAAGTAACAACACGTTGTCCTGTAAAATATAGTATCGATAATCCAAATATTGAGATAAATACGAGCCCCTCAATTTTAACGTAACCCACATACGCCTAAATTAGTGACCGCAAAATAACGTAAGTAACATAAAAACAACGAGGAGTTGCCATATATTAAATTACAATTTTCTGTTCTGATATTTTATCTACAGTTAAGCAAAATATTGGAAGAGGTCATTAATTTTTTGTCTTCTTCCTTAATTATTCTTGCTTTCTTGAAAAGTGTGTAGTATGATTTCGTAAATTTTGTTTTGCCGTGTGTTTTGATTTATAAGTTCAATTTGTTAGTGATGTTTTTATTTGGTTATAGGTTTGCAAAATGTCTCTTGTTCCTTGCAGCTATACCGATAGTGCTTCAGATATAGATAATAATGAAGTGGAGGATGAAATATGCATTGGCATGAGGGGGTGTAAGAAAAAAAAAAAAGAAAACAACTCCTGGTATCAACTCATACTCAAAAGATAAAAAATGTTGAAATGAATGCGCAGCTAAAATATCTGAAGAAGCTCGAACTGCAATTCACGAAAATTTTTGGGCATTAAGTAAATTAAGACAGAAAGATTGGCTTTTTCTTGTATTAAGCCAAAACCAATCAAAAGAAAGAAAACAAAAAAAGGAATGTAAGAAAACACAGTAATCTAAGATATGATATGATTTGATGATAAAGGTGTAGTGGCCTACGAAAACAGCTAGTTGTTCCTTTCTACTACGTGTTTGTCAGAATATTTACAATTAACTTTGGTGTTATTTGTTCATTAATAATTAACACATGTAATTTGGTTTGCAAGGCGATACAAACTTTAGTCTGATCAAATCATAAATATATGATATATTTATATGTATATATATATAAGCATTAACAACGTAAAAAAACTAGGGAAAGGATTTTCATGTAAATATATGTTTTCTGTCCTTGGTAGTAGATCAACGTAAATAAAATATCTTTGCGAATCAACAAATTTGCGACAAAATGGCATTGATTTGTTAGTGCATATTTTATAATAAATACATATTTTTGCATATTTCATCATAGATGTATATTTTTAATAAATTTTTTAGTTTTTTCATGCGTTAAATCACATTTTGGTTTTTTTTACTAGTTGTAAAGTAAATAAGAGCTGTAGTTTTTACGATTGTGTAAGAACCAAAAGGAGAAAACGAGAAAAAATTAACGATCCTTTTTTTGTGATATGAACCCATATTCAAAAACACCGTAGGACTCCAAGTTCAATACCTTGGCTTAAGTCAAGAATATCAATACCATTAAAAATTAAAGAAAGAAACAAGAGCATGGCATAAAAGCCTTTTAAACCGCATTAATCTCATGTGGATATAAAGTGATTTTGAAAGCTTCTTTGAGTGTTTCAGCCTGTAATGAACAAGATCCAGTGATACTATACGAATACATTCTACAGTAGCTAGATGGGGGACGTGGCAGAAGGCTGTCGGATACTATATTTCCCATTTGCAACAAAAGAAATATAACGTGCGCTTGATGTGTAAGTTTAAATAATTAATTTTCATACAAAAACTGGTTTTAACGTACACTTGAAGCACACGTTATTTTTTCATATGGGGGCAAGTTTTTTTCTTTAAAATTTCTTTCATTTTATTAATAGAAATATAGTATCCGACAGCCTTCTGCCTAAATTGATATTTGTGCACACATAGTATTGCTTTTTTGTTCCCAATTACAGACTTTCGTTACTTTAACACCTCAAGTTGAATTAATTGTAGATGCGGTAAAAAATAAATTAAAGCATATGCAACAAATTGTATCAATATAGTTCTAACAACGAAAACTTAGAAACTGAATATTCCACAATCAAAACTGCAGCATTTAAATGCGCACCAATAATAAAATTTTTAATACATAAAATTTTTTTTAGAAAAAATCGTCAAAGATTTACCTTTGACAATTTAAAAAGAAACATTTGTTCATTAATGTGCGTGAATAAAACTCGTATTTTGTATTTCATATGATTTGTTAAAAAAGCATTGAAGCTGACCTTTTTATGTTTTTGTTAAGTTTTTAATGTCAAAATGTATGGTAAGAAAGCAATGAAGCTGATTTTTTTAAGTTTCTAATGTTCTTAAATGTTGAAAAAATTTAGTTAAATGCATATTTTATTAGTTTTAAATACATATTGTTATATTTTTACTGCATATTTTATGTACATAAAACATGATTTTAAATTCATGAAAATCCTTTCCCTAATCATCACCTAAAATACAAAAGGCAGTAAGTACATAACAAAAATACAGCTATCATTATTAAAAATACAGCTATCAAAAGAAAATAGCCGATTTTAAATATTTTGTCAGTTACGACCTTTTGGATTTTAGGTGACGATATGTGTATGTAAATATACATTCTATATACATGCGTATTACAAAAATTCGAGAAAGCAAATTGAAAATAAAATTTTAAGTTGAGAATAATAAAACGTAAGTAGTACAGTTTATTATTAGCCAAACTAACGTAAGTGACAAAAAAATGTTTGTAGATGGTCGATGTTCATACTTTCACAAAAAGAAAAACAAAACCACTGACCTATATTTTAAACTTCATTTCTCCTGTAGTTCATTGCACCTCACAATTAAATTATTTTAAAACGTTCATTGCACTTCAAAATTAAACAAAAGAAATAAGACACTGTTTATAATTACTCTGCATAAGAATATCAAAATTGGGTCATAAATAATTGCAAATTTGCAATCATGAACAAATGGTTGTTTTTTGTACAATGAACTTGTACTTAAGCAATACGTTTAATAAAGCAAAATTTTATGACCTCAATTTTATTAAACAATACAATTAATAGTAGAAAATTTTAATGACATATCAATAAGTTAGTATATAAGAAAGAAAGTTAAATAAAACATTTGTTCAATTACATTTTGCAAACATACAAAGTTGTTTTACCAAAAGTGATTTAACCATCTCCACGCAACCAAATTTCAAGTGCTTGAGTTGCATCAATAAATCTTCCTGGTGAATCGCCTTGAAGATAATACAAACAGGTTAAACATTAAACAAAATAGTTTAACCTTATTCATTTACTGAATTAAACAGTCGAAAATATGGAAAATTAACGATAATACAAATCTAAAATAAGCATAACCAAAAAAGCCAATAAATGCTAATGAAAAATTTTTCAATTCAGACAAAATTTTGTCAAGTTAAAGAGTAGCCAATAATGTTGGATTCTATGATATTGTCTATAAGTTGTGTTCGAAACTGTTTAATTTGATAAACAAACCTTTTGTCACTAGTATTTGTTGGTTACGTTTTTTTGGGCAAATGTTTGACAAGTGTGACCGTAGCTTAAGACTTTTTATAGGCTATTATAAAAATTTCGCCAAAAAAAATTCAAGTCAATCGAAAATAGGAAAAAACCTTCCCCTGTAAAATTTATTTTGATGGTTACGTTATTTTGGCGGTTATGGCACGATATGGTTTCAGTCAGCCGTCCATTTATGTGGAACCATATTCTACAAAATTTACTTTAAATACAATTTAAAAAGGAAAATAATGTCACAAAAACGTGTGTAGTGAAGTAATAACACTAGTTTACAAAATTAATTTTTTTTCATGTACATTTAATGAGAGGTAATTTTTCTTATGTAGTTTCTCCCGCTGAGTTCGAAAATCAAGGTTAAAATTTTTATGAAACAGTTTTTTCGACGTTTTTTCACTTGACAGATCAAAGCTCAAACTAGAAATGTCTGATTTGGTCGTTCTTGGTATTCAAATGCAAGGTATTGAGATGACGGACAAATATGTATAATAGGATCTTTGATTGGTAAAGCGGTTCAAAATATATCGACGGAAAGGGGGCACATTTTCAAAAAAAAATCATAGTTTACAGAAAATAGTGACAGAAAAGTAGAAATCGGTATAAAAAAACGTCTGGTTTCTGTTCATGTACGTAAAAATTATACTTTTACGTAGAAATTAAAACCAACCAGAAGAAAATCCTCAGCAAAAATTACAAAGTTATAAGTAATTGAGTGAATAAATACAATCCCATATTTTCTGAATATTTGATTTTGTTCATCAATTTACGAGTTCAGTTGCTCACACGCAAATATATTGAAATGATTATTTTTTATGTATTTTGACTTACTTATTACTATTATTTATTAACTCAATTGCTTATAACGTTGTAATTTTTCGGTCGATTTTCTTCTGATTAGTCTTATTTCTTACGCAAAAGTATATTCTTTACGTACATGAACAGCATAGAATCAATGTTAAATATGATTTTTTGGAAAATGTGCCCTATTTACATCGATATATTTTGAACCGCTTTACCAATGAAAGATCTGATTACACATATTTATCCGTCATCTCAATACCTTACATTTGAATACCAGGAATGACCAAATCAGATATTTCTAGTTTGAGGTATGATTTGTCAAGTGAAAAAAGATCGAAACGATTCTGATAATTCGTTTTGTTTATCAAGTGTTTTCTTTATAAAAGCATTTGCATTGACTTCTTTTTGAATATTTTTGCGTAACAATATGTTCATGTCTGTAGCTGTTGTGTATGTGACGGTACAAACTAACAGAACAAAAACCAGAATGTGATCAAATAATACAGCAGCACACAAATTTTTACTAGGAGAGCATATATTTCACCACGAGAATCAATTTCCATGTTATCAAAATGTAATTCTAACTGAAAAAAGGTACATACTGGACCATGAATTTAGTTTTAAAAGTCATCATAGCACCGTTTTACAAACGCATAAATTGATTCAATTTACTAGTATTAGGGCATTTGAAACAAAGAAGTATTGTTTTCTGCCCTCTTTATAGGTTTCTCAGGCATTTGATAAAATTAAAGACATACCTACTAGGAATGCCAAACAGGAAATTCCTGGATTTTCGGGATTCATCAAATCCCGATTTCAAGTATTTGTAAAATTAAATCCCGGTATTTCTTTTTTGGAATTTCTCAGCAATTTTTATATAACAAACTATTCATAAATTTTAAAATTTCCGTTGATTTTCTAATTTTGTTGATTTTATATTTTCTATAATATTTTAATCAGAAATAATTCATAGTCAGGCTCAAGTTCAGTAATTTCAATTCTTATTGAATGAAATATTTTTTTTTAGTAATTAATGTGAGTTTCTAAAGAAGAGAAGAACAATTAAACATAGACTTTAACTGGGGGAAATACCGATACTTTTCTGTGCAGCCACGCACTTCATCAGCACCCTAGTCTATCTACTTGGGTAGAGATTCTTATTAACATCAGCTATTTAACTTAAATTTACAATGAAACGGAATATGAGAAACGATTGTTGTGTATACAATTGATTTACCTTTGGTAAATAAACACATTTATAAGTATCACTATTAATTTTCTGTTTTTCCATTTTTTCATTTTTCTATTTAGGTTAGCACGAAATTATATTACTCTACCTAAGTATGTTTTAACTATTCTTGCTTATCTTTTGCGATCATCACATTAATTATTTTTACTTATTCGATGTACCATCGGTACATGCATGTAAGTATTATTGTAGTGGTCTTATGTTACTTTGTTGTTGCATTCTACCGTTTTTATTTTTGGTTATTCCAGCATTCTGAAACAGTGATAGCCAAGTGAACAGTGATTGCCAAGTGAACATATTTTTGTCACGTGCCCATGATGTATTAAGTGAGACATGTTTAGATTTTTTAATTGAACTGTAGTGAATTTTAATCAGAAATAATTCATAGTCAGGCTCAAGTTCAGTAATTTCAATTCTTATTGAATGAAATATTTTTTATTAATTAATGTGAGTTTCTAAAGAAGAGAAGAAAAATTAAACTTAGACTTTAAGCTGGGGGAAATACCGATACTTTTCTGTGCAGCCACGCACTTCATCAGCACCCTAGTCTATCTACTTGGGTAGAGATTCTTATTAACATCAGCTATTTAACGTAAATTTGCAATGAATATTTTATAATATTTAAAAGTCCCACACAATTTTATACGTGTACTTTTAACAATTTCGTGACAAATTTCTTATAAATTAACAACAAGAGCATAATAAATTAACTATTTTCTTACGGCTATTTTCTTGAATATACAACTAAAATAATTTTGAAAACAAAAAGAAGTATATGAGCTTAGGAAGGAAAATAGCATTTGGAAAATTCATAAGTTTCATAAAAGCATTCCTGTTATTGTATATTTTGAGGGCAATTATGAATAAAATTTCACGAGAAATTTTTCCAGGGGAACAATCTCAAAAAGTAGCAAATATTAGGGAATACAAAAAATCTAATTGGAAAAGGAGAAATTTCTTGTGGAAATTGATTTATAATTACAGTGAATAAATATCTACATATATGTATGTCGACTCCTCAACCCTATACAAATAAATTGTCACTTATCTACTTTTTGTCGGTAAAAATTGAGTACTATTGACAGCTCCTTACAATTGAAATGGAATACAATACAAGGCAAGTGTAAACTTTTTGTTGTTGGGTTGACGTAAAAGCGAGAAATATTTACAGAATAATGCGTAGTATTTGTCTAAAAAACTGTTCGAATTTGTGTGTATGTTTTTTACATTGCAGTTTAAAATTATTTTCATTTTATTTAGACCGTATGGGTCGTTTTTGACACAAACCTATGATCAAACCTATTTAAATTACATGGGTTTGATCATAGTTTTTTCTCAAAAACAACTGACTGAATGAGTTTGACCGAAGTCTAGTATCACTAGAGTTACAGAGTAGAACCACAGAGGATATACAGAGATGTCACGAGATGGAAGGTAATTTGTGTCTTCGGAGGTCCCGCTCACTCTGTCACTGCGCATTCTTTAAACCTTCTTTCGTGGTGGCATTTTTTTAGCTTAATTTCGTTTTATGCTTTGTAACCTCATTCGGTTGGCGATTTTTGCAAATAAATGGTAAAAAATTTATATTTTTAAATGAAAATGCTTCAAATAAGATATGCAATCATTTTAAAACATTTTTTAATTGCTTTTTTAATAGTAATAAACTATTTGGCATTTTGTTTTTTGATTCAACACAACAAATTCTTTCATTTAATTTTGTAAAATTGTGTACTTCGTTTACTTGTTCAAATGTATTTTCAGTTTATGCTTTGTGATCTCATTTGCTGTGTGATTTTTGTAAACAAAAGGTAAAAATTAAAATTGTTCAATGAAAATGCTTAAAGTTAAATCAGTAATCATTTGTAAACAAATTTATATCACTTTTTAATACCATTAATCTATTTCACAATTCTATTTTTTTAATTCAATTCAACAAATTCTTTAATTTAATTTTGTAAATGTGTATGTATGTCTGTACACGTGTTCGTTTCACAAAATACAGATTTTCTCTTGTTTGTTTTGATTATTTTGTTAACATCTTAATAACAAATATACTACAGTTGTCCCTTTCTCGCAGTGACTGCACCACAAATGATTTTAGCTTTTTTCATACGTCAGTTTTTACAACTCTGGTCTACTTTGTGGTAGAAGGCCAGCACACTAATAAACCCTACTCCCATTAGCGCATGTAGGAATACATATCTGTCGAACTTGTAGAAAACAACTTAAGTATGATTTTAAAATTTTTCAGTAGAGCAAAAATACTGTTCACGTGCTCAAGAAAACTTTCTATGTACAATTTACATATCGAGCCTTGAGCTCAACATTATCGTAAGCGACATCCGGTAAAAATTTTTTTTATTTGAGAAATTAAGATTCCATGACATAGCTCAAAATTGTCAAAATATCAAAATTGCTTATCGTTTCAAAAATACGTAAGTAGATGTTGACATTAAAAAAATATAAAAGATTATCGTAAGCGTCACATATTTATTGAAATATTTTATTTATTAGAGAAATTTAAATGAATATATTCACCTAAAGCAGAAGTGTTAATGATTTTATTAGTGAATAAGAATTTAAATAAAAATGAACTTGCACTGTGTAGTTTAGCACTCAAAAAATTTTGGTGATTTTTTGACATTTTTCCTGATTTTCGCTAGCAATACAAATGTATACGGTATTTGCCAGTAATTACGGGGCGTTATCAAGCGAAAATATTTGTTTTAAAATCTTAATCCACTTTTGTTTTTTATAACCGTTTTCCTTATATACGAAATATTTCAAAATAAAAAACAGAGAAATAAATACTGTTTCGGTTAACGGACGCTTAGTGAAATATCGATATATAAGAAAATACATTTCAATGAAAGAGGTTTGTGACTGTTCAAAATTTGGGGTTGAAGTCTTCTGATGATTTGGTTAAAGCGCCAATGAAATGCGTATATAGACATGCTAAACCACCGGCAAATAAATTTCAATTATTGAAAATACATTTCATCAAGTATGGACCCCAAATTATCTAAGGTGATACTTGAATAAAATACTTATTTAATTGTGTATTTAATGTATCTTTTAATTGTGAACCTTAGAATAAAAGCCTGCCTCAGACTTTGGAAACAATTCCAAAGTTAGTAAACTATAGTGACACTGATGATTCTTACACTGGAGATAATTTAATTGAAGGTTTTTTTTTGTGTAAAAGTAATAAAACTATGTCGGAAAAGTAAGTCAATCTATCTGTATCTTGGCAAAAGAGGTAAAACCAAGTTCTTAAATTTAGTGAAACTTATCCCGTTCATACGCACTTCTTATTTGCAAATAAAAGTCGAAAGCGTTGCCGTATAACTTTTTTATTGCAAGTTAATAACTCACGAAAACTATTTGCAAATAAAGCGACTATTTGCAAATAAGGTGTAAAATTTTGCCAATTATTTTTGTTATGTAAGAAATGTAATACAAATTTAACAATGTGTGGCAATATCAATCATATCAATCATCAATATTATTTTTAGGGCCATTATTATGACTTAACGATAAAGTTTCGGATAGTTATTCCTAACTTTAGCAAAACTGAACTATAAAGTGACCTTTAAAATTTTCCACTATTACAACTGTCCGATAAAATAAATAATAAAATGTTTGGTTGGTGGCAACATTTCTGTGGATATTGTTGATATTGTTTGTTAAAAATGATTAGTGGCAACTTGCTTTTGTTTATTTGTCAAATTACAAACATAATGAAAATATTTTTGTCAATTCTTTTGTTTTTTTATTATTCTTATGTGTTTTGTGTTGTATCGTTTTTGTTTTATGCCATATTTTGAACAAATATATTTGACTTTGTTTTATAAAGTAGAAAGTGTGGCAAGTGGCGAAAATGTGGCAAGTTCAAATGACTATACCTCGCAATAAAAGTTACAGGTAGAATGAACTTGCCTTTAGCTTATCGCTCACTTTTTGTTAAAATGAAGTTGTAATAGTGAAAAAGTGTTTATCCATCCAATAACATCCTACATTTAGCTAACGACAAGTCATAATAATGACCCTTAGCTTTTTAGTGCTTATTTTTGAAGTCGGTTTAATTTTTTTTTAAGTTTTATTTTTAGCTTTTTAGCTACGCCCACTTTTTTAAAACAAGATTGTGTATTTTTAAGAGTTAAAGGTGTGTGCCAAGTTTCCTAAATATTGATTAAGTACAAGTACGTGAAATATTACACTAAAATTTAATAGGCGTGCCCGCCCACTTTTTTGAAAGCAAGATTTTGCTTTTATTTAAGCTTAGGCTGTGTGCCAAGTTTCATAAAAATCGGTGAAATAGAAGCTTGTGAAATATTATATTAAATTTTAATGGGCGTGACCCCGCCTATTTAAAAAACAAGAATGTGTTTATTTCAGAGTTCAAGGTGTGTGGTAAGTTTCGTAGAAATCGGTTAAGTAGAACCACATGAAATGTTGTAATCTATATAATTAATAGGCAAACATGTTTTTTGTAATCCCTTTTACGCTGCTACTACTGCACCGATTTTAAAAAGATTTATGTGGTTTTAAAGATTTTTTGGTACAGATGTGCAGAATCTATATTTTTATTGAAATCGGTTTAGTATTTTGGGTGCTATAAGGGTTTAAAGTTGCTACTACTATTGGGTGTTTTTTATTGAGGTATAGAACTTTAAGTTGGCATCACTTTTTTAACTGGCGGCCATTTTGTCAGCTGTCAAGTGATTAATATTTAGTTTGGTTTGCCATTTCATTAGGAACAGGTTGACAAAAGAACAATGCTTGCAAATCGTGCAAATTTATTTCGAAAATAATGGTTCAATTCGCGAAGTTTACCGCAAGCTCCGTCCATTTTATGGTTGACATAATCGTCCATCAGAGCAATTAATTCGGTTAACCATGGATCGTTTTCGCACTACGTTTACTCTATGTGATAATACGCTTCCGCAGAGACGTCGAACAGTGCGCACCGAAGAAACAATTGCCGCTGTAGAGCAAAGTGTTGAAGAGGACCCGAATGAATCGATTCGCCACCGGAGACCGGTATAGAGCCATGATAACTGACTATTTTGTTCCCGAATTGGATGGCATGAATGTGGATGAGTTGTGGTTCCAACAAGACGGCGCTACATGCCACACAGCGCACGTCACAATCGATTTATTGAAGGAAACATTCGATGAGCGCATAATTTCGCGGAATGGACCTGTCAATTGGCCACCAAGATCGTGTGATTTGACACCATTGGATTATTTTCTTTGGGGATATGTGAAGTCGCTCGTTTACGCCAACAAACCAGAAACGTTAGGGGACTTGGAAGTCAACATTCGTATCGTTATTGCCAACATACGGCCCCATATGCTCGAAAAAGTGGTTGAAAATTGGACCTGTAGAATTGGCTTTATTCGAGCCAGCCGCGGCGGCCACATGCCCGAAATCATATTTAAACATTAATGGCATAAAATTATCCTTCCAATAAAGCCAAATTGATGGACATTAAAACGATTTTCTTGTGTTTTATTTCAATTCGAAGTTCTATACCTCTTAAAAAACACCCTGTACATGCACACATATTACACCCGCTTTTATTAGCTTCCAAGTACACAAGAAACAAAACAAGATTGTGTGTGTGTTGATAATATTTCTCTTGATCTAAAACTTTTTTTCTCTTATTTGTTATTGTATAAAAGCCATAATACTTAAAGGAAGATACTTCAATAAATTGAATTAGCTTAGTTAAAGGGATTTCGTTTGTATTTTTAATTTCATGTATTATTTAATTATTCATATGTATTTAAGTATGTGTGGCTGTGTTTTAATGCATTTTTTATGACTTTTAGATAAATTGTCTTTGAATCTTAATAAAATTATTTACATTTAGATTCTAGAATACGGACGATTGTGTCGTCCGTTGGTATATCTAGTACATTTTAATGGGCGTTAAATAAAGTTAAAAAATTGTGTGCGTGTCCCCGCCCACTTTTTTTTTAAATGGGACCAATGGGAAGCTATACCCTATATAACCGATAGAGTTGAAATTAATGAATTTTACTGGGGATTAGCCAAAACAATTGTCTTAAGGCATGTGTAACGAAGAGTGGAATTATTCCCATTATTTCTACAAACAGGTAATCTACAACTTTTTCATAATACAATCACAAGTTTTGAGTAATAATCAATCACACCGCGTTGTCAACTTATTTTCGGTTAAAAAAATTAAAATTTTAAAATCATTAAAATTTACTGGTTAAAAATTTATTTTTACTGAAATTTTAGTAGTACCGCAAAGTGCACATCTATGGTAAATGCCTTAAGTACAAATAATTAATATTCGCTTAAAGTAACTAAAATGAGATATATAAATGTTTGACTCTACTGTATTTAAAAATCTATGGAAAACTGCATCTATAGTAGTGGAATTATTAGTTATGGGGATTTGTGGAGAATTGCTCATATGCAAGTGGAAAACGTGATATAACTTGCGACTGTGGGTTTGCAAAATTTTTATTAAAATCTCCACCCATAATAATTGGCATGAGAATGAGATTGATACCAAATTGCCAATTCAGTGTAAGTCAACAGTACGTAATGAGGATATGTTATAATATAATATAAAATTATAAGAAACCTTCTCCTGAAAAATTAAATTTTTATCGCTTACGATAAAATCAAACATAACGCTCGATATGAAAGAAATATTTTTATATATAGAAAAAAAATAAATTTCGAGTTGGGAATACGAACTCACGTTCTTCTGTTTTGAGAACCAATTTTTTATTCACAGCTATTTGCAATACAAATAGGTAGTTATGTATATTTGTTTAATATTATTTTCTAAAATTCTTCAGAAAAATTCCTTTTATGAAGGAAACATTTTTAATATATAAAAAACATATAAAAAAAATCAGTTGGGAATACGAACTCACGTTGTTCTGTTTTGAGAACAAACAATTTATGCTCATCTACTTGCATTTTATTTTAAAGACTTAAAACTTAGGCCGGGTTTACATCTGTGTGCCATGTGCCAAATAAAGAATAACCACTAATTACTAATGAAAACCTGTATGATTCAGACATGCATTTATTGATTTGAACAGTTTCTAATCATGTTGAATTCTATAAAATTGTGGATTAGTTATGTATGATACTGTTTAATTTAATAAACACGTGTCTGAATCAAACAGTTCTGCATTAGTAATTAGTGGTTACGCTTTGTTTTTGGCACATGGCACACATGAAATGCCAGATGTAAACTCAGCCTTATTTTAATATACATACGTGCCCTTAATTTTGAAAGTGGTCAAAGTCATATGAATTTTTGCTTCGAAATATCAAATAAATCTTAAGAAAACTTCAATAAATATTTAAATAACCCAGCAAAAAGACATATAAAAGAAATAGTTAATGCATTGGATCTACTGCAAATGAATTGGTTCCATTTAGGAGCAAAACACATGATTTTAACACAGGGGTGCCATTGAAAAGCATGGGTTAACGTTTAACAAAACTGCTCATCATTTAAATGAGTGCTTAGAACTGGGGTTGTGCTCAAAAAGAACGAACTAGTTCAATTGAACTATTCCCATAAGTGAACGATGTGAACTATTTCAGACTAGTTGTTCCTTTTTGGTCTTTATTGTTCTTTTAGTATTTCTTGTTGTTTTGGTCTTTCTTATTCTAGTGGTACTTTTTGATATATTGGTCTTTCTTTCGTTCGTTCATTTTTGGTCTTTATTTTGTTTTGTTTATCTTATTCTCTGTTCCTGACCAATACACATGCAAAAGATTTCAAGTAAAATATTATAGTTTCTCGTTTGCATACTTTTAAAAAGACACAAACGTACTGTGCCTATTAAATTTCAAAATCAAAACAAACAAAAGAAAACGTATACTTAGTTAAATATACAAGTTAGTTTTACAAAATTAATAGAAATAATTTGTAGTATTGAACTAAAAAACAGATTGTGAAAAAGATTGTTAAGATTAAAAAAGTAATTATATTTTTTTAACTGATTACGGATTTCATTTTAAAAATTTCAAAATATTAATTTTTACCTTTTACTTACTAAAAGCATACAACAAATAAGACAACAAAGCACAAATGAAAATACGTCTAAGCAAGGAAAATTTTTACTCAATTAAAAGAAATAATTTGTTGTGTTGAATATAAATCAGGGGGCAAATTACCGCAGTCGTTATCGAACGAAATTTCCATATAAACTCTATTGAAATATTTCGTAATTTCGTTCGATAACGAGTGCCGTAATTTGCCCCCAGTATTAAAAAAGTAATTAAAATTAGTTTTCATATGATCAAACTTCATTTTAAGCATTTTCAATCAAAAATTTTTAATCAAATAAGGTCGCTAAGAATGAAATGAAATTACTTTAGAATATTAACACACGAATAAAACATTGAAGAGGATTCAATGTATGTATGTGTAATCTCTGATCTGTTGTTCACTGAACAACTGACTGAAAAGAACAACTGAACGAAAATAACGAACTAGTTCTTTTTGTTGTTGGGAACAAAAAGGAACAATCCGCAAAAGGAACAACTATGCCCAACTCTACTTAGAACCCATGCAAGTTCCCTGATTCAACGACGTTTTTCCACGTAAATACAAAACATAAAAAAAATATTTTTAAATTCTTTAATTGAACTGTAGTGAATTTTAATCAGAAATAATTCATAGTTAAGCTCAAGTTCAGTAATTTCAATTCTTATTGAATGAAATATTTTTATTAATTAATGTGAGTTTCTAAAGAAGAGAAGAAAAATTAAGCTTAGACTTTTAAGCTGAGGGAAATACCTATACTTTTCTGTGCAGCCACGCACTTCATCAGCACCCTAGTATATCTACTAGGGTAGAGATTCTTATTAACATCAGCTATTTAACTTAAATTTACAGTTCTCGTTGTACCTTCATAGTGAATAGTCGATTAGCGGAATTTTTCTCACATTCCTATTAAACAAACAAAAAATTATACAAAAAATAATATTCGTAGAGCATATTATTTGTAATAGGTACATACTGACTTTAATAAATAAGCTTTATGTGCTTTCCTAATATTTTTACATAGTGGAAATAACAAAAACAAAAAAAACCGAAAACAAAAAAAACACAAACAGTGACATTGAGGAATACTCTACGAGTAACTCAAAAACAAATAAACAATCATAAATTACAAAAACAACAAAAAAAACCGTAAGCAAAAAACACAAAAAGTGCCCTTGAGGAATACTCTATATGAGTACCTCAAATACAATAAATTATGAAGTGAGTTCTAACGGCAGAAATGCCTATTTTACTGTGAGTTCTGAAGCTCTCAATGAAAATAATACAAATAATAAATCTAATGAAAGTATTTTTTTAACGACAAATCCAATTTTTCGTCAGCGATCAACTTCGCTTTGCCCAATGCCAAATAGTGATTCATTAACATTACAGTTGCCTAGTACCTCTTCATATAAGTCAGTAATATCATCTCCTTCAGGCTCGTGTTCATCACTTAATAAAGTTATCAATACAGATAAAAGTAGCTCAAAACAAAAGGTACAAGTCGGAATGTACAGATACATAACAGTGGTAAAGCGTGGGCGAAGCCCGAATTCTTCAAAAATTTCATCTGCTCCAAAGATGTCTAGGGATAATAGCGCATCATTTACCAATCGTCAAAATCGTTTTTCATTATTGCAAGTCACCGACGACAAGCCCGCTGCATCATCGCAAAAGTCTTTTAAGCCACCACCTATATATTTGAGAGAGAGAAATTCTAACGCTTTAATTAAAAAAATAGTCTCGGCCATTGGTGAAAACGCATTTCATGTTATTCCAATAAAGCGTGGTAATATTGACGAAACTAAAATTCAAATATACGAAGAAAAAAAATTTCCGCAAAATAGTGACTGAATTTGAAAAAAATAAAACAAGTTTTTATACGTACCAGCTTAAGAGTGCCAAAGGTATGCAGATCGTATTGAAGGGTATTGACTCTTATGTTAATCCCGAAGAAGTAAAAGATGCACTCATTATACAAGGATTTAAGGTAAAAAATTTTACCAACATAATCAATAGGGAGAAGATCCCCCAGCCTCTATTTCGTGTTGAATTGGAGCCGAATGATATACAGCTGAAAAAAAACGAGACACACCCAATTTATAGCCTAAAATACCTCTTATACCGAAAAATCACAGTTGAAGAGCCACATAAGCGATCAGGTCCCGTACAGTGCCATAATTGCCAAGAATATGGCCACACAAAAACATACTGTAAATTACCCACTGTTTATGTTGTGTGCGGCGAATTACACGGCACTGCTAGTTGCAATAAGCCAAAAGATCAAAGTGATAAAAAATGCAGTAATTGTGGAGGTAATCACACCGCTAACTACAGAGGTTGTCCTGTGTACTCTTTTGTCAAACAGACTATGGTGCAAAAACCCAAATTAGCTCCATCTCAATCAGCAAACGCTTACTCCGCCAATTTTGTGCAAATGAGCCAACCAGTAACTTCCCGTGTATCGTATGCCGATGCTGCTAAAACAAATTCTATTCCCCCACAAAATGTTACACCTCCAAATAATTCTACGAATGCAAACTCAAGCTTTAACTTTAGTCGCCTTGAAGCTACTATTGACAATTTGGTGCAAACTATAAATAATATTACAACAAATATGACTACCATGATGCAAGAAATGCTGAGAATGCAGAATACTCTGCTTCAAGCATTAATTAACAAGCCATGAACACGTTAAAAATATGTTTCTGGAACCCAAACGGCATTCGCCAACATAAAAATGAACTTGAGCACTTCCTTACGGAAAAAAATATTGATATAATGTTGGTCTCTGAGACACATTTGACTTCGAGAAGCTTTTTCAAAATAAATGGCTACACTATGCATGATACAAAGGACCCTAGAGGGAGAGCATGCGGTGGATCTGCAATTCTAATTAAGTCAAGACTCAAGCAATATATCCTTGACAACGTTATTGAAGAATATATGCAAGCTACGAATATTTTTGTAGAAAACTTTTGTTCTAATTTCGTGATATCATCAATTTACTCACCTCCAAGATTTTCATTTACCAAAGATCAGTATGAGAAGTTCTACAAATCGCTTGGATCTTGTTTCGTCGCAGCTGGAGACTACAATGCAAAGCATACGTACTGGGGGTCGCGCCTTGTAACACCTAGAGGTCAAGCTTTATTTAATACAATTTCAAAAATGGGCTTAGATGTTATTTCGAGTGGGGAGCCCACTTATTGGCCTACTGACTTACGAAAAATTCCGGATGATATTGATTTTGGCGTAATGAAAAATATTTCTAGAGATTTAATTAATGTTGAAACTTCTCTAGATCTCTCCTCCGATCACTCCCCCACTATCGTTACAATTTGTGACCCACTAAGAAGTGACTTACCTCACCCATATATGAAGATGACCAATCGTGTTAATTGGCTGGGATTCAAAAAATATCTTAGTAGTCATTGCACGGAAAATATTGCGTTAAGAACACCCAATGACATTGAAACTAACATTGTCAATCTTAACGAAATTATTAAACAGGCTGCTGAACATGCCACTACCTCCCATCCGCAGTCTGGGTTTAATAAAATTTATTCCAGGGATATTGAACATCTCGTATGTGAAAAAAGAAAAGCTAGAAGGGAACGGCAACAGCACAGATCACCCCAACATAAACTCAAACTTAAAGAATATTCTAAACGACTTCAAGAGTTGCTTGCATCTGAAAAAACTGCATCTCTTAAAAATTATTTGGAAGGTCTTGATGTCACACCAACATCTAATTATTCTTTATGGCACGCTGCTAGAAAACTTAAAACATCCGTTGAGTTTAAGCCACCTCTGCGCACATCTACCGGAGGATGGGCAAGAAGCGATACGGAAAAATGTAAAATATTTGCTGAGCATTTAAAATCCGTATTTACCCCAAATACATGTACTGGTGTTGCTGATTTGACGAGTGTGGTTGCTCTACCCCCTCGAGCCTTAAAGTTTAAGATGCGTGATGTACATAAAGTAATTGCTGAACTCAAGCCAAAGAAAGCTCCAGGTATTGATGGAATTAGTAACAAGATGCTGATGAACTTGCCGCATATTGCAATAAGAATCTTGCTGTTTATTTCTAATGCCATATTACGACTGGAGTATTATCCACAACTCTGGAAGCTTGCAAAAATCAAAATGATTCCAAAGCCGGGAAAAGATCTTACTAAAGCTGAGTCCAATAAGTTTGCTGTCAACTATGTCAAAACTCTTCGAAAAGCTGCTCATGACAAGATTGTCCCCAACCTTAACAGATAGTGGGTGCATCCCAGACCATCAATTTGGTTTTACAAGTCAGCATAGCACCATTGAACAAACTCATAGATTGGTGCAATTTATAAGAAGAACTTTTGAAGAAAAAATGTATTGTTCTGCCCTGTTTATTGACGTTTCTCAGGCATTTGATAAAGTGTGGCATGAAGGTCTAATTCTAAAATTAAAATCATATCTACCAATAAATTTAGTAAATTTATTAGAAAGTTACACTACTACCCGGAAGTTCACGGTTGTGGAAGGAGAATTCATGAGTGTGCCCGAATCTATATCATCCGGTGTGTCACAGGGGAGCATACTGGGGCCAGTTTTGTATTTGATTTATACTTGTGATATGCCTCTGAGCAGCAATATCCATACATCTACGTTTGCCGATGATACAGTCTGCCTTAGTATGCATAAAAACCCGCACGAGGCGTCCCGATATCTTCAAGAACATATTACACAGTTAGAAATCTGGTTGAACTTATGGAGAATTAAAGTCAATGAACAAAAGTGTGTCCATACAACGTTTACCCTAAGAAGAGATACTTGTTCCTCAGCATTCCCAAGTGAAATACCTTGGTATACACCTTGATCGAAGGCCTATATGGAAACATCATATTGACTTTAAGCTAACTCAGATGAAACTTAAGTTATCTCAAATTCAATGGTTGATTGGCAGAAATTCAACACTTAGTCTTGACTGCAAACTTTTAATATACAAGTCGCTTTTGAAGCCAATATGGTGTTACGGTATCCAGTTATGGGGCACTGCTTCAGCTTCCAATGTAGAGAGAATCCAACGAAGGCAAAACAAAATTTTACGGTTAATAACATCGGCTCCATGGTACATCAAAAATTCCAATATCCATCGTGATTTAAATGTGCCACTAGTGATTGAAGAAATTGCAAAATACGCAGGCAAATATTTAACAAAACTCGAGTCACATCCTGATCCGCTTGCTCGTATTATTTTGAACTTTACTGGACACATCCGCTTAAAAAAGAGGGACACAAGGGCTCTATTACTCAACACTCCAGATGGGATTTCTTGAAAATACTTTTTTTACACTTTTTATACATTTTTTTCTTTTTTGGATTATCACTACTTATGTATTATTTATAACTATTAACAAGTTTATGTTCGACAGTGGTCGGTCCTAATAATTATATCTTAGATTTAAGACTTGAATACTTATTGTTAGATCATATTTGAAGATACAATAAATAAATACATGTATTAAAAAAAAAAAAATTACAATGAAACGGAATTTGAGAAACGATTGTTGTGTATACAATTGATTTACCTTTGTTAACACATTGATAAGTATCACTATTAATTTTCTGTTTTTTCCATTTTTTCATTTTTCTATTTAGGTTAGCACGAAATTATATTACTCTACCTCAGTATGTTTAACTATTCTTACTTATCTTTTTACGATCATCACATTAATTATTTTTTTTTTTTTTACTAATTTGATGTACCATCGGTACATGCATGTTAGTATTAGTGTAGTGGTCTTATGTTACTTGTTGAATTCTACACTTTTATTTTAGTTATTACAGCCTTCTGAAACTGTGATAACCAAGTGAACATATTTTGTCACGTGCCCATGATGTATTAAGTGAGAAATTTTTAGATTCTTTAATTGAACTGTAGTGAATTTTAATCAGAAATAATTCATAGTTAGGCTCAAGTTCAGTAATTTCAATTCTTATTGAATGAAATATTTGTATTAATTAATGTGAGTTTCTAAAGAAGAGAAGAAAAATTAAACTTAGACTTTTAAGCTGGGGGAAATACCGATACTTTTCTGTGCAGCCACGCATTTCATCAGCACCCTAGTCTATCTACTAGGGTATAGATTCTTATTAACATCAGCTGATGAAGTACGTGGCTGCACAGAAAAGTATCGGTATTTCCCCCAGCTTAAAAGTTGAACTCTTAATTAAAATGATGCATACACACAAAAAAGTAATACGAATAATTTTGTAATATTAATTAAAATATTTGTGGTATCAATTAAAAATTTAATTAAATTTTCACCTATAAACAATTTGATAATATCAATTAAATTTTTCCAGTCAAATTAATTTAAACAATTAAAAATTTAATTAATACAATTAAATTCTTAATTGAAAATATTAATTGGTGAACACTTTTTTCTGTGTAATATAAAAATATTTTTTGATAAAATGTAATATATTACATGTCTCGACAAAAGAAATATACGACTTAGATCACTTTCATGATTAAGTACACATATGGTACATACATATGTGCCCAGTTGGGTCCATTGTGATATGTATGTAATATACATACATAAGTTTTGTAAAAGTTGTCAAATGTCAAATTTTGATACTAGTAAATACGAAAACGAATATTTGAAACGACATTCGAAAACACGAATGCGAATATTTTATTTGAAATTAATAGACATTTAACTGGGGTCCTATCTATGTCTACAAAATCAAATATGAAAAGTTTTGTATGAAAAAGAACTCCATACTCCTGTTCGCGTAAATTAAAGTTCAGTTATTAAAAATATCCTATATTTTAAATGCCATTAAAAACATTTACAAATTATACCATACACAAATTTTTATAATAAATTAAATGGATTCTTAATTTTTTATACAACCAAATTTAACAAAATATTTGTATAAAACAGTAGTTAAATGCGCATAGGATCGTGTGTCTATCAAGTTTTTATGTATTTTTAAGGAATATTTTATTAAGTTTTAATATGGAAAAATAATTTTAGAACATATACTAAATTCATTCTTTAAAAAAAAAGTAAAACATTAAGAAAATGCAAATCATATACGTAGTTTAACTACCTTTTGTTCTATATTAATAGGCCTGTATAGCTTTATAGTGTACTTTTGTCGCACAGTTGAGGAAGTGGTCAAACAGATTTTAATACAATAAATTTGAACAAATATACATCAATAAATCACATTTCTTATCATTTTGAGTTATTTGATATCCCAAAACACTCCAACAATGTGTATGTTTAAACAGCTGAGTGCACTCGTTACAAAATTTTCATTATTAGAAAATTAAAATTTTTTTTAGCGTGGTAACCGTTATTGATCCAAAATATACAATTAATTTTTTTTACAATTTTACGGCATTTAAAATTTACTCTAAGATAGCCAAACAGAGTCACCTTCAAGTACTCTTACTCAAAATCAGAAACATATAAGATTAGACAAAAGTAAAGATCCAGCAATTAAAAATATGGGTCTCTGAAAGGCACGATAGTGTGCTTATGGACGCTAGTAAAAGTGACAGTGAAGCTAACAACAATTCCCATCTTATCTTTTAAAATTCTGCGCAGTCATCAATATGGAAAACAATAGCAGACTATTTGCGAAAAAGCCGATAGCAAATTACGAAGATCAACTAACATGTTTCAAAATAAATAGGCAAATAGCTAGGCTATATGTGTAAATAGAAGTGCTCCGAGCGTACAAATGTTCAGTGGTCTTGTTCACTTCACTTTGATGGAGAAAAATCTTCAAAACTTTTATTTTAAATTTAAACATTCCCCTCTTGAGGTGATGGAAAGTACTTTAACTTTTTTAATGTTCATTGTACAAAACGTATGTATAGTTTGTTGGGCACAAGAATATTTTTTATTCTTTAAATTGATATGTTTATTTTTTAAATTACTGCCAAGAAATATTTTTATGCCACTTACTATTCAAAAGATAAAAATTTTCGTATTAGTATTCGTATTAATACGAATTTGTTGTGGGAGTCCTCATTGAAAATACCGATCTTTGATTTAAGTGGTTACAAAATCTTTTTTCCAGTGAGTCGCTGTAATGTTCATATTTTGAGAAATTTATCGGAAGAGTATATGAAATGAGTTTAATTACCGAAAAAAATATTGTGTATGCACATGTTTTTTAACCCTTATACCCATGAATTTTGCTGCACTTGCCTACATTCCAGTTTTACCTGGGGCCTAATTCCCGCATTTGATTGCGAGCTACTTTTTACTCGAATGTGCGAGTTTTTTTAACTTTAGGGATTTTCTCATTCATTTTCGAATAACACATATCGAAGTTTCTAACGACAGCATTCGATGACGAATGCAACCGTTCATGTTTTTACTCTCAAGCAAAAAGGAATTCGAAATGACGTTTAACATAGAAAAAGCGAAGTAAAAGAAAATATATGTTCAATATATTAGTTATTTATTTATCCTCAAAAAAACATAGATGTGAAAAAAGGCCAAGTTCATTTCCAAAATTTCGGCCATTAAAAGTAGTGAGATAAAAATTTTGACCAAGTTTTTGTTTGGCATAATACCTATCACTGTAATATGTTATGCATTATATAAATTTGTAACTGTAAGAGTGTCACATGATTTGTAGATAATCTGCGAACTATATAATTGGCTATAATTTTCAGGTTTTCAGATTTTTTTAGCTAGTTCCTTATCAAATTTCAGCTAACTAGCGCAAATTTTAATTATATTTTCTAATGGGCGTGATACCGCCCAATTTTTCAATCTCAAGATTTTCTTTGGCCAGTAATCTTTCCTGTCGAGTTTCGTTGGAAACGGGGGTAATAAATTTATAAATATGTAGTATATTCAAATGTATATGAAATAGTAGGCTTAAAATTTATGGGCGTGTTAACGCCCACTTTTTTCAACGTAAATTTATAGCCTTGCATCATTGCATCATGTATGCCAAATTTCAATAAAATCGCTTCAGTTAAAGGCCTTAGATTTGTATTTTAAATATTCTGAGCCTCATGGGTACAGCCCCGCCCACCTTGGTAACATTTTTCAGTTTTCAGATGTTTCTAGTAATTTGCTAATCTATAACTACTCGGTTATCAAATTTCAGCTCAATAGCGCAAATTTTAATTTTTTATTATTATGGGCGTGTTTCCACCCACTTTTTTAATCCAAAATTTTCTTTGGCTAGTGTTTATCTTTCCTGTTTAGTTTCGTTGGAAACGGATAATAGTAGTTAAATAAAGAGTACATTTAAATGTACTGGCCGGAAGTACATGAAATAGGAGGTTTAAATTGTATGGGCGTGTTAACGCCCACCTTTTTTATAAAAACTTATAGCCTTGTATTATTGTAACATGTGTGCCAAATTTCAATAATATTGCTTGAGTTAAACGCTTGAGATATGTGTTTTTAATTCTGAGCTTTATGGGCGTAGCCACGCCCCCCTGGTTAAAATTTTCGGGTTTTCAGATTTTTTTATGTGATAACTCACCTAGATCTACTTGTGTACCAAACTTCAGCTCACTAGCACAAAGTTTAATTTTTATGGGCGTAGCCCCGCCCCCCTGGTTAAAATTCTCGGGTTTTCAGATTTTTCTAGTTCATCGCTTACCCAGATCTAGGCTCTAAGGCTCCGTTACCCGACTGTAGAAATCGCAGATGTAAGGTAAATGTTAAATATGATGTAAATGTGAACGTGTGTGCGATTATAGAATGCGTAAAAACGTGTCATGTGTTTTCGATAAAAGCAAAAAATCTTCTCTGTGCTCACACACATACATGCATATTACTTTGTGCTTAGCAAACACGAATTTTTGATTTAAAATTGCGAGTTATTTGAAGTCAAACGTGAAAATTCATATACATACATACATAAGTATGTATAATATTTAAATTCGTGGAATTCATTTTGATTGAAATGTATATTAACTTATGTGAACATATATACGTATGCATTAGAGATTATAAGTAAATAATATAAGTACATATAAAATAGTAATGTTTTCGTTAATCAAAGATTTTTTTAATAATTTCCCTGAAACTATTCTAATCTACTTTCTTTTGATTGCAATTTTTAGCCTGTTAGAAAGAACTAATTGTGAGTTTTTGAAATAAATCACCTTTTAGAACGAAAATGGCTCCTAGGCGCATTTTTAAAAGTTATTATAATTTTATTTAAATGAACTCAATTATAATAATTTTAATATCAGCTCTAACGCTCAAGTCTCTAACCGTAATGTTTGTCGTTGTACATTACCATAACAGATTTTGAGCAACTTCTTCGGAAAGGCGAAGTATTCGGATCTCAATCACATAAAAAAACTTATAACATATATCTTCAATTTCTCGTTTTATCCTTTTCTTATTAATGTTCGTACCTACTTATATTAATTTATTTTTATTCACAAACAATATACATATACATACATGTGTGCAATTTTTAACAAGAGCACAAACATAGGACTTTTTGTTTGCTGGGTGTTTATCAGTAAAAAAAATCAAATAATATGCAAAACAGCTGTTCGAAACATTGATGGGAGTTCAATATCCTTACATTATTTTTGATTGTGTGAAAAAAGTACAAAAATTATTTAAATGGTATCAATCAAATCATTATTACTTACAAACAATGTAATGACTTTGCTTTTTAATTAAATTACAATTTTAGCTTTATAAATACATACATACATTACTACGTATTATAATTATAAAAATATTTATATATTTATTATCATTATAATTGTTATGATCATACGTACATATTATTATTTTTATTGGTATTATTATTAAAAAAATTGTTTTTTGTAGCCTTGTGGGTATGTTTGTACTAGTGGCCTGCGTAAGCAGTCTTGAAATGTAAATACGTCATGTTTTTTAAATGTATTCTCGTGGCATGTATTATACTAAGCCAATAATAAATGCTGTCGTACTATAAACGAAGCACGATGGATGGATTGGTGTACGTGTATATGACTGTTAACAAGCGATGTCGCCAAGACGTCTTCTTTAAACAAACAATGAAAATAAGTACTATTTATACATGTATGCTTGTTATTTTGTATATTGTACGTTTGGGTGTGTGTGTGTAAGATTTAGATGGTAAGCTATTCTGTTTGTGTTTAAAGCAGACTCGGGCGTTTCTTGGCACAATTGTGAAAATAATATTCACACGTATTCTTACCCTCTTTAATTTAGTCGTCGATGAGACAGCGATGAATGCACATCAGGCGGATGCTTACATATTTTTTTATATTTTTTTCAAGAATATTTGTCCAGCAAACATACTTGTCTCATTTCAAATTGATGATGATATGCGAAAAATATTTTGTTATAAATAATGCATTTGGTAACATACAATGCCTTTTATGTTATCTCGCGTTTTTGGCAGATATAACCAAATTTTTAAATGATTTTAATTTACAGCTGCAAGGAAAGGGAAATAATTTATGCGATCTGTTTAAAATTCTTTTTAACTTTAAAACAAAGCTTTTTTTACTCCTTTCTCAAATTCAGTCGGATGATTTTTCTAGTTTTCCAAAAACTGCTCTCACATATGACAAACAGAATAAAAAAAAATTTGAATATATAACAATATTTGAAACCCTTTTCTATAATTTTCAAGACCGGTTTAAAGATTTTGAAAGTATACAACCATTTCTTGATCTTTTCGAAAACCCTTTTAATTGTGATGTAACTAAGTATGAGTTTGATATACAATCAGAACTCATAATACTTCGAAGCGAAATATTTCCTCCAGAGAAAATAAATTTAATTGAGTTCTGGAAAAATGTGGATGAAATGACATATCCCGAGCTCAAAAGAAACTCTTTAAGATGTCTATCGTTTTTCCTATCTACATATCTCTGTGAGCAAATTTTTTCTGACCTGAAATTTATTTGTTCAAAGCAGCGGAATAAATTATCATCGTCAAATTTGAAACACATTTTGCTATTACGAAACTGTGATAAAAGCATAAATGTGGATGATTTTGTTGTTGATAATTCGCTTTGAAGTTTTATGAATTCTTATCAAACTTGTACTTATTTATTTGTACCGTAATTGAAAGGGGTTTCAAAAATATACATATACAATATACAAAATTATACAAAAATATTTTATATAGTAATATATTTAAAATTTTTCTATTTATCACTGTGACAGCAGTTTGTGGAAAACTAGAAAAAGTGAGTAAAGAATGATGTGTTTGAAAGTTAAAAAGAATTCTATATAAATCGCAAAAATTCTTTCCCATTTATTGCAGTTTTTTTATTAAATTCGTTTAGACTTCATTATATTTGTACTGCACATTCTTCTATATTTCCGTTTTTAAGATCTGCAGCGCTTCTTCCTTTAAGTCAAATAATCTATATAGCCAATCACTATGGCTCAGACGTACTTCAGTAAACACTTATAGATCAGGATGCGAAGCATTTTTTTTTTAATTCTGTGAATGAGGGTGTGACACCTCGAATTGTATTAAGAGTGAGCTCTGAAGCTTCTATAGCAGGAAATTAATAAGCTGTAAATTTGGATGAAAAGGTGAAACTGTAGAACTGAAATCCAAAATTTGTCATTGCCCTATCGAAATGTCAATATTTTTAATATGCTTCCCATCTGAAAATGATCTTCCATGCCGATAAATATCAAAGCTTATTATGTTTGATACATCCAACCGCATATTTTTATTTGGTGAATTTTCACCTTTGTGCTCCACCAAGCAACGATTCTTTTTTTTTTTTATTGAATAGAAAACATGATGAACTATTGTCCTATCTTTTTTAATTTTTTTTATTTCACTGTTTACTTAGAAAAAGATTTATTTTCAATTAATAATTTTACTTAATCAACGTTTTCTCTCAAGATAAAAAATATGTCTTTTTATGTATAAATATATAATGCACCATTATCTTTCAAACGCTTGGCTTTGTGTTTGGTGGGTAGCTCGCAACCTCAACATATAAAAAATTTACTAATACATTGACAGTGCCCACCATTGGTTTAAAGAAGTTTTTTTAAAGCAAGCGCACACAACTCATGTAAATGCGCGTGTGCGTTTGTATGTGCCCAAAAAAATAAGAGAGCATACAAAAATTATGTAGGTATGTATGTATGTACATGCATGACGTTAGTATACGCGTCAATGAGCGAAAACAGCACAAGCACCACAAATTTTTCAGTCACGAACTATTTTCTTCTTTACTCTTATACCTGCAATAAGTTAAACAAATGTATTCCCGAACACGTTGTTTAGTGTTTGTTTCAGAAGATTTCACTGTAGTAAAGCATTTGAAATTGCCCTCATGTCTTAAAAGTTCTTATAAGACGTCTTTTGCAGGTCTTTAGTATGTACGCACAAATGTATATTTTACATATACCTACGTATATAAGTACATACCCAGTCAGCATGTGGAAGATTGTTTCCCCAAACTGAGTATTTTTCGACTACTTTAGATGATCAAAAACTGATTAATCCGTTATGCGCTTAAAATAAGACTCGAAAATGATTTCCAGAACTGCTTAGAAGGTGAGTTGTTTAAAAAACAAACAGCAAGCTCATGTAGTAAAATCAATAAAATACAAACAGCCGTATTCATAAAAAATTTAAACAGCATTTCATAAGTTGTTTAAGCAATATTCGCTAAAAATGTATTCATAATAGAATTTTAGCTTAAAACCCGTTTTTTAAACCTTGCGTCAATCAGCAAATTTTAAAATTGACTGCCCCCATGTTTAAACCATTTTTAAGATGACGTTCTTGCTTCGTGTTTGTTTACATTTTTAGTTTTGACTGCATGTATGTGTGTATGTATGTATGTACTTATGTATGTACATACATATGCATATGTGAATCTTATTCAGAAGAAGAAAATGAAATTTCATGACGAAATTTCAAATGGAATCCAAATAAATATTTACCAGAGAAGGAGCAATCCGCTTTCCATTCCCATTTCGTATTTTCTTAATGTATGTGTAAGGAAAAATAAAAATAATAATTATAGTGATGTATAAAAACTCACAACAAATAAAATAAAACTCGTTATTCTAGTGCTTCTTAATCTGCAATAAAAAAATCATATAAAAATCACTTTTAAGAAAGATTCGCTGTAAACTCTTTTTATTTTTTTAAATTTGGACTTTATGAATTAATAATCGTTGGTTAGCAGAACTAGGATGCAAGTGACAAAATGTTGCCACAATATTTTTAAAAAGCAAGTTAATAGATTTTTAGTTAAAATACTGATTATGAATACCAATATTTAAAAAACCTTATTTAGCCTTAAAATGTTTTTTAACTCATATAGTTTTTAAACCTCAATCAACTTTTTTTTATGAATACGGCTGAAAGTGTACTAAATTTGTGAAAAATTTAAATGTCTCGAAAATTAGTCGAAATTTATCAGAAACGCGAGTCATAGAAGACTCGCGGCTAGGGTACCATTTTCTTCCGAATGAACAGTCATTTTCGACTCGAAAACGAGCGCATAAATGCTTATTTTAATCGTACGGAGGACTCGAAAAGACTCAAATATGATTATTCATTTCATAAAATGCTGACTGGGTATGTACATATATTTATCAGAGAAAGCCAAAAAGTTACTTTTTGACCAGTGATGCCAACAATTTAAAGGCAAAACGAGCCAACTGAGTAGCCAAAAAGAGCTAAATTTAAAAACTCAAGATTTTTCCGTTTTAAATCTATGAATGTACATATTTATTATTCAATTTGCACTTCAAGATTTTTTTACATTAATAAAAATAATAGTAAGAAAAAAAAATAATAATTTAAAATAAAATCATTTCACAGCAATTGATGCAAAAATATTTATCTGCATTAACAACATAACCACACACATTTACATATACATGTACATATATACGTTAAGTTACAAAATAAGAACAATCATTTTCAAAAAGAGTTAGCTTTAGAAGGATCTTTTGTTGGTTTAATCCATTTTTTTAAACGCGGCATTTGATTTCCAACAAGCTTTCCTATATTTTTGGCAGTAAGAATCCATTTCAATAATTTGTGGAAAATTTTCTAATTACTCAGAAACGAACACTTTGTAATAAAAACGGGGATTTAGAATTTGAAATACCTAAATACATATGTAAATATATGTATCTTACATAATTGCGAAAAAAAGTATCTGCATTTGCAAAAACATCGTTGCCAAAAATGTAAATGCCCAAAGCAGAAACAATAGGGTTAAAGCGGTAAATTTACTATAAGATCCAAAAAGTGCAAAACGTGCCGTTTCCACAATTGAAAAGAGCTTTGTTTGAGCTAAAGCGAAAAATTTCGAGTTAGAAGCCATCAAAAAGAGCTAAATTTAGCTCTAAAATAGCTAACTTGACATCGCTCTTTTTGACTGCTTAATACATATGGATGCTCCGTCGACTATGAGTATGAGAGCACACTCGCATCAACAAGCATTGACAAATGAAAAAATTTTCATACATCCAATTTCATGAAAAAATGCGTAAATGCGAGGCGGTATTCTTTAGAAAATTTACACTTAAAAAACAAAAAATTATATAAACTCACAAGGATTAAAACAGTAGAAAAAATATTTTAACGCTGAATATAAGCCGTAGAAAAAAGCAATAACTCGAAAATTGGCTCACAGCATATAAATCGCGAAAACTTGCAAAATGCGAATATTTCCAAAAACTAGAAAAAATTTAAACGAAAACACTCATTAGATTTCAATTATCAAAAATAATCCATGTAAAAACAGTTGCGAAAATTGGGAAATAATTTCTTAATTGAAAAAAAATTTAAAATTTTAAAAAATTTATTAGAAAACGCTAAACTTGTAAGGAATGACAAAAACTTGGAACAATTTGCGAAAAAGATGTAAAGACATGTCTGATACTGGTTCAAAATTTTTAAAACTGTAAAAAATTAAAGAATTGAGAACTGCACTTTTATTGAGAAAAAAGAAAAAATTAGTGATAAATTGTAAATAAGCCCTTAAATAACATCCAAATACCTAAAGATCTAAGGAATGCCAAAATAGCAAAAATTTGCTCAAATTTTCTAACATCAAATAGATATATAGATGGAATAAAATTTGGTAAAAAAAGTCAAGATTTGGCTAAAAATTCACTTTTATCACGAAAATTTAGACAAAAAAAAAGTTAACCATTCTTCCACTAACTCGGCTGTTAGCTCAGAGCGTTTTTTCACGCTCACGATTACTTCCGTAAATATGAAGGGCTTAGGTATAAGGAATGCGAAATATTTAATAGGGCATAGGTATAGGGAAGACGAAGAAAGTGGTGTAGGTAAAACAGTTTTATTGAATTTTTGTTTAAAATATTTTAGTACTTCAACAACTACAAACTAGTATTTCTGGCAACACTTATCAAAAAATATTTAAAAAATCTAATGTGTTGCAAGTCATGGGTATGTCGATAGGTATGCGTAAATATGCGGGATATAACGAAGAATGCGCATCGATACATACAAGTATGAAATGAAGGGGTATACGCAAGTATGAATGGGTATCAGTACGCACTAGCATAAAAAATGTTCTATATGTGCTGGAGTATCCAAAAAAAATTTGTATCGATTGGCTTTTCTGATATGTATGTATATTAACAAAAAAAAAACAAACACACGATTGGCAATCTCAGGTTAGATTTTATAAAGAAAAAATCTTTATTAGAAAACTAAATTTATTAAAAATGCCTTATACGTATACAAATTTAGCAAAAATTATCAAAAGAAACAAAAGTATCACAATAGGGCTATTGTGCCACACTCCCATTCAATATGCATACATCCCGTCACTGTCTAGAAATGTCACGTAACGTCGTCATGAAATTATTTTCTGCATGTTCAGACGTTACATTTACGTGACATTTCAGACAGGTAAGCATTTGCATAGCTTTTCATGAAACAGAATCGATCAGCTGACAAATTTACATTTACAGTTCTACATTTACAGTGGGTTAATTCTGCCTGAAATCGGGTTTGGAATTAAGCATTTTTGGTGGAAGCTCTTCCCTACTGGATTACCAACTTAATGATTTTAACACGGCGTGAGACTAAAATAATCGATTCTTGAGAAGTGCTTACTTTTTTATTTGACAACTTGTTCACGTAATCTATTTAATCAAAACTAATCATTCTCCTCATTTAGCAACTTGTACATCATTTTTAAATTTTTAGGTAAATTGATTTGTAAGCGAGTAATGAAATTTGGTAATCAGAAAAGTCATTATATGGCAAGTACTTCTGATGGTAATGTGACATTTTTTGCTGGGTATGTACGTATAAAAAATACAAATACCAAGAATTTCTAGTCGTCTTTAAATACAACAAAATAGAAATAATGTTTTGCCCAACAGTTGTCAGGGAAAGTAAAAAATCAGTCAACTCTGGGAGCATCTAAATGAGAAAATAACTGATTCTGGTCAACCAATAAAAGAATCGAAAATGTGTCAAGTGCTCTATTTTCTAACTTTACACTAATAAATTTTTATTATATTATTAATTAAATAAAAATTAAAGTAAAATTTTTTATATAGGTATATTCGTTTCTTTTGTTCTGCAGATACATATGGACATGTGTATGTACTTACATACATATGATTTTGCACACATACATATATGCAAACATATGGCTCTGTTTACCATTTATTCAGTGTTGTAAAACGAATTTATTTACCTATTTCCAACACTGAAACAAAAACTCGATTCGATTGGTACCGAGTGACATCACCGGAAAATTTCTTGTTTTCGGAATCAATTTCTATTCGAATGCAATTTCGATCACCAGTGCAGGAATTAGGCCCCTGATCTACGACTGTTATTTCTGCAAGCAGGTAATCTGTCTACAAGTTTTCCTTATAAAATTTTACTTACACGATAGATATCTGTACACTAATAGATATCTATGGGTGCTGCTTAGCACTCACAGTCACGTTAACAAGGCAAGCGTAAGTTCAGAGATTTTTTGTCTCTAAGATGGATGGATACGAAAGTTTTTTCATAAAATTACGAATGTCTATGTACATACGTATGTATGTATACATGCACATACATGCATATATACTACATAAATATGCGTTCATGTATCTACATTTTGTGATTTGTGAAGGGCATACAAGATTCGGAACAGCCGAATATACCACTCTTACTTGATGTGCGTGAAGATAAATTTTAAAATGTATAACCCTAGACACAAACCGTCTTCTTTAACAGAGCTCTGTTAACAAAAAAACAGACCTCTGTTAACTAATAATAATTAGTTTTTTCCCACAAAATGGACTTAAAACCCAATTTTTCAAGCAAAATAAACCAGAAAAATTAAACCATGACTCCTTTATATAGATATGCCATTTCTTACATCCAACAACATAAAAAATCCATATCTTCACCCACAGTCATAAATTGGTTTTTAGTAATTTTTTTTCAAAAACCGTAGGAGATGGGGTAAAAAAGAATATTGGAGGAGAATCCTAGACACCTCTAGATCAATGTCCAATAGTCAAAAGTAATAACAGCCTGTTTTTGTAAAAATTACAACACAATTTCAAAAAATAAAATTTGAAATTTAAAAAATAATGTTGGTAAGAATATTGGAGGAGACTCTTGGACGCCTGTAGATCAATGTCCAATAGTCAAAAGTCATAACAGCCTGTTTTTTTTTAAATTACAACAATTTCAAAAAATAAAATTTGAAAAATAATGTTGGAAACTTTTTTCAAAAACCGTAGGAGATGGTGTAAAAAGGAATATTGGAGGAGACTCCTGGACGCTCCCAAATCAATGTCCAATAGTCAAAACTCATAACAGCATGTTTTTTTAAAAATTTCAAATAATTTTTTTTGACTATTGGACATTGATCTACAGGCGTCCAAGAGTCTCCTCCAATATTATTTTTTACCCCATCTCTTACGGTTTTTGAAGAAAATGACCAACATTATTTTTCAAATTTCAAATTTTATTTTTTGAAATTGTGTTGTAGTTTTTACAAAAACGGGCTGTTATGACTTTTGACTATTGGACATTGATCTAGAGGCGTCCAGGAGTCTCCTCCAATATTATCTTTTACCCCATCTCCTACGGTTTTTGAAAAAAAATTACTAAAAACCAATTTATGACTGTGGGTGAAGATATGGATTTTTTTGTGTTGTTGGATGTATGAAATGGTACATCTATATAAAGCAGGCATAGAGAAGTATCTTGCTTTAAATTTTCTGGTTTATTTTGCTTGAAAAATTGGGTATTAAGTCCATTTTGTGTGAGAAAACTAATTATTATTAGTTAACAGAGCTCTGGTTTTTTGTTAACAGAGCTCTGTTAAAGAAGACGGTTTGTGTCTAGGGCTATACATTTTAAAATTTATCTTCACGCACATTCTTACTTGTTTGAACTTATCTTGATAAATTAGAGATTATTTATTGGTGTTGTAAAACTTTTTTTCAGTTTTCAACCAAAAATAGTCTTGTACCGTATAGCGATACTCGTTCTAATCATGCTTATGATTAAAAACCCTCCTAACTCGTATTTTTTACGAAATTGAGTTTTTCAGTGATTTCAATACAGTTCACACAAATGCACCTCGTCACAAAAATTTATTGCAATAGTGTAAAAAATAACGCTTTTACAATCATCTGTACACAAATATTACAGAAAGAATATTACAGTTTCTATTGTTTTTTTTACCTTCTTTAAAATAACTATTGTTTGAGTTAGGACCTTTCTTCTTGAGATCTACGATATGTATTTACCGCCTCTTCCACTACGTCGAAACGAAAACCCTGCAAAAGAGGACTAGTATCTTGAACTCTAATAAATTTTAAATTGTGTGTTAATGGTGCAGATTAATTAAAAACTCTAAACTTGTGTTCTGGCAAACTAGGTTTTTTGAGTTATGACTTTATTTGAGTAAATGGGCGATATGTTATAAAAATATAAGAAAAAAAAGTTCAAAGAAAAAACCGAGTTTAGTACTATTTTGGTCGAAAAAAACACTTTTAAAAGCTATTGGTACGAAATTAGTTTTCTCATTTATCATCGCTGATTCTTATTGTGCTTATTTCTCATATGAGAACATTCCGTTGTATGTGTTACATACCAACCTAAATTGCGACGCAAAGCGCAACGCAATTTGGCGCTTGGCTTTGACGCTGAAATGAGTAACCTAAATTAGATCGTTAACGTTGCGCCAGAAGCAGTAATGTTTACTCACTTTGATTAATAAAAACCTGTAAATAGAAATAAGATATAAAAAAACGCAAAATTTTCCTGAAAGTAGCTAAAGTTACATTACTTAACAAAAACAACACTACTTTTGCAGCCAACTTCGCTTCTTTACGCTCTGTCAAAATTGGATTTTCCAATTGCAAAGCGTTGACGATGCGTTATTTCGGTTGCTTTCATACATTTTGTATGGTAATGAGAAATTTTGACAGCCAGACAACGCTTTACGTCGTAATTTAGGTTGGTCTGTTAAGTGAAGCTCAGTCAGCGCAGCCAGATTAGGAGATTTGTCTCGAAAATGGGGATTTCATTTCTCATTTGGGGACAGAATTTCGTGGGGAGAGATTTGAAGACTTTTCATTTTGAGCTCTAACATCACTTTTTTATTTTATCGTAATAAAATATTTACATTTTATTTGGTTTCTTCTAATTTCACAGATTATTTTAAAACAGTATAAGGCCGGGCTTACATCTGTGTGCCAAATGCCACACAAGCGTAAAAAAAGCGTAACCAACCAATTACTAATGAAAAACTATTTGATTCAGACATGTATTTATTAAATTAAACAGTTTCATACATAATTAATAGACAATTTTATCGAAACCAAAATGATTGCAATCTGTTTAAATCAATAAATATATGTCTGAATCAAACAGTTTTTCATTAATAAACACGTGTGTTCTATCCTTGATATTTTAAAGTTGAAATGTTTGAAATGTTGCCAGTACTTAATTATTTAATCTCAACATCCACGATTAATTTTCATCATGATACAGGCAAATTAAACTTATTAAGTGCTAAGGCTGAGTTTACATCTGGCATTTCATTTGTGCCATATGCCCAAAAAAGCGTAACCACTAATTACTAATGAAAAACTGTTTGTTTTAGACACGTATTTATTAAGTTAAACAGTTTCATACGTAACTATGCCACCTAGAAGTAGCATAATCAGGTAGCACCTCCCTATGCCACTGCAAGGAAATTCGCAAAAACCTTTAAAAAAACTGTACCATATAATAATTGTAATTTATTTGCTGGTGGTTTAGCATGTCTATATAAGTATTTCATTGGCACTTGAACCAAATCATCAGTAGACTTCAACCACAAATTTTGAACAGTTACAAACCTCTTACTTTATGCACAGACTTTCAAAACCTATATGAGAATTCATAAAATAATAATATTTTTAAAAATCGCAAAAGAAAAAATAAGCTTAGTAGGCTTTGAAACTGACACAAAACCCAGAAAATAATTTATGTTCGGGTGAACTCATTTTATTTTTCTACATCCTTATACAATTACAAATCCACCGGATAACAATAAAAGTATTTACATAAGAGCATAAGAGTCCTTGTGTCCCTCTTTTTCAAGCGGATGTGACCAGTAAAATTCAAGATGTTACGAGCAAGCGGATTAGGATGTGACTCGAGTTTTGTTAAATATTTGCCTGCGTATTTTGCTATTTCTTCAATCACTAGTGGCATATTCAAATCACGATATATATTTGAGTTTTTGATGTACCACGGAGCCGATGTTATCAAACGTAAAATTTTGTTTTGCCTTCGTTGGATTCTCTCGACATTAGAAGCTGAAGCTGAATTCCGTAGCACCATATTGGCTTCAAAAGCGACTTGTATAGTAAAAGTTTGCAGTCTAGGCTGAGTGTTAAATTTCTACCAATCAGCCAATATATCTGAGTTAGGTTAAGTTTCATTTGTATTAGCTTTGAGTCAATGTAATTCGTCGATCAAGGTGTATACCAAGGTATTTTACATGTGAATGTTGAGGAACAACTTGATTGTTGATTCGAATTGGGGAACAAGTATCTCTTCGCAGGGTAAATGTTACCTGAACACACTTTTGCTCGTTTACCTTAATTCTCCATAATTTTAACCATAGTTCCAGTTGTGTAATATGTTCTTGTAGATATAGGGAAGCCTCGTGAGGGTTTTCGTGCATACTTAAGCAGGCTGTATCATCGGCAAACGTAGATGTATGAATATTACTGCTCAAAGGCATATCACAAGTATAAATCAAATACAAAACTGGCCCCAGTATGCTCCCCTGTGGCACACCGGATGATGTAGATTCGGGCACACTCATGAATTCTCCTTCCACAACCGTGAACTTCCGGGTAGTAATGTAACTTTCTAATAAATTCATCAAATTTATTGGTAGATATGATTTTAATATAAAAATTAGGCCTTCATGCCACACTTTATCAAATGCCTGCGAAAAGTCAATAAACAGTGCAGAACAGTACTTCTTTTCTTCAAATGTTCTTCTTATACATTGCGTTTGTTCAATGGTGCTATGCTGACTTCTAAAACCAAATTGATGGTCGGGGATGCAGCCACTACCAATTAGAATTGGAGAAAATTTTTAAATGAGCAGTTTTTCGAACAGTTTTGACATTGATGATAGCAGACTTATTGGCCTGTATGATTCTGCCTTGGTAATATCTTTGCCCGGCTTTTGAATCATTTTAACTTTGGCAAGCTTCCAGCTGTGGGGATAATACTCTAGTCGTAAAATGGCATTAAAAATAAATAACATGATTCTAAATGCAATTCGAGGCAATTTTATTAGCATTTGGTTACTAATTCCATCAATACCCAGTGCTTTCTTCGGGTTGAGTTTAGCAATTAGATTTTGTACATCTCACATTTTAAATTTTATGGGTCGAGGGGGTAGCGCAACTACACTCGGCAAATCAACAACACCAGTATATGTGTTTGGGGTAAATACGGATCTTAAATGCTTTGCAAACAAGTTACCTTCTTCAATATCACTCCTGGCCCAAACTCCGGGTATTTTAATTCTTTTCGCAGCGCGCCACAAAGAGTAATTAGATGCTGGTGTGACATCGAGATTTTCCAGATAGTTTTTAAGAGATGCAGTTTTTTCATATGTAAGCAGCTCTTGGAGTCTTTTAGTGCACTCTTTTAATCTAATTTTATTTTGGGGTGATCTGTGCTGTTGCCATTCTCTTCTAGCTCTTCTTTTTTCACATACGAGATGTTCAATATCTGTAGAATATATTCTATTAAACCCAGTCTTCGGATGGGAGGAAGTGGCATGTTAAGCTGCCTGATTAATATTTTCGTTAAGATTAGCAATATTAGATTCAATATCATAATGAGTTCTTAGCTTAATGATTTCAGTGCAATGACTACTAAGATATTTTTTGAATCGCAGCCAATTAACATGACTGACGATTTTCACATATGGGTGAGGTAGAGCACTTCTCAGTGATCTACAAATTGTAACGATCGTGGGGGAGTGATCGGACGATAGATCTAGGGAAGCTTCAACATGAATTAATTCCGTAGAAATATTTTTCATGACGCCAAAATCTATAACATCCGGAATTTTATGTATGTCAGTAGGCCAGCAAGTGGGCTCCCCACTCGAAATGACATCCAAGCCCATTTTTGAAATTGTGTTGAACAATGCTCGTCCTCTAGGTGTGATAAGACGCGAACCCGAGAAAGTATGTTTTGCATTATAGTCTCCAGCTGCTACGAAACAAGGGCCAAGAGATTTGTAGAAATCCTCGTATTGATCCTCAGTAATTGCGAATCTAGGAGACGAGTAAATTGATGATATAACAAAATTTGTGCAAAAATTTTCGATACAAATATTCGTTGCTTGTAGATGTTCTTTACAAATGTTGTCAAGAATATAACGCTTGAGTCTTGACTTTATTAAAATTGCTGATTCCCCGCAAGCTCTTCCTCTTGGGTCCTTTGAATCATATAAAATGTAGCCATTAATTTTTAATAGATTTCTTGAAGTCAAATGTGTCTCAGAAACCAACATTATATCAATATTTTTTCCGTGAGGAAGTGCTCAAGTTCATTTTTATGTTGGCGAATGCCGTTTGCCTTCCAGAAACATATTTTTAACGTGTTCATGGCTTGTTAACTAATGCTTGAAGCAGTGTAGACTGCATTCGTAGCATTTCTTGCATCATGCTAGTCATATTTGTTGTAAAATTATTTATAGTCAGCACCAGATTCTCAATAGTAGCTTCAAGGCGACTACAATTAAAGCTTGAGTTTGCATTCGTTGAATTATTTGGCGGTGAAACATTTTGTGTGGGAATAGAACTAGCCTTAGCAGCATTGGTATACGATACACGTGAAGTGACAGGTAGGCTCATTTGAGTAAAAGTGGCGGAGTAAGGGTTTGCTGTTTGTGCTGGAGCTAATTTAGGTTTTTCGCCATAGTCTGTTTAACGAAAGAATAGACAGGACATCCTCTGTAGTTAGCGGTGTGATTACCTCCACAATTACTACATTTTTTTCTGCTAGATCTGCTTTTTAGGTTTAGTACAACCAACAGCACCGTGCAATTCACCGCAGATAACACAAACTGAAGGTAACTTGCAGTAAGTTTTTGTGTGACCATATTCTTGACAATTATGGCACTGTACGGGTCCAGAACGCTTGTGTGGTTCTTCAACTGTAATTTTTCGGTATAAGAGATATTTTAAATTGTAAATTGGATGAGTCTCGTTTTTTTTCAATTTTATATCGTTTGGCTCAAGTTCGACGCGAAATAGAGGTTGAGGAATCTTCTCCCTATTTATTATGTTTGATAAATTTTTTATCTTAAACCCCTGGAGGACGAGTGGATCTTTTATTTCTTCGGGAGCAACATAGGAATCGATGCCCTTCAATACGATATGCAGGCCTTTAGCACTTTTAATCTGATATGTGTAAAAACTTTTTTTACTTTTTTCAAATTCAGTAATAAGTTTGCGAAAATCTTTTTCTCCATAAATTTGAATTTTGGTTTCATCAGTGTTACCACGTTTTATTGGAACGATGTGAAATTTATTCTCACCAATGACTGAAATTAAATTTTTTATAATAGCGTTTGAATTTTTTTTCTCAAATAGATTGGTGGCGGCTTGGATGTTTTTTTCGTAGATACATCGGGTTCGTTGTTGTCATCTTGCAATATTTGAAAACGATTTTGACGGTTAATAGAGGATGCGCTGTTATCCCTAGATATTTTTGGAGCAGATGAAATTTTTGAAGAATTTGGGCTTCGACCGCGCTTTACCACTGTTATATATCTGTCCATTCCCACTTGGACCTTGGGTTTTGGGCTGCTCTTAAATTCAGTAAAAACTTGGTTAAGTGATGACCACTAGGCAACGGTAATGTTAACGAATCACTAGTTGGCATTGGACAAAGCGAAGTTGATCGCTGACGAAAAAGTGGGCCCGCCGTTAAAAATAGTCTACTATTTGATTTCTCATTTATTTTGTTATCATTAAGAGCTTCAGAGCTCTCAGTAAGTCTATCACCAGATTTTTTATTTTTATTAAGAGCTTCAGAGCTCACAGTAAAATAGGCATTTCTGCCATTAGAACTCACTTCACAGTTATTTTTTTTTGAGGTACTCATATAGAGTATTCCTCAAGGACACTTTGTTTGTTTGTTGTTGTTTTTGTTTGCGTTTTTTTTTTGTTTTTGTTATTTATGACTATGTAAAAAAATATTAGCAACGCAAATCAAGCTTAATTTATCAAAAACAATATGTATTCCGAATATTTTTTCGTTTGATTTTTTTTTTGTTTAGTATGAAATACAAACTCCGCTAAATCGAGTGTTCACTATGAATGTACAACGAGAAACAGACGAAATAAACCAAGGATTCTAGAGATGGACAACGCGGTACAGCAAAACGGGGAAAAAGTAGTGGTGAGGATATTGGTTTGTCGAAATGTTCAGCACAATGTGAAAACACGGTGATCGTCCCGGCACCAATAGTGGAGGCAGATTCACGACGATCAAAAAGGGTTGTTAAACCCCCAAACGTCTGGATCTATAATGAAATTATATAAGAAATCAAATTTTAGGGGGGAAAAGTTGTCAGATGTCAAGTTTGTTCAATATTTATAAATGGCAACTCTGGAATTAAAGAACGAATGTAAAAGCAAATGTAGAAAAACGAAATGAAATAAATACACACTTGAAGTTTAGTCTTAGAATAGAAAACGTGTTTTCTTGAATGTTAAAATCTTTGCCATTCACTGAATTTATGCATCTCACAAGTAGCAAAATCAATTCCCAGTTCTGTAAAAATTCTTGTTATTTCTCGGACTCTCCGTTGCGAACACTTAAGTACAAACAAAAGTTAGATCTAGGACCAGTCATACACAATGAAAAACTACTATTAATTTAAAAAAATGCAACTAACATGCTGAAAATTCTCGTGACGTCATAGCCACATGTATTTGTGGCATTTTACATGCCGTGTACTGTAGGCTTAAAATATACTTTTAAAATAATGCATAGCGCTAAAACTTCGTTTAACCTTAGCATTTAAATATGGTAATGTTAACAGTGTTAGAGCAAAAATTTAGGAACTGGATTATCATTAGTTAAATTTCTATAATTATGAACTTCAATCCGAAATTGATCAGATCTGAGCAAATTTTTCCATTTATGTAGATCTAAATTTGTAATGCTTCGTTCTTTTGTATTTCTGCAACTTCACCATCAAATAACTTTTTCGTGATAGCCATTTTTGCACACTGTGAATGAGAAAGTATTTCCCTATGTCCTAATTTACACTATGCAAGTCTTATTGCTAAGCTGATTAGTTTGTTAGGAGATAGACGAGGGGAAATTAAACGTTTCTATTCCCCCCGTCTCTCTCTCTCTCTTCCACAAACTAATCAGCTTAGGAATAACACTAGCATAATATAAATTACGACTATCTGTCTTTCATCCAAGTGAATAAAGACTGCGAGTCTAAAAGGGATCCAATCAGATGGAGGAGGTTTTTCTCCCCCTGTCTCTCACTCAGCTGAATTAAAACTTTGCAAAGTAAACTTTGCGTATTAAAGGAGTATAACAAAATTTCTGTTATTGTATATTGTATTTGTCCCAGAGTTGTATACAGTTGATATTCATAAGTATTATTGTAAATATATACATGCACATATGTACGAATTTGCTTTGAAAAATGCTTTCTACATACAACAAGACTTTACGTTCCAATCTCAAACTTCATATGTATCTAAAAAGCAAACAGAATAGTATTTTCATAGGAAACTTGACAATTGAGAAGGAAACACCTTCCAGTCAAAGACGTAAGTACAGTCATTGAGTATGTGTGTACGTGTTTAAATTTAGAGTTTCAAAGAAGTGGAAAATTCCTATTTTGCGTTTTTTATGAAGCTACCAGACTATCAAAAATTTATATTTATTCGAATTGCAAAACGCACTAAAATCAAAGTTAAAAAATCACCAATTTAGTGCCTTTTTTTTAAAAGCACCAACTTGAAAAAATACGCACTGTTCTGAGCCTAAAGGCTCAGTTAGTCCACTGTAATGTAATGTAACTGCAACGTAGGAAACAGCTGATCGATATTTTTATATGAAAAATAGGTTACGTTACATTACATCTCTATAACCATTTTCATTACTTTTCGCATAAAAATATCGCTCAGCTGTTTCCTACTGCTGCTGCTACTTTACATTACAGTCGGATAACTGATCTGGCCATCGAGAGAAACACGAGAATAATGTATTCGCGTGTGTGTATTCATTTGTATAAGAAGTTGATTGATTTGTGCAGCTCAGTGATAAACACAATACCGTTCTTTGCGTCGCGCAGTCGGGTAACAAAACGTATTTTTCGGTGTGGTGAAAATTGTGTGTTCTGTTTTAGAAACTTCATTGACATCGCTTTCATTCTAGGGGTGAGTGGTGGAAAGTTATTTTGTTTTGTATGGAGACCCACCCGCCCACTCTAATGTATATGCATGTTACTACAAAAATAATTACCAACATTTTTCTACTTCAATGTTTTTGCAAAGTATTTACCTTTTTTATAAGAATGCTGACTTTTGCCTTACTTGACTGATGATTGTAATGGTTAATAGCTGATCCTCGGTCGGTCGCCAAGACAACTATTTTAAGTTGTGTATCTCCCAAATGTTCAAGTGATCTGACATTTGATAAAACACCAGTGGAAGCGTGAACAACAAAGTAAGGATTGTCATCCAAAAAACTGTAATAAATTTCTCCGTTTAAGCCAAGATCCGCATCTTCTGCAGATACCCTTACAATACCACTATGAATTGGAAGATCTTCGGATGTAGTAATAGAATATTCAGTTGGGTAGAATAGTGGGCTCAAATCATTACGATCCAGCACTTGGACATACATTGTGCACTCATCCTCATAAGAATATTTATGTTTGTGTTCTACGCATGAAACGTGCGCTTTAATATTTAACATGTACTCTTCATTTTTTTCTCTGTTCAGAACTACATTATTGGTCCTGGTTCTAATAGCCAAAAACGCAAAATTTCCCACAGTCCTCTCCTCAGTTTTAAAAAGTTTATCTCGATCTCCCGAAACAATTTTATATACAACATTACATCTTTTTTGTATTTCTATACCAATTTTATAATCGTATATTATGGGTTTCGCGTAAGTTTTACCAATACTGTTTTCTGGAATGGTAACATTGTAGGTATTTTTAGTAAATTTGAATACATAGTTTTTTATATCTTTTGTTGCACTTTTCAGTTTGTAGTCATTAAAAGGAATGCAAGATGTCTGAGTAGTACACCATAAAAACAGAAGTACTTCCAATACGATTGAAATACGTTGGCGCTTTTTAGCATTACGTTGAAGCTTCATATTATATTTTTTGGGTTAAACATTATTTGCTGCAAATAGAAGAAAAAAAAAGGATATATAAATATACAGCAATTAAAATATTATGACTTATGTTTATGCAGCAAATGAGGAACACTTTTATTCTTTACTGTACTTTAGACAGTAGCTGCAATTAAGAGAGAATTCCATATAAAGAACAAAGTAACAAGAATATGTATGTGTTAATTGTAAAACAGTATATCAGTAGCTTTCATATACATATATAATTAATAAGAAAGACCATTATTTACGATGCCGTTTATGCTCGCATTAATAAACCAATTTTGACAAAACTTATGCCATTTTGAATATATTTATTGACATACATATGTATGTGCACAATCCATAAAATTTTAAATCGCCTCATGGTACATATATATGCTATATGTACCTTAATTTGCTTAAACTTAAATAAAAACAAAGCATGTGGTTTTTTAATGTCAGTGAAAAGCTAATACAATGAACCAAAAAAAGCATTCTTAAAAATAATTTTTAAAATGAGGTTTCTTGTAAAGGGTTCCATACACACATACTGCTTGCAGCAACTGCCGATGAACCCTTGGTATACGTATGTGATTGATATTTTACCACAAACTTATCAATCATCATTCAAAATAAATATGTATAAATTTAACATGCCTTTGAGAACAAAAAAAATTATTTTTATAATTCAAGAAATTAAGAAAAAACGTATTTTCTTTACACATTTTTTCAAAACTTGTTTTTTGTTTGTTTTATTTCCTTTTTTATTTGTTTTACTTTCTTTTTTCACTAAAACTTTAAATTTAAAAAAATACATACCAGAAAAATGAATAAATTAATTTTTTGTTCATTTGAGAAACTGTCAGCAGTATGAGTTAATTTTTTATGTGAAAAAATGCCGAGTTCCTATCTAAAATTTCGGCCATCAAAAGTAGTAAGATAAAAATACTGACCACACAGAGGAAAAACTGCCTCATAGAATCAAGAAGATTTTTTCTATTTAACGTTTTTAGGCTAAGGGGTATCCCAGAAGAAAGAAGCGAATATTTTTTCATAGAGATTCCTTATTGTTTTTATGTGGTAAATCTTATTAATTTTATCAAGAAGAAAACCAAATAAAATCAAGAAGAAATCTTATTATTCACAACTTTTTTTACTCAATTTCCGTTATTTTTGGTACCAAAAAAACAATCCATAGAGAAAATCTTCTTGATTCTATTAGGTTTTCTTATAAATTGTAAACTATAGGGATTTTTTATTTATTTTATTAGGTTGGCTTATTAATTTTTTTAAAAAAGGTTTTCTTCTTGATTTTATTAGGATATCTTATTGATTTTTTCAATAAGGGTTTCTTCTTGATTTTATTAGGTTCCTATGTGATTATGTGTAAAGCATCTTATTGATTTTTTAATAAGGAAATCTTCTTGATTTTATGATATATCTATAAATAGACATACAGAAAATTTTTCATGATCTTTTTCGTTTTAGTATAAGCATGTTTGCACAATTATTTCAATGGTTATTCAGATTGCTTTGTCTTTTGTCTATCAGTCAGAAGTTTGCTGGGTCAATACTTGTCTTCTTTCAATTAATAATATGTATGTATGATGAGTTAGTTAGTTAATGAATCACTGAACGTTTAAACATAGTTTAAATAAATTTTCACAAAAAATTAAAATTGATTTAAATGGTCTTTAATTTTTTCATTGGTTGATTAAAGTTAATATCAAATTACGTTGAAAGTATGGTAGCACTACAATATTTCCAAATATTATGGAAAGCTTTCCATGAAACAGCTATTCAATATAAATATGTAAGTTGATTTATCAATTTGCAGAAAAGCAAAAACCACATTTTATGATACAAAAAGAGCATCAGAATGCATTTTTCTATTTATATACATACATACATATTTCATTGTATGGAAATATGTGTTACATTTGTTGTATATTTTCGAAAATTAAACGAAATTCATTTTAATACGACCACATGATGTTCATGTACATGGGTTCAAAAAATACACACATGCACAAAACATATGGTATGTTTGCAAAACTTAAACAACGTTTAAATGCAAAATGTTGCCAATTTAAGATTCATTTAATTTTGTGGTGAAAAATACATATAACCATTGACGGATTTATTTTGTTGTGAGTCATTAAAGACAATAACAACAAAAACAACAGCAAAATATAAAACAACAGTCAATCAGCAAGAACTACTAAGTGCCGACGGTGCAAACCAATGAAAATAATAAGTATAATAATAAAATATAAATAACAAGTGCTGACCGCGCAATAGCAGCAACAACAACAGCAACAGTAACAACAGCCGCAGTAGCAACAACATTAAGCATAAAAATTAGTATAAATAGCTGGTAACTTTTAGTCTAAGGGCCGGGTGTAAAACTATAATTAATTAAATAAACAGTCTGCGATATCCACGGATCCCTCCAGACTTAATAATAAATAGAAAATAAATAAACAGACTTAATAATAAATAGAAAATAAATAAATAGATTACAACAATTGGCGCAGCCGGTAACCGCGTAAAAAGTTTTTTTCCAAATAAATTAATATTTTTTTTTAATTGAGAAATTTTGCGCGGCTAAGAATCTAGAAATCGTTTTGTGCCGACATTAGCAAAAATATAAAAAAGGTGGTAAATAACGAGGAAAATAGAATAAAATAAAGTGCAGTGTGATATAAAGTGAATATATCTAAAGAAAAAAAATTAAAAACGTTTGCAGAAAAAGAAAACTTCAGAAATTCTAAATATTGAATGATTTTGAAAGTATAAAAATGACATAATCCTTTTGGAGCCTTAAAAATCCACACAAAGTCTGGTTTAATTTTTTTTATTAAAGAAACTCAACTAAAGTCTTTTTTATTCATAATTTTTTTTATGTGAATACTTTCTTTGTATACTGTTATAAATAACACTTTTGAAATTCGAACTCTCAAATATTTTATGATTTCATAAAAAAATGTATGGACATCAACAAAATTGTTAACTTAAAAGCAAAAAAAAAATATAAAAAATTGTATGTACTTTATGCAGTAACTGAAACTGAAAGTTCATTTAACTTTTGTATAGAATAATATAAAAAAAAACAAACAAACAAACACACAAACTGCAGAAAAATATGCAACCAAATTTTTGTAATACGATACAATGCATTTATATAAATTGAATTAAAAAAAATATAAATAAATTAAAATTAATAAAAAAAAACGCTTATTATAATAAAACTCATGTACTATATCCTTAAAGTGAGAATTACAAAGAAGAGTTGTACATAAACAATAATTTCGCTGCCTGCCTGTTTCTTGGAAAAAAAATCAATCAAGGACAGAGTAAAGACTACCATCCTTTGGATTGTCTTTGGCTGGACAGTAGAGCTCTCAACTGAAGATGCGTTCCACGGAGTGGCGGCTGGTAAATATACTTTGAATTTTTTTTTATGGCCCACCCTCAGACAAGAACGGACGACCTGATTGAAAAACTGCATGAATATAACTATGCAGTAGATAGTCTGCAGGTACACGCGTGGACAGAATTACGGAGCCTGGAGGTAGGAAAAGAAGTGATAGAGGAGCATAGGGCAATAATTAGGCAACAAAAACTGACCAAGTTAGAGGAAGTAGGATACATAATACAATTAATAGGTGAACTTAAGAGGAACCAAATAACAGAGTTCAAAGGTAACGTAGCACACTTAGAGGAGGCTAAAACACTTTGTGAGAAGGAGAGTCGGAGATTAAGGGAACAAATAAAATATACGGACGAATTACTCGAACAGGCGGTAGAAGAAAACGAGCAACTAGTATAGAAATTGAAAGAAAAGGGATTGACAGAAGAAAGGTTAAAAAAGGAACTAAAAAGGCTACAACAGATAGACACAGAAGACGACACGATACAGAGACTGCGGACGGCATTAGAGAACGCAAGGCGGGAGCTAGATATAGTCCACAGATCCAGAACACCGACTCCGTCCGTCAGTGAGGAATTGTCGGCAGTAGGCGGCCATATTCCAAACATAGTAGTAAGCCAGGCACACCAATACAGAAGGCTCTCGAGTTCTCCGCAGAAGGAGGAAACCACCAGGGAACCAGAAATTACCTGGGAAGAAAGGCAAGCACTAGAGTTAATAGACAAAGTGAAAACTCGATCAGCTAACGCAAGGAAAGCCGGCAGCAGAGGGTACACCGAAGAGACAACAGCCAGGAAGCTAGGGCAATTGGAGCAGTATAGAGAGGAGTTTGAAAAGCTAGACAGATTAGCCACACACAACAACAAGGCGATTGAAGAATTTGGACGCTTGCTGGAAACGGCACAGGGGTGGCTAGGAAGGCGCTCACCATCACCAGTACAAAGAAATATCCTAGAACAAGGAAATAACCTAGAACAAACAATCAGAATGCCAGCACTTTCAGAAATCACTAAAATAGTGAATAACACGGTCCCATCATTTTTTGGTACCGATGGACCCGACTTGTCAGCTGAAGTATACAGATACATCCAGGGATGTAAGATGGTGGAGAAAGAATTACTGACTGAGGCAAACAACGGCTTGACTCAGGATGTGATTCAATGCTTAAAATTAAGGCTACAGGGTGCTGCATATTCGAAGTTTTCCCAAATCAATTTCAGTTCGGTAGACGCACTCTGCAACGCTATAAAAAAGCACTACCTGAAGAGAAAGAGCTTGGACGAGATAAGAGAATTGATGGCGGGTTGCAGACAGTCCATCAGAGAATCGGCGAGCAAATTCGGGGAACGGTTGGAACAGTTGCTAAACGAAGCAGTTACAACAATTGAAAACCAGTGGCCAGAGGGGCCAGGCCGTGATGCGATGGTGGGAGATTTCAAGAGGTTATCCGTAAAGAGCTTCATCAGGGGTCTTAGAGATCAGGCTCTAAAGGTACGGCTCATTGGACAAGAGGGAGAAGAGCTGAGCTCCCTGGTAACACTGATGGAAGAGGCGGAAGAGCTGTTTGGCGAACCACAACATATGGTAAACACTCTGTCGTTAACAACACCCTGCAGTTTCTGCGGCAAACAAGGGCATGGAAGAACGAATTGCGCAGAAAGACTGAACACGCCTTATTGCGTCCACTGCGGTAAATATGGACACGAAGTGGGGCCGAAGTGTAAAACCAAGACGAGCCACCGGTAGAGTTGCCAATACTGCCGGAATAGTGGACACACTATTGAAGATTGCAGGAAAAGGCTGAGTTCCTTGTACTGTGGAGCTTGTCAGGTAAGCGGCCACAGAGAAAACCAATTTTGTAAGCGGCCACAACAGAGCAATAATACCAGTCCGACTATCCAGCGTAACAACACGTACAGTTACGATAACGAACCTCCCCATAGACGGTTTCACGCGGGAAAACACAATCCGGTAGAAAAGAGTATGCCCATGCGAACAAACGCGGACAGACAGCCAGTTTGTTTTAAATGCAACCAATTAGGCCACTTTGTCAGAAATTGTCCAAATTATTATGAGCCAAACAGGGCGCAATCGGGACCCAATTACATACCAAAACCCCCGGTAGCACGAACTTTGGGAAACACAAACGGCAGCAAGCCGCTGAACCCCTCTGCGCGAAATTACCTACCGAACCGTGAACCAACACGACCAGCCTATGCCCAAGTGGACGCAAGTCACTCACCACTACAAGAACACATGGGAGTGAGTAAAATATATAGTCCACCGGGAAACGAATACAGGCCCAGTTACAGCCAATAACTGGAGAGCCAGCAGAAGACAGAGAAATAATTTGGCACAGAAAAAAAAACAACACCACAGACACCAGAACAAATAGGGCGAATGAAGACACAGAGTCGGTGGAAGAGGCACCGACGGTAATCACCCACAAGGCACAGGTACATCGAGAGGGAAAAGTTACTTTCCCTCGTGACCCCGACTATGCATTTCATATGCAAAATGCATTAGTCAACTCAAATACAACATTTACCGAGGGCGAGATATTGACAACACAAAAGGTGCTGATAAATGAAGGTTGTGTGGGCAGCTTGAACCGAAAGCCCGAAAGTGCATCTCATGTGAAAGATGCACAACCAAAAAGGAATTGGGGAGTAGTCTTAGGACACATACCGCATCTAGTCAATAGCAGCAAGGGTGATATGGGGTCACCAGATAACATAAATGCAGTGTACATCACCATCCCGTGAAAAGAAGCCCGAGCGGGAGAGCTGACACTACTAGTATACACAGGGGCAGACTCAAGTATACTGAGGGAAGAGGTCATGAGAGGTTACCCTAAGAAAAGGTTTGGCGAAATGAAGATCTTAACGGGCGCCTTTGGTGGAGGCGCCACAACTAGGTTTGCAATAACCTTAAACATAGACCAGAGGGAAGACATAAATTGGGACTTCCATGTGGTGTCAGGCTGTAATAAAATCCCGGGAGACGGCATTCTCGGGAGGGACAACATTTGGAACCGGAGTGTGTTAGACTCAATAAGAGGCACTTTGAGGTTATTTAAAGGGGACAACAAGTGTATTAAGACCTTTCGACTTCATGACGAAGTGGCGCATTACACGGCCTATATAGAGAAGACCGCCAGCCTTCAGCAAAGAGCAGTGTCAATAGTGCCGATACAAATCAACTCAAAGGACAAAACTATAGTTATCCACAAGCAAGAATTGGCCCCAGGTGTCTACATGGGAAACACGGTTGTCAACGTAACACAGGGGAAGGCGGCCGTACCCATACTAAACTCGACAGAGGAAGAGTTACCATTAGAGAAAGATTTCCAAGTACAATTTTCAAATTTTAATCACTACACGCAACACGAGGTAGCAGGAAAACAAGCATTGCCAAAGATAAACCAGAAAGACAGAATAGAACATTTGAAAAGCATCATAATGACGGAAAAAAATTGGAATATAGAAGAGACTGAGTCCATGAACAGGCTGTGTGAGAACTTTCACGTGTTCATGCTGAACGGTGACAAACTACCGTTCACCCCATTAGTAAAGCATAAAATACCCGTAAAAGGAGAACAGCAGCCTATCAACCAAAGACAGTATCGTCTACCTCAAATCCACAAAGAGGAAATCAACCGACAAGTGTCAGAGCTACTGCAGGAAGGAATAATAAGCCCAAGTATATCTCCATGGAATTCACCAATATTATTAGTGCCCAAAAAATCACAAGACGGTCAGAAGATATTCAGACTGGTCGTTGATTTTCGTAAATTGAATGACGCTGCAATAAAACAGGTGTTCCCTATTCCTAGCATTGACGAAATCTTGGATCAATTAGGAAATAGTCGGTACTTTACTACGTTGGATCTAGCAAGTGGATACCATCAAGTTCTAGTAAATGAAGAGGACAAAGAAAAAACAGCATTCAGTACAGACAAAGGCCATTTCGAGTTCAACAGAATGCCGTTCGGCTTAACAAGGGCACCGGCCACTTTCCAAATGGTCATGAACACTATCCTGACAGGCCTACAGGGCCTGGACTGCTTCGTATACCTGGATGATATAGTGGTATACGGACGAAATGTAGCGGACCACGAAAGAAAAATTACAAATGTCCTCACAAGACTCCGCGAGAGAGGTCTCAAGTTAAATACCAAAAAATGTCAATTTCTAAGACGAGAAATCGTCTATTTAGGCCACAAATGCTCAAGTGAGGGAGCACTACCCGACCCCTCCAAGGTAGAATGTGTGAAGCAACGTAAGCCCCCAAGAAATATAAAAGAGGTGCAGGCACTCCTAGGGTTGATCAACTACTACAGAAAATTTGTTGCAGGCATGGCAAAACTGGCCGCTCCAATAACGAAATTGCTAAAAAGGGATACTAAGTTCATGTGGACTTTAGAATGTCAAGAGGCCTTAGACAAGGTCAAAGAAAGCATTGCGAATCCTCCAATCCTGATTTATCCAGATTTTACCCAACCATTTAGAGTAACAACAGATGCAAGTAACGAAGCATTAGGAGCAGTCTTGTCGCAAATAATGGACGGAAAGGATCATCCAATTGCATCTACCAGCAGAACCCTCAGTGACACCGAAAAAAGATATTCAACAATAGAAAAAGAAATGGTCGGCATAGTATGGGCCACACATACTTTCCGCCCATATCTTCTGGGCCGACACTTCACCGTATTTACAGACCATCAGCCCCTGAGGGGAATAGCCAACCTCAAAGACCAAACTTCAAGACTTGCACGGTTTAGGCACAAGCTGTCAGAATACGAGTTCGAAATTGCCTACAAACCAGGGAAGACTAATTTGAACGCAGACGCATTAAGCAGGCTGCCAACAAAATATCAAAATATTGGAGTGATAACCAGAGCTCAGGCGAAAAACAAAGAATCAAGTGAACAGACTAAAATCCTGAAATACCCAGAAAAAGAAGATGAGTATATGGATGGCGAGAAACCCGCCACAACAACGTTCCTAACACAGAAAAAGGATATCCAAGAAGTCCTCAGAAGCTTCCATGATTCGCCCCTAGGGGGTCATCAAGGCAGTTGGAAAACCTACAGAAGGATAAGGAAGCAATATAAATGGAAGGGCATGGTGAGAAATATCAAAGAATATATAAAAAACTGTCCTAAATGCCAAAAGAATAAAAGCGGGCCACTCATTAAGGAGCCCATGGTCTTAACCGATACACCAACAAGACCTTTCGAAAAGGTTTATATGGACATGGTAGGCCCCCTGCCAGTAACTACAATGGGTAACAAATACATCCTGACGTTTCAGGATGATTTGTCAAAATTTTTTATTTGCGCGCCCATGCCGGATGCAGAAGCAGAAACAGTGGCAAGAATTTTCTACAACGAAATCATAACAAAGTATGGTATACCAACAAAGCTCATAACGGATAATGGTACAAACTTTACTTCCAAGTTGTTCGGGGGTGTGTGTAAACTTTTGAGAATAAAAAAGCAACATATCACTCCCTACCATCCGCAAGCCAACGGGTCTCTCGAAAGGAGTCACCGACCATTGGCTGAGTACCTGAGAAGTTTTGTGAAGGAGGACGGGTCCAACTGGCATCAGTGGTTGGCTTCGGCAATGCATGTGCATAACCACTCAGATCACGTATCTACCGGCCAGACCCCGTTCAAAGTGCTTTATGGGTTTGACTCACCATTACCGTCAAACCTCAAAGTAAGCACCCCAATGTACAACCCATACGACTACTCTAAGGTACTGAAACACCAAATACAAAAGGCTTATGAAATGGCACAAAAGCAGCAAGAAAAGGCCAAGCTCCGCTCAAAAGAGCAGTATGATAGAACGGCAAGGCCTAGCACCCTGAAGGTAGGCGATAAAGTACTCATAAAAGCGCAGATGCGAAAAAACAAATTTTCACCCCTTTGGGAGGGGCCCTACGAAATAAAAAATCTTCCCTCACCAGTAAATGTCCAGATATTAGCAAAAAGAGGATTAAAGACGCTCCATCGGAATTTAGTCAAACCATTTGTAGAGATGATTTACAGACGGCGCGGACGAAATAAGAATTGCCACTAAAATACGGAATACATAAAATGTCCGACAACAAGAAAACACAAGGAACTCACCCCAAACTCAACAGACGCCAACTATAAATTATAGGATAAATTTGTCGGACATGGAAAATAGTGTGCAGGAATAATAAAACAAAACAAAAATAATAAAAAAAAACAGAGGGCTGAAGTTAATCATAGGTTTAAATAACATAACTCCGGTACCAAACTAACAAAACGTCAACACATAGTTTCCACTTGTAGGGTTGATGGTATTAGTCCTCACACGAGAAGCCACCGCAGAATTGTTCATCGAGACTGGAATCTTATAATGGTTACACCAGAGGTCTGGTGAACGCAGGAGATTCATTTTCGGCACCATGGATGAAGAAGACAGACAAAATATAGAGGAGCACCAGAGGGTATTAGATGAAAATAATCACCAGCTGATAGAGGGACTAAACCAAAAGATAGTCATTAATGACAATTTCAATGCAGACACTAAAAACGGCTATACTATCAGATAGACGCGACATCGAGAATGGTAATTAAAAAAAAAAGATAATTAAAATGTAAAAAAAACAACTAAATGTTTTTAAGAAGCCCTACACTTATTTTTTTTAAATTATTTTGTGGTATTTTCTTTCGATGATTTGTGTTCTTGTTATTGTGTTAATAATAATTATTTTCTATTTGTTTATTTCTTTTAACATAAAAAAAAATTTTCCACAAACTAAACGATTTTTTTTAAACTGTAGTTACTGTTGAATTTCATAGAAGGATGAGCGAGAGCCGTTAATGACACGTGGGACAAGGAGGTGCCGGGTCGTATGGCCTTCTTCAGCTCAGAAGATTCTTATTCGGACGAGCTACCCGTTATTGGTTTGAAAAATGTTGACGATCGTTATCCGCCACAAAAGAAATCATTTATGATGCTTTACTATATTGATAAATTTGAATGGTTTATTCAGGCCGATGATGATGTCTACATAGAGCCGCAGAAATTGGAGAAGTTTTTAAGGTCCATAGACAGTTCAAAACCGCGGTAAGATAACAGTTTCCCCATTTACCCCACGCAATCAGTTCGAAGCATCCAAAATTGGGATGCTTCTCCTTCGCAAGGGGGGAGGGATGTTGTGAGTCATTAAAGACAATAACAATAAAAACAACAGCAAAATATAAAACAACAGTCAATCAGCAAGAACTATTAAGTGCCGACGGTGCAAACCAATGAAAATAATAAGTAATAAAATATAAATAACAATTGCTGGCAGCGCAATAGCAGCAACAACAACAGCAAAATATAAAACAACAGTCAATCAGCAAGAACTACTAAGTGCCGACGGTGCAAACCAATGAAAATAATAAGTATAATAATAAAATATAAATAACAAGTGCTGACCGCGCAATAGCAGCAACAACAACAGCAAGAGTAACAACAGCCGCAGTAGCAACAACATTAAGCATAAAAATTAGTATAAATAGCTGGTAATTTTTAGTCTAAGGGCCGGGTGTAAAATTATAATTAATTAAATAAACAGTCTCCGATATCCACGGATCCCTCCAGACTTAATAATAAATAGAAAATAAATAAACAGACTTAATAATAAATAGAAAATAAATAAACAGACTTAATAATAAATAGAAAATAAATAAATAGATTGCAACAATTTGCCCTAAGAATACAACATAATATGTATGTATGTATGAATTGGATTCTTTTTAAATATTTTATATAATATTATTTTATTTATTAACAAAATTATTTTAAATGGCAAAATTAATGTGCGTGAAGATAAATTTTAAAATTTATAACCCTAGACACAAACCGTCTTCTTTAACAGAGCTCTGTTAACAAAAAAACAGAGCTCTGTTAACTAATAATAATTAGTTTTTTCCCACAAAATCGACTTAATACCCGATTTTTCAAGCAAAATAAACCAGAAAATTTAAACCAAGAGACTTCTCTATGCCTCCTTTATATAGATATCATTTCATAATACCAAAAACACAAAAAATCCATATCTTCACCCACAGTCATAAATTGGTTTTTAGTAATTTTTTTCAAAAACCGTAGGAGATGGGGTAAAAAAGAATATTGAAGGAAACTCCTGGAAGCCTCTGGATCAATGTCCAATAGTCAAAAGTCTTAACAGCCTGTTTTTGTAAAAATTACAGCACAATTTCAAAAAATAAAATTTTATATTTGAAAAATAATGTTGGTCATTTTTTTCAAAAACCGTAGGAGATGGGGTAAAAAAGAATATTGGAGGAGACTCCTGGACGCCTCTGGATCAATGTCCAATAGTCAAAAGTCTTAACAGCCTGTTTTTGTAAAAATTACAGCACAATTTCAAAAATAAAATTTTAAATTTGAAATAAAATGTTGGTCATTTTTTTCAAAAACCGTAGGAGATGGGGTAAAAAAGAATATTGGAGGAGACTCCTAAACGCCTCTAGATCAATGTCCAATAGTCAAAAGTCTTAACAGCCTGTTTTTGTAAAAATTACAGCACAATTTCAAAAAATAAAATTTTAAATTTGAAAAATAATGTTGGTCATTTTTTTCAAAAACCGTAGGAGATGGGGTAAAAAAGAATATTGGAGGAGACTCCTGGACGCCTCTGGATCAATGTCCAATAGTCAAAAGTTGTAACAGCCTGTTTTTGTAAAAATTACAGCACAATTTCAAAAAATAAAATTTTAAATTTGAAAAATAATGTTAGTAATTTTTTTAAAAACCGTAGGAGATGGGGTAAAAAAGAATATTGGAGGAGACTCCTGGACGCCTCTGAATCAATGTCCAATAGTCAAAAGTCTTAACAGCCTGTTTTTGTAAAAATTACAGCACAATTTCAAAAAATAAAATTTTATATTTGAAAAATAATGTTGGTCATTTTTTTCAAAAACCGTAGGAGATGGGGTAAAAATGAATATTGGAGGAGACTCCTGGACGCCTCTGGATCAATGTCCAATAGTCAAAAGTCATAACAGCCTGTTTTTGTAAAAATTACAGCACAATTTCAAAAAATAAAATTTTAAATTTGAAAAATAATGTTGGTCATTTTCTTCAAAAACCGTAAGAGATGGGGTAAAAAATAATATTGGAGGAGACTCTTGGACGCCTGTAGATCAATGTCCAATAGTCAAAAAAAATTATTTGAAATTTTTAAAAAAACATGCTGTTATGAGTTTTGACTATTGGACATTGATTTGGGAGCGTCCAGGAGTCTCCTCCAATATTCCTTTTTACACCATCTCCTACGGTTTTTGAAAAAAGTTTCCAACATTATTTTTCAAATTTTATTTTTTGAAATTGTTGTAATTTAAAAAAAAACAGGCTGTTATGACTTTTGACTATTGGACATTGATCTACAGGCGTCCAAGAGTCTCCTCCAATATTCTTACCAACATTATTTTTTAAATTTCAAATTTTATTTTTTGAAATTGTGTTGTAATTTTTACAAAAACAGGCTGTTATTACTTTTGACTATTGGACATTGATCTAGAGGTGTCTAGGATTCTCCTCCAATATTCTTTTTTACCCCATCTCCTACGGTTTTTGAAAAAAAATTACTAAAAACCAATTTATGACTGTGGGTGAAGATATGGATTTTTTATGTTGTTGGATGTAAGAAATGGCATATCTATATAAAGGAGTCATGGTTTAATTTTTCTGGTTTATTTTGCTTGAAAAATTGGGTTTTAAGTCCATTTTGTGGGAAAAAACTAATTATTATTAGTTAACAGAGGTCTGTTTTTTTGTTAACAGAGCTCTGTTAAAGAAGACGGTTTGTGTCTAGGGTTATACATTTTAAAATTTATCTTCACGCACATCAAGTAAGAGTGGTATATTCGGCTGTTCCGAATCTTGTATGCCCTTCACAAATCACAAAATGTAGATACATGAACGCATATTTATGTAGTATATATGCATGTATGTGCATGTATACATACATACGTATGTACATAGACATTCGTAATTTTATGAAAAAACTTTCGTATCCATCCATCTTAGAGACAAAAAATCTCTGAACTTACGCTTGCCTTGTTAACGTGACTGTGAGTGCTAAGCAGCACCCATAGATATCTATTAGTGTACAGATATCTATCGTGTAAGTAAAATTTTATAAGGAAAACTTGTAGACAGATTACCTGCTTGCAGAAATAACAGTCGTAGATCAGGGGCCTAATTCCTGCACTGGTGATCGAAATTGCATTCGAATAGAAATTGATTCCGAAAACAAGAAATTTTCCGGTGATGTCACTCGGTACCAATCGAATCGAGTTTTTGTTTCAGTGTTGGAAATAGGTAAATAAATTCGTTTTACAACACTGAATAAATGGTAAACAGAGCCATATGTTTGCATATATGTATGTGTGCAAAATCATATGTATGTAAGTACATACACATGTCCATATGTATCTGCAGAACAAAAGAAACGAATATACCTATATAAAAAATTTTACTTTAATTTTTATTTAATTAATAATATAATAAAAATTTATTAGTGTAAAGTTAGAAAATAGAGCACTTGACACATTTTCGATTCTTTTATTGGTTGACCAGAATCAGTTATTTTCTCATTTAGATGCTCCCAGAGTTGACTAATTTTTTACTTTCCCTGACAACTGTTGGGCAAAACATTATTTCTATTTTGTTGTATTTAAAGACGACTAGAAATTCTTGGTATTTGTATTTTTTATACGTACATACCCAGCAAAAAATGTCACATTACCATCAGAAGTACTTGCCATATAATGACTTTTCTGATTACCAAATTTCATTACTCGCTTACAAATCAATTTACCTAAAAATTTAAAAATGATGTACAAGTTGCTAAATGAGGAGAATGATTAGTTTTGATTAAATAGATTACGTGAACAAGTTGTCAAATAAAAAAGTAAGCACTTCTCAAGAATCGATTATTTTAGTCTCACGCCGTGTTAAAATCATTAAGTTGGTAATCCAGTAGGGAAGAGCTTCCACCAAAAATGCTTAATTCCAAACCCGATTTCAGGCAGAATTAACCCACTGTAAATGTAGAACTGTAAATGTAAATTTGTCAGCTGATCGATTCTGTTTCATGAAAAGCTATGCAAATGCTTACCTGTCTGAAATGTCACGTAAATGTAACGTCTGAACATGCAGAAAATAATTTCATGACGACGTTACGTGACATTTCTAGACAGTGACGGGATGTATGCATATTGAATGGGAGTGTGGCACAATAGCCCTATTGTGATACTTTTGTTTCTTTTGATAATTTTTGCTAAATTTGTATACGTATAAGGCATTTTTAATAAATTTAGTTTTCTAATAAAGATTTTTTCTTTATAAAATCTAACCTGAGATTGCCAATCGTGTGTTTGTTTTTTTTTTTGTTAATATACATACATATCAGAAAAGCCAATCGATACAAATTTTTTTTGGATACTCCAGCACATATAGAACATTTTTTATGCTAGTGCGTACTGATACCCATTCATACTTGCGTATACCCCTTCATTTCATACTTGTATGTATCGATGCGCATTCTTCGTTATATCCCGCATATTTACGCATACCTATCGACATACCCATGACTTGCAACACATTAGATTTTTTAAATATTTTTTGATAAGTGTTGCCAGAAATACTAGTTTGTAGTTGTTGAAGTACTAAAATATTTTAAACAAAAATTCAATAAAACTGTTTTACCTACACCACTTTCTTCGTCTTCCCTATACCTATGCCCTATTAAATATTTCGCATTCCTTATACCTAAGCCCTTCATATTTACGGAAGTAATCGTGAGCGTGAAAAAACGCTCTGAGCTAACAGCCGAGTTAGTGGAAGAATGGTTAACTTTTTTTTTGTCTAAATTTTCGTGATAAAAGTGAATTTTTAGCCAAATCTTGACTTTTTTTACCAAATTTTATTCCATCTATATATCTATTTGATGTTAGAAAATTTGAGCAAATTTTTGCTATTTTGGCATTCCTTAGATCTTTAGGTATTTGGATGTTATTTAAGGGCTTATTTACAATTTATCACTAATTTTTTCTTTTTTCTCAATAAAAGTGCAGTTCTCAATTCTTTAATTTTTTACAGTTTTAAAAATTTTGAACCAGTATCAGACATGTCTTTACATCTTTTTCGCAAATTGTTCCAAGTTTTTGTCATTCCTTACAAGTTTAGCGTTTTCTAATAAATTTTTTAAAATTTTAAATTTTTTTTCAATTAAGAAATTATTTCCCAATTTTCGCAACTGTTTTTACATGGATTATTTTTGATAATTGAAATCTAATGAGTGTTTTCGTTTAAATTTTTTCTAGTTTTTGGAAATATTCGCATTTTGCAAGTTTTCGCGATTTATATGCTGTGAGCCAATTTTCGAGTTATTGCTTTTTTCTACGGCTTATATTCAGCGTTAAAATATTTTTTCTACTGTTTTAATCCTTGTGAGTGACTATTGGACATTGATCCAGAGGCGTCCAGGAGTCTCCTCCAATATTCTTTTTTACCCCATCTCCTACGGTTTTTGAAAAAAATTACCAACATTATTTTTCAAATTTAAAATTTTATTTTTGAAATTGTGCTGTAATTTTTACAAAAACAGGCTGTTAAGACTTTTGACTATTGGACATTGATCCAGAGGCGTCCATGAGTCTCCTCCAATATTCTGTTTTACCCCATCTCCTACGGTTTTTGAAAAAAATGACCAACATTATTTTTCAAATTTAAAATTTTATTTTTTGAAATTGTGCTGTAATTTTTACAAAAACAGGCTGTTAAGACTTTTGACTATTGGACATTGATCCAGAGGCTTCCAGGAGTTTCCTCCAACATTCTTTTTTATCCCATCTCCTACGGTTTTTGAAAAAAATGACCAACATTATTTTTCAAATTTAAAATTTTATTTTTTGAAATTGTGCTATAATTTTTACAAAAACAGGCTGTTAGGACTTTTGACTATTGGACATTGATCCAGAGGCGTCCAGGAGTCTCCTCCAATATTCATTTTTACCCCATCTCCTACGGTTTTTGAAAAAAATGACCAACATTATTTTTCAAATATAAAATTTTATTTTTTGAAATTGTGCTGTAATTTTTACAAAAACAGGCTGTTAAGACTTTTGACTATTGGACATTGATTCAGAGGCGTCCAGGAGTCTCCTCCAATATTCTTTTTTACCCCATCTCCTACGGTTTTTAAAAAAATTACTAACATTATTTTTCAAATTTAAAATTTTATTTTTTGAAATTGTGCTGTAATTTTTACAAAAACAGGCTGTTACAACTTTTGACTATTGGACATTGATCCAGAGGCGTCCAGGAGTCTCCTCCAATATTCTTTTTTACCCCATCTCCTACGGTTTTTGAAAAAAATGACCAACATTATTTTTCAAATTTAAAATTTTATTTTTTGAAATTGTGCTGTAATTTTTACAAAAACAGGCTGTTAAGACTTTTGACTATTGGACATTGATCTAGAGGCGTTTAGGAGTCTCCTCCAATATTCTTTTTTACCCCATCTCCTACGGTTTTTGAAAAAAAATGACCAACATTTTATTTCAAATTTAAAATTTTATTTTTGAAATTGTGCTGTAATTTTTACAAAAACAGGCTGTTAGGACTTTTGACTATTGGACATTGATCCAGAGGCGTCCAGGAGTCTCCTCCAATATTCATTTTTACCCCATCTCCTACGGTTTTTGAAAAAAATGACCAACATTATTTTTCAAATATAAAATTTTATTTTTTGAAATTGTGCTGTAATTTTTACAAAAACAGGCTGTTAAGACTTTTGACTATTGGACATTGATCCAGAGGCGTCCAGGAGTTTCCTCCAATATTCTTTTTTACCCCCATCTCCTACGATTTTTGAAAAAAATTACTAAAAAGCAATTTATGACTGTGGGTGAAGATATGGATTTTTTGTGTTTTTGGTATTATGAAATGTTATATCTATATAAAGGAGGCATAGAGAAGTCTCTTGGTTTAAATTTTCTGGTTTATTTTGCTTGAAAAATTGGGTATTAAGTCCATTTTATGGGAAAAAACTAATTATTATTAGTTAACAGAGCTCTGTTTTTTTGTTAACAGAGCTCTGTTAAAGAAGACGGTTTGTGTGTAGGGTTATACATTTTAAAATTTATCTTCACGCACATGCAAAATTATTCTTCCTATCTATATCAAAAAATTTTATATAATAAAAATTACAAATACTTAGTTTTAAAATTAGGCAACATAAAAACTAGATTCAATAAAAATTATATTTTTAAGTTAAATATTAAGTACAGTATTAGGGAGGAAGGTACCCTACAGTATGTAAGTATGTATAAATAAATAACATCTACATATGCTACATACATACATAAATAAGTATATGATATAGAATTTAAATAAAAATACATAAGCAAAGCACAAAGTATAAAGACATAATTTTTTTATGAGGTGCCCTCATAAAATCAAGAAGAAAACCTTACTAAAAAATCAATAACATAACATCATAAAAACTACAAGATTTCTTCTTGATTTCCTTATGGAAAAAAACCATAGAGATTTGTTATTAATTTTGTTCTATTTTATGAGGTATTTAGTAGGCACTGTTTTCTCTGTGTAGGACGAATTTGAGTTTTAAGGGTGTGGCCATCCCACCGGGAAAACTTGAAGGATTTAAGATTTTTCCATTGGCTCACTCATCTACACCTACTTGAGTATAAAATTTCAACTCTAGTGCAAATTCTAGCTTTTAATTTTATTGGCGTTACCCCGCGTTATACCCACTATTTATTATTTTTTGTAGTAGATGGCTCTAAAAGGCAATGATACACTATCATACAAAGTCGCGCGATCTACGAAAAACTACAACCCTGGTGTGATGAATTGTTATTGTCTTTTTTATTTTATTTTCATAAACTCCATCATACCAGGGATATACTTTTTGGTAGATCGCACGACTTTGTATGATAGTGTATCACGGCCTTAAGAATAGATTTAAATTTGGAAAACCACTTTTTCCGATAATAGTTTAATGCCTTGCATACGTGCAACGTGTATGCAAGATTTCCATAAAATGGCTTGAGTTGACAGCTGTATATTTACAGTAGGGATGTAACGAATACCGATTCCGATATATTGGCGATATTTCTGATTTGCCAATATATCGATATCGGCGATATTTTACTGTCGATAAGGCGATACTTCGTAAATTTGTTTAGATCTGTTTTGAACAAACAATTCAATTTTCAACGATTTTTTTTAAATAAATACTAAGAGAAGTAACATATTAAAAGCAGAACGTAAAGTCTAAACAGAAAAACTAAACGTTTCTTTGCACCACAGTAGTAAAATGTTCTCTCAATGCTAAATCATATTTGTATTAAAAAAAACAATTTGTTTTTTGTTAAGAATGAATTCCCCCGCCCAATGGCTCAAGTTTCTGGGTTTTCCGTTTTTTCTAGTTAATTGCTCGCCTAGGTCTACTCGTGTACGAAATTTCAGCGGAAGTGCTTCATCAATTTGATGAGTGTGTCAGTGAGTATGTCTTATAATATGCACTTTTTGCACCTCCATATCTCACGAAGCAAGGTGCAAAACTTTGAAACTTCGTATATGAAGTGACTTGAATTAATTATAATTATGAATTAAATTTTAGAATTTTTCGATGGCGGGGAACAAAGTTATCAAGGGGGTAAAACACGACGAATGGCTTCCTGTAAATATACACACTACGTGCATTGGCCGGAAGGAACTTGATATAACGAAGCAGTTTTAAAATAAAAATGTGACTACACCGTCTCGCCTTACAGGCAAATAAAAGTTTGCCATACAGCACCGAATATAAAGTATTGTTGCAAGGCAGTTTTGTTTATTTTTTTTTGCTGAATATTATATTTTCGGCATTTACAGTCAGATCTTAAATTGTGATATATCAATATTTTTGTCTCGAGGAGACCAATTTTTTAATTCAATAGTCATTGAACTCATATATCCCGCTCTAGTATTTACCCACCAGATCTCAGTTCCCACAACCCTAATGTACCATCCTAATTTCAGAAGGATACAAATATCAAGTAAACGCATACTTATAATAGCGGTGCGCGCGCAGCTCCTCTTAGCTATATGGGGAATTTTTTTTCAACTGTTCCTTACTGTCATCCCCCCAATTCGCGACAATAGGCAAAAAAATATGATCTGCGAAATTTTAATTCAATTGGCGAAGATTAACGTGTACCTCAAGCCCACTGAAATTCGGAGAAAACATACTTTCTCTAAAAACTTGACTTTAATGTACTGTAACTTGAAAGATATTAATTTTACAACAAAATATTGTGAAAACAAATGGTTTTCCATGAAGGTTAGTTAGTGCATACTTCAACAAGTTTTCATTTAGTCTCATATTAAAAAACGTATGCCTCTATCACGGTTCTCCACTAAATTCAGTTTGGTCGTCTAAGAGTAGACCAAACTTACACACGACCAAACTGTGGTCGTAGTATGAACCACAACTGTTTTTTACTTGAAATTGTCATCGCGTTGCCAACTTAAAATGTCAAGTTTGACAAGAAAAAGACACGGTTTTTTAGAAAAAGTATTGTTTTTAGTGTTTTATTTCAAAGAAAGCATACAAAATGGATACAAATATAAGTAAATTTATTTTATGACGACGAAAACGATATACTTATGTGCTACGTATCAGAAGAAAAATTCGTGCTGATTAAAACCCTCTTGAACTACCCAATGCAAGGTAAGGAATAATAAAAATAGGGCAGAACAAAGAAACGTTTTGTTATTTTTATATCACCTAAAATTATAAAAAGTTCTATATCATAAAAAAATTTACTTTCCTATCTACATAATTTTTTATGTATACCCAGCAAAAAATAAATGAACGCGATCAAAATGAAATAATGTTTCCTGCTCTCTTGAGCATTAGTTCCTTCGAATGTATTCATTCATGTATCATCGCAAATCATTTTCATAAAACAAGTTTTACCTCGAACAAATAACAAGAGTACAGCAGCTCAGTGGTAGAGAGTGTGCCTTGAGAGTGAGAACAGCTCGGTTCGTATCCTGCGGCAAATTTTATTATTTATTTGTTTGTTTTGTATTTACGTGAAAAAACATCATCGAATCAGGGAACTTGCATAGGTTAAATTCATTAATTTGAATGGATATCAAAGTATTGAAATTCTCGCACAAACACATGATCTCCAATGACAAGCTAATTTAAGAATCATGTATGTTTCACCTAAATCGAACCAATGTGTCATCACTTGAACCCATGATTCAACACATATTTTGTCATGTTTTTTTAAGGTATTAAAATTGCTTCAAAAAATTTAAAATGTTAACATTTATTCTCTTTAATGTTTATCTAAATGTTTTATTTTTAGTTAACACGTGTCAAAGTTAATACGAATTAAAAAAATTTAGCAGCAACGAAATGCATTTGAATGTGTTAAACCAACAACAATAAATTTTTTAAATAAAATAAAATGTTAACACTATTTCACATAAATAAAATTAAATAAATTAAAAAAAGGCATATCCCTTTAGAGGGAGGATTTTGGGTACCATGAAATAAGTCGCAAATGAAATAACTCCCAATGAAATAACTCCCAACGAAAAGAAAATCAGTCCATATCAGAAAGAAATAAAAACTTCCAATTGTTAAAACGAAATAACTCCCAATGAAGTCTAAAAAAAATTAAAGTATTTCCCAAAAACTGAAATAAGACCCAATGACATGTCGCAACAAAAATTAAATAACTTCAATGAAATAATTCCCTAGAAAAATTAAATAACTCCCAAGGCAAATAAATAGAAACAAAAATCAAACAACACATTATTAGCGGGATAACTAGTCACTCCATTTGAATTTTTCCACAACCTACATCTCGATCTAAAGTTCTTATGCATCAGCGGTCTTTCTCATTTCATGGAAATACGCATAACGGAGATGGCAACTGAAGATTTTCTGCATAGCTGCACTTCGCCGGGATTTTCTCCACCATGGTATTTCCCGACACGGCGCACAGTGGGATTTTTTGTGCAATAAGTCATTTATTCGAACCATAAAATATAAAAATGTAATGATGCAGTTTTGAAGAAAATTGATTCAGTATGAAGAATCCATAAATTGTATCCCAAAAAACGTTTATTTGTCTTTGAAATAATGAAGTAAAGTCACATGTAAATTTTGCACCAAAATATTAAAAACTGTTTATTTACGCACTTCTATAGTGTTTGTACGTAAGATAATTTTATTATCTATATATATAATATTATAATATATATAATATATAATATTATTTATTTATCTCCTACGGTTTTTGAAAAAAATGACCAACATTATTTTTCAAATATAAAATTTTATTTTTTGAAATTGTGCTGTAATTTTTACAAAAACAGGCAGTTAAGACTTTTGACTATTGGACATTGATTCAGAGGCGTCCAGGAGTCTCCTCCAATATTCTTTTTTACCCCATCTCCTACGGTTTTTAAAAAAATTACTAACATTATTTTTCAAATTTAAAATTTTATTTTTTGAAATTGTGCTGTAATTTTTACAAAAACAGGCTGTTACAACTTTTGACTATTGGACATTGATCCAGAGGCGTCCAGGAGTCTCCTCCAATATTCTTTTTTACCCCATCTCCTACGGTTTTTGAAAAAAATGACCAACATTATTTTTCAAATTTAAAATTTTATTTTTTGAAATTGTGCTGTAATTTTTACAAAAACAGGCTGTTAAGACTTTTGACTATTGGACATTGATCTAGAGGCGTTTAGGAGTCTCCTCCAATATTCTTTTTTACCCCATCTCCTACGGTTTTTGAAAAAAAATGACCAACATTTTATTTCAAATTTAAAATTTTATTTTTGAAATTGTGCTGTAATTTTTACAAAAACAGGCTGTTAGGACTTTTGACTATTGGACATTGATCCAGAGGCGTCCAGGAGTCTCCTCCAATATTCATTTTTACCCCATCTCCTACGGTTTTTGAAAAAAATGACCAACATTATTTTTCAAATATAAAATTTTATTTTTTGAAATTGTGCTGTAATTTTTACAAAAACAGGCTGTTAAGACTTTTGACTATTGGACATTGATCCAGAGGCGTCCAGGAGTCTCCTCCAATATTCTTTTTTACCCCATCTCCTACGGTTTTTGAAAAAATTGACCAACATTATTTTTCAAATTTAAAATTTTATTTTTGAAATTGTGCTGTAATTTTTACAAAAACAGGCTGTTAAGACTTTTGACTATTGGACATTGATCCAGAGGCGTCCAGGAGTTTCCTCCAATATTCTTTTTTACCCCATCTCCTACGATTTTTGAAAAAAATTACTAAAAAGCAATTTATGACTGTGGGTGAAGATATGGATTTTTTGTGTTTTTGGTATTATGAAATGTTATATCTATATAAAGGAGGCATAGAGAAGTCTCTTGGTTTAAATTTTCTGGTTTATTTTGCTTGAAAAATTGGGTATTAAGTCCATTTTATGGGAAAAAACTAATTATTATTAGTTAACAGAGCTCTGTTTTTTTGTTAACAGAGCTCTGTTAAAGAAGACGGTTTGTGTGTAGGGTTATACATTTTAAAATTTATCTTCACGCACATGCAAAGTTATTCTTCCTATCTATATCAAAAAATTTTATATAATAAAAATTACAAATACTTAGTTTTAAAATTAGGCAACATAAAAACTAGATTCAATAAAAATTATATTTTTAAGTTAAATATTAAGTACAGTATTAGGGAGGAAGGTACCCTACAGTATGTAAGTATGTATAAATAAATAACATCTACATATGCTACATACATACATAAATAAGTATATGATATAGAATTTAAATAAAAATACATAAGCAAAGCACAAAGTATAAAGACATAATTTTTTTATGAGGTGCCCTCATAAAATCAAGAAGAAAACCTTACTAAAAAATCAATAACATAACATCATAAAAACTACAAGATTTCTTCTTGATTTCCTTATGGAAAAAAACCATAGAGATTTGTTATTAATTTTGTTCTATTTTATGAGGTATTTAGTAGGCACTGTTTTCTCTGTGTAGGACGAATTTGAGTTTTAAGGGTGTGGCCATCCCACCGGGAAAACTTGAAGGATTTAAGATTTTTCCATTGGCTCACTCATCTACACCTACTTGAGTATAAAATTTCAACTCTAGTGCAAATTCTAGCTTTTAATTTTATTGGCGTTACCCCGCGTTATACCCACTATTTATTATTTTTTGTAGTAGATGGCTCTAAAAGGCAATGATACACTATCATACAAAGTCGCGCGATCTACGAAAAACTACAACCCTGGTGTGATGAATTGTTATTGTCTTTTTTATTTTATTTTCATAAACTCCATCATACCAGGGATATACTTTTTGGTAGATCGCACGACTTTGTATGATAGTGTATCACGGCCTTAAGAATAGATTTAAATTTGGAAAACCACTTTTTCCGATAATAGTTTAATGCCTTGCATACGTGCAACGTGTATGCAAGATTTCCATAAAATGGCTTGAGTTGACAGCTGTATATTTACAGTAGGGATGTAACGAATACCGATTCCGATATATTGGCGATATTTCTGATTTGCCAATATATCGATATCGGCGATATTTTACTGTCGATAAGGCGATACTTCGTAAATTTGTTTAGATCTGTTTTGAACAAACAATTCAATTTTCAACGATTTTTTTTAAATAAATACTAAGAGAAGTAACATATTAAAAGCAGAACGTAAAGTCTAAACAGAAAAACTAAACGTTTCTTTGCACCACAGTAGTAAAATGTTCTCTCAATGCTAAATCATATTTGTATTAAAAAAAACAATTTGTTTTTTGTTAAGAATGAATTCCCCCGCCCAATGGCTCAAGTTTCTGGGTTTTCCGTTTTTTCTAGTTAATTGCTCGCCTAGGTCTACTCGTGTACGAAATTTCAGCGGAAGTGCTTCATCAATTTGATGAGTGTGTCAGTGAGTATGTCTTATAATATGCACTTTTTGCACCTCCATATCTCACGAAGCAAGGTGCAAAACTTTGAAACTTCGTATATGAAGTGACTTGAATTAATTATAATTATGAATTAAATTTTAGAATTTTTCGATGGCGGGGAACAAAGTTATCAAGGGGGTAAAACACGACGAATGGCTTCCTGTAAATATACACACTACGTGCATTGGCCGGAAGGAACTTGATATAACGAAGCAGTTTTAAAATAAAAATGTGACTACACCGTCTCGCCTTACAGGCAAATAAAAGTTTGCCATACAGCACCGAATATAAAGTATTGTTGCAAGGCAGTTTTGTTTATTTTTTTTTGCTGAATATTATATTTTCGGCATTTACAGTCAGATCTTAAATTGTGATATATCAATATTTTTGTCTCGAGGAGACCAATTTTTTAATTCAATAGTCATTGAACTCATATATCCCGCTCTAGTATTTACCCACCAGATCTCAGTTCCCACAACCCTAATGTACCATCCTAATTTCAGAAGGATACAAATATCAAGTAAACGCATACTTATAATAGCGGTGCGCGCGCAGCTCCTCTTAGCTATATGGGGAATTTTTTTTCAACTGTTCCTTACTGTCATCCCCCCAATTCGCGACAATAGGCAAAAAAATATGATCTGCGAAATTTTAATTCAATTGGCGAAGATTAACGTGTACCTCAAGCCCACTGAAATTCGGAGAAAACATACTTTCTCTAAAAACTTGACTTTAATGTACTGTAACTTGAAAGATATTAATTTTACAACAAAATATTGTGAAAACAAATGGTTTTCCATGAAGGTTAGTTAGTGCATACTTCAACAAGTTTTCATTTAGTCTCATATTAAAAAACGTATGCCTCTATCACGGTTCTCCACTAAATTCAGTTTGGTCGTCTAAGAGTAGACCAAACTTACACACGACCAAACTGTGGTCGTAGTATGAACCACAACTGTTTTTTACTTGAAATTGTCATCGCGTTGCCAACTTAAAATGTCAAGTTTGACAAGAAAAAGACACGGTTTTTTAGAAAAAGTATTGTTTTTAGTGTTTTATTTCAAAGAAAGCATACCAAATGGATACAAATATAAGTAAATTTATTTTATGACGACGAAAACGATATACTTATGTGCTACGTATCAGAAGAAAAATTCGTGCTGATTAAAACCCTCTTGAACTACCCAATGCAAGGTAAGGAATAATAAAAATAGGGCAGAACAAAGAAACGTTTTGTTATTTTTAGATCACCTAAAATTATAAAAAGTTCTATATCATAAAAAAATTTACTTTCCTATCTACATACATAATTTTTTATGTATACCCAGCAAAAAATAAATGAACGCGATCAAAATGAAATAATGTTTCCTGCTCTCTTGAGCATTAGTTCCTTCGAATGTATTCATTCATGTATCATCGCAAATCATTTTCATAAAACAAGTTTTACCTCGAACAAATAACAAGAGTACAGCAGCTCAGTGGTAGAGAGTGTGCCTTGAGAGTGAGAACAGCTCGGTTCGTATCCTGCGGCAAATTTTATTATTTATTTGTTTGTTTTGTATTTACGTGAAAAAACATCATCGAATCAGGGAACTTGCATAGGTTAAATTCATTAATTTGAATGGATATCAAAGTATTGAAATTCTCGCACAAACACATGATCTCCAATGACAAGCTAATTTAAGAATCATGTATGTTTCACCTAAATCGAACCAATGTGTCATCACTTGAACCCATGATTCAACACATATTTTGTCATGTTTTTTTAAGGTATTAAAATTGCTTCAAAAAATTTAAAATGTTAACATTTATTCTCTTTAATGTTTATCTAAATGTTTTATTTTTAGTTAACACGTGTCAAAGTTAATACGAATTAAAAAAAATTAGCAGCAACGAAATGCATTTGAATGTGTTAAACCAACAACAATAAATTTTTTAAATAAAATAAAATGTTAACACTATTTCACATAAATAAAATTAAATAAATTAAAAAAGGCATATCCCTTTAGAGGGAGGATTTTGGGTACCATGAAATAAGTCGCAAATGAAATAACTCCCAATGAAATAACTCCCAACGAAAAGAAAATCAGTCCATATCAGAAAGAAATAAAAACTTCCAATTGTTAAAACGAAATAACTCCCAATGAAGTCTAAAAAAAATTAAAGTATTTCCCAAAAACTGAAATAAGACCCAATGACATGTCGCAACAAAAATTAAATAACTTCAATGAAATAATTCCCTAGAAAAATTAAATAACTCCCAAGGCAAATAAATAGAAACAAAAATCAAACAACACATTATTAGCGGGATAACTAGTCACTCCATTTGAATTTTTCCACAACCTACATCTCGATCTAAAGTTCTTATGCATCAGCGGTCTTTCTCATTTCATGGAAATACGCATAACGGAGATGGCAACTGAAGATTTTCTGCATAGCTGCACTTCGCCGGGATTTTCTCCACCATGGTATTTCCCGACACGGCGCACAGTGGGATTTTTTGTGCAATAAGTCATTTATTCGAACCATAAAATATAAAAATGTAATGATGCAGTTTTGAAGAAAATTGATTCAGTATGAAGAATCCATAAATTGTATCCCAAAAAACGTTTATTTGTCTTTGAAATAATGAAGTAAAGTCACATGTAAATTTTGCACCAAAATATTAAAAACTGTTTATTTACGCACTTCTATAGTGTTTGTACGTAAGATAATTTTATTGCTTTGATTTAAATAGCAATTTTTCCAAATATGGCTTTTTCTGCGCATTGTAAAAAAATTATAAAGTTCGCTCATATGGTTTAAATGATATGATAGAATAAAATTTGTTCTATAATGTGTCGTGATTGCAAACTTCCTTGAAAGAAAAAAATGGTTGCTCGGTCGTGCTAAGTGCTCCCCCGCTATAATACAATGAAAGGTAAGACTCCATACTATCAATTTAAAAAAAGAATTTAAATAATTAAAAACCTTTTATAAAATCATAAAATTTGATGTGTGTGAAGTTAAATTTTAAAATTTATGACCCTTGTGCTTTAACAGAGCTCTGTTAAGCTATAAAAATTCGACTAATGCCTTTCCAAAGGACTTTTCCATTAAATGTTACAACCGAGACGGAACAAAATAAAGCAAATTTATAGATAAGGTCTTCCTTTATTAAGGCCCATGAACCTATTACTGAAAAACATGAATTTGAACCAAATACCGTCAAGTTTTCAACTTGCAATTTTCTAAGGGTTACGCACTTCTTTTTTTTTGGGAAGGAGGCGATGTTGGCGGATAAAAGTGGTCATCTATTACGGACCACATAGTACTCTAAAAACGTGCATACTCAGAATTTCTGAAAGTTCGAGTTTTCAGGAGATTTTTACAAAATTTTACATTTGCTCAACTACAATAAGATTTTCCAAGAAGTGACCAATTTTTTTTAGGAAGGAGGCGATGCGGGCGGACAAATATGGTCACCTATTATGGACCACATAGTACTCTAAAATCGTGCATACTCAGAATTTGTGGAAGTTCGAGTTTTCAGGAGATTTTCGAAAAACTTTAAATTTGCCCAACTATATTAACATTTTCCAAACAAAATTTTTTTAGGAAGGAGGCGATTCTGGACCACATTCTACTCTAAAATAATATAGAATAAGATCTCTTTTCTCTTCTCTCCTACAAACATTAGACTTTGCAAAGTAAAATTTTGTGTGGAAGAACCGTCTTTATTTAGGAGAAACGAAATGCATAAAATCAACAAACAAATAAAAATTCTTCATACTTATGTGCTAACAATATAAAATGAATGAGAAAAGAAATCGGATTTATAAAAAATTATACAAAAAGTGATTTAATTTGTTGGATGAATATCAAAAGGACTTCGAAGTTTTGTTTTATTCAAGTTCACTTGACTCAAAATTCTTTTGACATTTGCAAATGAATGTGGTAAAGACATTTCATATTAATTTAACTTAGGGCTGCAAAATCAAATTCAAAATAAGATCGTTTTATATAAGATATTCTATTCCAGAATCTTGCCAAAGTTACTTCTTCTTTTTCTTTAATGATGTCTTCTAAGTTCAAAAATTTTAACTCTCTAAACTGTGAGTCGTTCACACATAAAAGAAACAAAAAGTAGTAACAGTAACAGCAAAAATGTAAAAAAAATAACTATAATTGGAGTTGAAAAATCTGCGTTCTTAGGCCAAAAATCTTCAAATCTGGATTTCGTCTTTTTGGAGGTTAAAAATCTGCAAAATCCAGATAAATCTGCATTTCTGGCAACCGTGATCGGGATACTCATGTGAAACTGCGGTAAACTATGTGATAAACAGATGGAAAAAGTTATATAAAAACCAGAAAATATTAGCAATCTTCCTCGATTTTAAAAGGGTAAGTCCGGGAGAATTCATATAACTGAAACATTTTGAATATCAATTTAATTTTATTAACTGATATAGTGTATTCTTGAACACTGTCGTCAAAGGGGTACCACAAAGTAGAACAGAGTTGTAGAAAGTGAATCATTTGTTTTTCAGGAGCTGCGTGAAAGGGACAACTGCAGTATATTTGTTATTAAGATGTTAACAAAATAATCAAAACAAACAAGAGAAAATCTGTATTTTGTGAAACGAACACGTGTGCATGCATACATATGTACATACATACACATTTAAAAAATTATATTAAAGAATTTGTTGAATTGAATTAAAATAAGAAAAATTTAAAATTTTAAAAAACCCCCGAATATATCTAGAACAGATTTGATATCTTCTAAACGGCTGGACCGATTTTCTTCAAACATAGCTAAGAGCACTCTCGATCAAGTCACAGACACACATACACACACTACAAACTTATAACATCCTTTTTTTAGTCGGGGTCAGAGTAGCAATCCGTACCGGCGCGCCTGGCGGCTAGCCAGTCAGCCGATTTTTTTCGACAAGGAGAGCCGCCGCCGAACCACTCGGCTTATCGGCGGCTTAGTACTCAGCCAATATTTTGTCTTTTATTTTTTATACTTTTTCAAATGTCGTAATTAATATGAAAGCGAGCGTCCCGGAAAGATAGTTGTTTTTGCTTCCACATAAAAAGAAAATGTTTATGTGAACGGTAACGTAGCTGCGACAACACTCACGTTCTCTTTTGGAGTCCCTTCTAAAATACATGCACGTTTACTAGACTTTTTTGTTTAAGCAGTCAGGCGACTTTTTGATAATTAATTGTTCAAAGCTTTTTGTTTGTTGATCCGTAGCAGTGTTCCAATAAAGTAATTAATTTTAAATTGAATCGGAAAGCTTAAATCAAATTTATGTAGAAGGCAATCATGAAAAAAATTCCGCTAGAAATTTTTCCCGGGGAAAAATTCCAACTAATAGCAAGTAATAGAGAAAAAATTCTAATTTGAAAAATTAAAAATTTCTCGCGAAATTTTATTCATAATTGCCCTGATAGTCTAGAATATGTTTCTATGGTTTAACAAATAATTTACGAAGCTATTTTTTAGGACATCAATTACTGCAATATTCAAACTATTGCAAAATAAATAATGTTACAACGTGGTGATTCAATAATTCACGTATTTTTCTAAAAACAGACTGGGTTAAAACTTTTTTCAAATGCTTAAACAAATCGGCGTTAAGCCGTTGAGCCGCCGCCGCCGAAAATATTTGTCTTTCAGCCGCCGCCGACATTTTTTGCTCGGCTTGCTACTCTGGTCGGGGTTTAAAAATAGAATGTGAAATAGATTATTGGTATCGAAAATTTATTAAAATTTGTTTGCAAATGATTACCGACATATTATTTCATGTAAATTTAATGTGATTTGGATGAATTTGAATCAACCTTTTGGCATGTTGATTTTTCATTGGTATATTTTCTTTGTTATATCTCGAAAGCTACGATAGATAGACTCCAAATTCCAAAAGTATACAAATACTGCTAAAAAATATTTTTTCGATATCGGTACTTTTAAGGGTTAAAAGCGAGTAAAAACTGAATTTTGGTACCTTATTAGCACTCGACATATCTTCTTAATTATTGAACGTAACAAAGTTTTTTAGCGCGTTCTTTTCTTCTGGACAAAACCGCGAATGGGTTTTGGTACTTTTTGAAAACTCGCACCCTTAAAAAGGGTAAAATCGCGCCCGTTTTCGGTACTTTTTTTCTAAATAAGGTACGTATTACATACATTTAAAAATAATTTACTATGACTTCCTACCAGTCAGTAGAAGTTGGGATAATATAACGTATGTTTTTGCTGAAGGGCCCAAAGTGTGCTAAGGGGGTAAAAAGGGTAAAATTGCTATCTCGGAAACTACATTAGATAGACTAAAAATTCTAAAAGGACAAGAATGTTGGTAATAAGCAAGTCGATATGTATTTGGTACTTTTTTGATATGTGTAATTTTAGGGGTTTAAAGGGGGTAAAAACTGAATTTTGGTACCTTTTTTGCAAACGACATATCTTCTAAATTATTGATTGTATCAGAAAGATTTTGGTGCGTTCTTTTCTTCTGTACAGAATCTCGAATAAGTTTTGACACTCTCTGAAAATTTGCAGCTATAAGGGGTAAAATTTTACCCGTTTTCGGTACTTTTATGTTAATTATTTAACGTATACATACATATAAAAATAGTTTGCTATTGCTTCCAACCGCTCAGTAGAAGCTGAGGTAAGAAAATTTATTTTTTTTCGAATCGCCCAAAATAAGGTACTTAAAGGGTAAGTCCGGGAGAATTCATATAACTGAAACATTTTGAATATCAATTGAATTTTATTAACTGATATAGTGTATTCTTGAACACTGTCTGTTGTCAAAAAGGTACTTTGAATATTAATTTGGTACTTTTCAAAAAATTCTTTTCGGAAAAAATTAATTTTCTCAAAATAAGTAAATATTTTTGGAAACGGCACTTTTTTGTGAAATGGCACATTTCTGAAAATCTAATTATTGAAAATGTATTTTTGATATATAAAAACTTTTGGATGAGATAATTGTTGAAATATGTACCTTTTGGCAATAGTATTTTATAAGAGAGTGCTCTTTCAAAACAAGTACATTTAAGAAAAGTTATTTACACTTAAAAAGGTGCTTTAAGAAAAAGAAGTTTTTGGGAAAAGTAATTATTTAAGAAAAGAACTTTTAAGCAAAAAATTCTTTTCAGGTTAGATACTTTTTTGAATCGGTGCTTTATTCAAAAACATACTTTCCATAAAATGTGGTATTTGAAAATAGATGCTTTTTGAGAAATGTGCTTCTTGAAAAAGGGTCCTTTTTATAAAAATGACTGTTTGTTTTTGGAAATAGGCCTTTTTTGAAAAAAGGACTTTTTGAGAAATGTACTTTTTGAAAAAGGGATTTTTTGGAAAAAGTACTTTTTTGTTTAATGAAATTACATGTGTTTGTATGTAATGTCTTGTGTTTTATATTAGTTTTAGGTCAGTAAATTTCATAAATTTCTTTATATTTTTATTTTTATATCGATATTTCGTTAACCTTTGGTTAACTTCTTCAGGATTATTCTTGTTTTTTTTTTGTTTTATCACCAAGTTGAAGATTTTTGACTGCATTTATATTTGCTGCTGCTAAATTGGTTTCTCTGCTACCTTTGCCGCTGCTGTTTTTATTTTGCCGTACGGCTATCTTAACTACTTAATTATTTTTGGTTACATTTGCTTTACCTATTGAGATGACTGCACAAATGCAAGAAGAACATTGGTAAAGGAGGCAGTGTTCAGTGTAAGGCTTGTTTGCATTGGTTCCATATACAATGTGTGGGTATTTCAGAACAATTCTCCAATATGATGGCTAAGCAGAATGCAGTCTTTTATAGATGTGAGTCGTGTAATAATAACGCGCAGTCTCCATCTGACTGAGATCTGATATCCGTGCAGTTTCTTTAAAAAATGGATGATGACATTGCCCATTATGCTACACATATAAAAAGCTTGGAAAAATGTGTTGAGAAGAAGATCAAGAAACTTGAGAGTACTAACAATAATCTTTATCACAGAATGAATAGAGTTGATGTTGTGATTTTTGTTTTACTGCCTAACATTGTTGACCTTGAAAAAATTGTTATTGATCTGTATGCATTTTATTTTATTAGTATTGATGCTCTGGATATTCATCATGCTTGCTACATGAACAATAATAAATCTGTTCTTGTGAGGTTCTGTAATGTTCGTATCAGAGACCGTTTGATGGCTGAATACAATAAAGGCCGGTCCCTGAAGCTGAGTGACATAGTTAGCAGTGATATTAACTCGAGAGTTTACTTGAATGATCATTAATCAATTAATTTCATCTGCAAACGGCTCCTGATTAAGTAAAAAAATAAAAAATTAAAAATTTTGAATACGGACAAGCCGAAGGTATGTATTACTTATTCTAATGGATCCCAAGCTGTAAAGACTTACGACGAGTGTGAAAAGCTTCTCTCTGGCCTTGAAGAATAATTTTTTTAATATTTGTTTTTAATCTAATTTTCTTCCATTTATTTGATTTGCTGATTAATTAGCTTTATTTAGATATGAAATTTTTAGCTAAGAATTTTTAAGTTTAATTTTAATTTTTATAATATTAACTTTCTTTGCAGGTTGTTCTTTATGGTTCCCCGCTATGTTTTTTTTATGTCACATAATAATAATAATAATAATCTTGGTGCGGCTGGTGGTGGTTCTTTTATTAAGAATGTGTTACATCGTTTTAGCCATCAGCTGAAGGGGACACATCTTAATTGCCGCTAGAGTATTAGTCCTACTGCTGGTTTTTCAAGAATTGATGAGTTAAAATGCATTTTAAATTAATCTAAACTTGACCTTTTTGCAATTTCAGAAACATGGTTAAAGAAGCATGTTTCTACTAGATCAGTCAATATCCCAGGCTATAAATTTCGACGAAATCATCGTACGGGTTCAAGGAGAGGTGGTGCAGGGTTGTATGTGTCCAACAGGATTAAACATAGGTTTGTTTTCAAAGTGGATGAGGCTGGCGTCTGTGAGACTCTTTTTGTTGAACTCTATTTTGGTAGGTCAAAAGTTTTGTTTGGTGTTGTGTACCTTCCCCCATGTTGATAGTGTCACCTTTGAGGATAGACACTATCCTCACTATACTATATTTTTAATTTATTCGAATATAATTATGGTTGGAGATTTCAATTACAATTTATTTGACGCCTCTAAGGACGACTTTTTGAGTTTAAGATTAGAGATTAAATTAACCTTAATCTTCATTCGCAATTTTTGGGTAGTCGATTATATTGGTTTACTTGCTAGTTTAAGCGGCCAATCGTGGTGGTTTAATCTTACTTTAGTATTGACAAAAAGCACTTGTGAAACATATAACTATTTTTAAAAATTATATGTTAAAATCATTAACAAACACTTAAATAAATGTATATATATTTTATACTATATTTATATTTCTTTCAACACGCGCAATATTTTACTTGTAAATAATAAAATATGACAGTTTCTTCTTCTTCCCAGAAAAAATCAAGGTGTATTGATAACATGTACGACTTTTGCACAGAAAATGTTGCCACTATTTTGTTCCTCAGTATGGTAATACTACACATAACAAGAAGTTTAAACTACCACTCAAAAACATCAAACTCAATTATATGAGATTAAGTTAATTTTCGGATTAGCTAATTAGAGAAATAAACTAATCTTAATCTCGAACCCAAAAAGTCGCCCTAGGGCATACAATTTTCGTTCAATGTATACTAGAAACAATTTTTTTTTATCTCTTATAATAACAGACCATCTCATTTTGATATAGTCCATAACTCAACATCTAAGTGACCATGCAATTATGAACTTTTCTGAATGTGTGTGAAGTTAGCTCCGTCACTGTTAACTTAACAGAGCAGATATTTGATAACATTTTCAAGCAAAATTATTAGTGTACAAATAGTAACTTAATGGTGGGATTATACGGCTAATTGGGGTCGAAAGGCAAGGGTTCAAATATTTCAGAACTATATAGATTGTATTCAGAAACGATACAGTTTTTGAGATATATGGCTTTCAATAATGTGTAATAATACATTTTCATATGTATATGGAAGCTTTTTTGGTGGTCAAAATTTCGGCCAAAATCGAAATGGTGGTGTTATACGGCCAATTGGTGTCGAAAGCCAAGGCTTCAAATATTTCAGAACTATATAGATTGTATTCAGAAACAATACAGTTTTTGAGATATATGACTTTCGAAAATGTGTAATAATGTGTCATGTTAGGAAAACCCTATCAATGCAACTCTGATCGTCTCTTACTGAACATACGACAAATAATGACAAATGTCAGTAGTTTTGAATCTAACGATTATTCAACGACGCTACGCAGTAAAACCAGACGTGTGAAAAAAACCTAAAACAAATATTGTAACTTTTCTTTATTCATTTATTTTAAATAAAAATCTTTAAAACCAATATCGTTTCATCCTAGACAATTCAGCAGAGGGATAAAGAATTCTGTTATTCGCTTGCATCGGATTGGACTCTCAGAAATCATCAGAATTATCGTCGCATGGTATGACACAGTGTATACGACTGCTGGAAAATCAAGTAGCCAACACTCAGTCCTTGCTAGAACGGTATAAACCATCCGAATTTGACCCAGTAGATGTGTCATCACCATTGCAAGCGTTCCTTACGCCAAATGTATCACCAGGTCGTGCTCACGCATATGAAAATGCAGCAACATCTTCTTTAACATTGGAGTCTGGTCATGTTACCAGTACCCAGAATCGCCCATCTGAAACAACAAATACTGTTTTATCTTCTTACAACGTACCCCACAATCCACAAACGTCTAATTACGTCTATGTATTATATACGTGAAGCTTTCACGTACATAATATTCCATCATCAATGAAAGCTGTACCCTCACTCTACAACACACTACATCCTCAAAAAAATAATAACTACGTCCCCAACATTCCGTCAACTACTACTTTTTGCAACAGGTAACTCCAAAGTTCGATCAAGCAATAGCACCAAGCAACGGCTGTTTTCAACACGTGTTTCAACCACCAATTTACACTCAACGTGAACCAACATACATTCAACATCAATTTACCGTGCCCTCCACTGGAAATATAATGTCAACACAAGTTTCTTCATCACCTGTTTTCCCACAAAATCAGCAAATGATAAATCCATATGGCCAAGTTTGAGAGACTATTTCGCTTTTGCCAGATTTTAAACCATCTGTGGATGACTCTATTAACTCGACGCAAATTTTTAAAAGAATTGGGCTTATAAAGTCGGCTTACGCATGGGACGATCGTTCCGTCGTATTTGCAGTACAACAGAATAATATTGGGTCGACTAACTACAAGAGGTATTTATGTCTTGGTCACAGTTTACTAATAAGTTTCTTTTAGATTTTCCCCACATTGATAATGCCGCCGATTTTCATATAAAAATTACAGCTATGATTCGTCATGTACACGAGTCTCCCCAAGAGTACTATTTTAAAATATGTGCTTTTGGTAAGAAGGGAAATCTGAGCGATTCAGCCATTGCACGACATATCGTCAATGGGATCAACGATCACAATTTGAAGAGGAAAATTTCAAATGAATAACTATAACGAAATTAAAACACCGATGATTAATACCAAAATGAAAAGTAACACGAACGGAACCACAATCAGCACTGCATCAACGAAGAAAGACAACGATACCGCACTGAGTAGAATTAAATGTTATAATTGTGCCAACTTCGTTCATTACACAGTTCAGTGTCCAGAACCTCAGAAAAAACTTCGTTGCGAAATTTGCCACCGAACTTCACACAAAACGGCTGATTGTAAATCCAAGCAGAATGTATATGCAAATGTAAAGAAAATTACTCAGGAAAATTCAGAGTCGACCGACAGACTTTCTAAAACCGTCAAAATAAACAATGTCGCCACTGAAGCGTTTATTGATTCTGGTCCTGATCGTTGCCTAATGAGAAAAACATTTTTCACCCAAGTTGGTTATGCTATAAAATGTAAAGTTGTTCTAAAAGGTTTTGCAGGAGGTGAATACATTTGTGACTCGAAGGTTATTGTAGGCGTTCTAATGGACAATACGACATGTGAAACAGAATTTTTCATTGTAGAAGATTCAATGATACCCGCACATACCCTTATTGGTCGAGACTTGCTATGTCGCCGGGGAAAGCGTACAATTATAGAAGGAGACAAGTGATGGGTACAAAATATTAACGCAATTGAGTCTCATGGAAATTATATGCATGATGAAAGCGAACAACTGAAGATGGTGCTAAGCACACATAAGCAGTGTTTCGCTGAAAACATAAAGGAATTAGGAAAATGTAATTTAATTTAATTTAATTCCATTTGCAAGAAAGTTTCGTATATAAGGCAGAAATCTACATCAACTGACACCACACACAGTGGACCAACACAGAAGAAGTCTGATGATGAAACGACTGGCTGTTCCGTTCAACTATGTGTTGTCAGAATATTTACAACTTTAGCCCGTTAAAATAAATCATAAATATGTATAGAAACAAATGGAGTTCGAAAAATAATAATCAAAAATTAACTTAAATTAATAGCCAGAGGCCTGTCGAAAATTTAAATAAATATACTTAATAGTAAGAAACCAAAAAAGTTTGTCTTAAGTAGAACAAAAAATAAGCAAATTAACTAAGATGTGCATAATTAGTAAAGAATAAACGACAATGGTAAGTCTGTTGTAAATTAGACATGGTAAATTTGGGCTTTCATTACAAAACACGTTTTCACAAATTGAAATACGAGGAATCAAAACAATTCACGTATTCCATTTGCAAGAAAGTTTCGTATATAAGGCAGAAATGTACATCAACTGACACCACACACAGTGGACCAATACAGAAGAACGCTGATGATGGAGGTTTAGTGGCCTTCGAAAACGGCTGGCTGTTCCGTCCAACTTTGATGTTATTTGTTCATTAATAGTTATCACATGTAATTGGCTCGTTCGAATAAATCATAAATATAGTAATTTAGTGCAGTTGGAAATAAAATTGGCCACCACAGAACCAATTTGTACAAAAAAATACAAGATACCATTTGCAAAACGACATATTGTAGACAATATCGTAACGGAACTTCTTGAAAATCATATAATCATATAATAATATAAATCATATAAATCATAAATATAGTAATTTAGTGCAGTTGGAAATAAAATTGTCCACCACAGAACCAATTTGTACAAAAAAATACAAGATACCATTTGCAAAACGACATATTGTAGACAATATCGTAACGGAACTTCTTGAAAATCATATAATTCGTAAATCTGATTCGCCTTATGCATCCGGAATAGTTCTTGTAGAAAAGAAAAATGGGGAGCATCGTCTGTGTGTGGACTACAGCAAACGAAATAAAATCACCGTAAAAACACCATGTCCTATGCCAATATTGGACGAACAATTCGCTCAACTCGCCGGAAATTGTTACTTCACCACATTAGACTTGCGGGTTATCACTAGGGAAAGGATTTTCATGCATTTTAAAATAACTTTTTATGTACATAAAATATGCAGTAAAAATATAAAAATATGTATTTAGAACTAATAATATGCATAAATAATATGCATTTATCAACATTTTTTTTTAATAATATGCATTTATCAACTTTTTTCAATATTTAATAACATTAAAAACTTAAAAAATCTGGTTCATTGCTTTCTTAACAAACATTTTGTCATTAAAAACTTAAAACAACAAAAAAAGCTCAGATTCAATGCTTTCTTAAGAAATATTTTTTTCAAATCATATGAAATTCAAAGTTAAGCCTAACTTTTATTTAAATACATAAATGGATAAAATGAACGTTCCAACTCAGCAGAAGTTATCGCTGCGAACTTAAATGCTGCTATTTCGATTGTGGAATATTCAGCTTCTAAATTTTAGTTGTTAGAACTATAAACTATTTATAATTTTTTGTATAACTATTTCTAATTTATTTTCAGAGCAGAAATTTTTTACCGCATCTTCAATTAATTCAACTTCAGCTGTTAAAGTAACAAAAGCCTCTAATTGGGCTATAGTGTGAACAAGAAAGCACAGATATCAATTTAGCGCTAAGTTTTTTGACTTTAAAATTTTTTCAATTTTATTAATAGAAATAAAGTATCTGACAGCCTTCTACCACGTTCCCCATCTAGTTATTATAAGATGTATCCGTATCGTATCACTCAATATTTTTCATCAAAGGCTGCAAATGCGGTCGCAAATTTTTCATGATTTCTCCCCTTTTTGTTCTTAGACAGTCGTTAAAATTCAGCTTTTAAATACTTTGCAACTAATAAAAAAACCAAAATTTGATTTATAGCAGGAAAAAAACTAAAAAAATGTATTAAAAATATATATTTATAATGAAATATGCAAAAATATGTATTTATTATAAAATATGCAAAAATATGTACTAACAAATCGATGCCATTTGTTGATTAGCAAAGATATTTTATTTACGTTTATCTACGACCAACGACAAAAAACATGTATTTACATGAAAATGCTTTCCCTAGTTATCAACAAATAGAAATTGAAGAGGAGTCTAAAATGTTCACGGCTTTCGTCACCTCGGAAGGTCACTATGAATATAATTGAATGCCGTTTGGCTTAGTGAATGCTCCCGCCGTTTTCCAAGCCGTAATGAATCGCATATTAGTATTTATGAACCCGGGTGAAGTATTAGCGTATCTCGACGACGTTGTAATTCCCAGCAAAACTGTAAAAGAACACAGATCGTTTAAATAAGTTCTTTGATGTACTCGCACACTGTGGACTCACATTGCTTTTGAACAAATGTAAATTCCTGGAAGAGGAGATATCATACTTAGGTCATGTTGTGAACAAAACTGGTATCACGTCCGGAAACGAGAAAATTAACGTTATTAAAAACTTCAAGGTACCAACAAATACCACAGAGGTGTGCCGTTTTCTAGGTCTGACTGGTTTCTTCCGTAAATTTGGTGAAAATTACTCTATAATCTCAAGACCTCTTACTGAACTTCTACGTAAAAGTGAGTCGGATAGCTTCAAATGGGGGATTCTCAGAATCAGTCGTTTAGTGGAAATTCTTTGCAGCAAGCCTGTCCTCACAATATATAGTTTAACAGCACAACACGAGGTACATACGGATGCCAGTAGTTTGGGCTTAGCTGGTGTTCTCTTACAATCTACTGAGGATGTCATGTGGCACCCCGTCTTTTAATTTTAGCAGACATTGCTCGGACACGGAAGCAAAATATCATAGCTTCGAGTTGGAAGTGCTGGCCGTTGTGGAGACTTTGGAGCGTTTTCGCATTTATCTGTTAGGAAAAGATTTTCGAGTGGTGACGGATTGCGCAGCAATAACAAAAATTAAGGCTACTAAACAGCTTCAGCCACGGTGGTTGCTAAGGTTATTAGAGTTTGATTGTGAGCTGGTGCATCGTGAAGGGTCTCGTGTGGCTCACGTAGATGCTTTGAGCAGATCACCCGACTTGCCGGCCGTTGAACCCGAACCTTGTTTTGTCATGGACATAAAGGTGGGTAGTGATGACTGGGTATTATTAATGCAACTCAAAGACGAGAAACATCTGAACGTGATCAAAACTATGCGCAAAGAAATAAAATCTGACCAATACTCGCACCTCAAACTGGCGTACGTACTGAAAAATAATCGTTTATATCGCGAAACGTTATATCGAAAACTGGTTATTCCCAACGCAGTACGATGGAGAATTGCTAAATATTGTCATGATGACGTGGGACACTACGGATTAGAGAAGAGTTTGGAACGAGTTCAAAAAAATATTTGGTTTTCACGTATGCGCAAGTATATGAAAGAGTATATATCAGCTTGCGTGGAATGTTGTTAAAAACAAACGAAGGGCGCAAAGCCCGAAGGTAATTTGTATAGTGATTTAGAACCGATGCCTTTCCGCCAAATACATGTAGACCATCTGGGAGAGTTTATTAGAAGTAAACGAAGTAACAAGCATGTCCTGGCTATTTCTCATGCTTTCGCAAAATATGCTGTCATCAAGGCTGTTCGAAATACGAAATCTGTACCAGTTGTAAATTGTTTGAATGAGATGTATAGCTATTTTGGTCTACCAAAACGCATAATTTCTGACCGTGGCACGGCTTTAACTTCGAAGATTTTCGAACAGTATTGCAACGATAACTGTATTCAACACATTAAGAATGCTGTACGTACACCTAGGGCCAACGGCCAAGTGGAACGGCTCAACCACACCATATTGTCATATCTCCGTACTACCAAGGAGCATCCAACAGACTGGCACACGTGAATTTATACAAAATGCAGTGGTCGATTAATTCTCAAAAGAATGGGACATCGGGTTTTAGTCCAAATGAGCTTATTTTCGACTACAAACCAATTGACGATGTAATACAAAATCGTATTTTGGCAGCGATACAAAATGATGACTGAGCAGCAACATCTTTCCCAATGAGTGAGAAAAGGCAAATGGCAATCGAAAACATTGAAAGGGAACGATAATGTTGGAAGAAGAGCTTTGACGAGAAGCACAGCCAACTTACCTCGTATAACGAAGGCGATGTAGTGCTCATTGAAAACGAATCTTCAGCAACCGGTGAATCACGAAATGTTACCAAAATATCGGGGTCCTTATGTCGTGACACGCGTAATTGGGAAAGATCGATACTTACTTGAGGAGATACCAGGGGTTCAGATAACAAATCGTAAATTTTGTTAAGTTTTTAGTTCTGACAAAATGAAAAGATGGTGCAATGGTTCTTTTGAATTTGATGACGGCGAGGGTGAGGTCGAGGACGATCTGACGTCAGAAGTGGCCGAACTGTCAAGTTAGGAAAACCCTATCAATGCAACTCTGCTCGCCTCTTACTGAACATACGACAAATAATGACTAATGTCAGTAATTTTGAATCTAACGATTATTCAGACGTGTGAAAAAAACCTAACACAAATATTGTAACTTTTCGTTATTCATTTATTTTAAATAAAAATCTTTAAAACTAATATCGTTTCATCATTGACAAATGCATTTTCATATGTATATGAAAGCTTTTTTTGTTGGTGAAAATTTCGACCGAAATGGTGGGGTTATACGGCTGATTGGGGTCGAAAGCCAAGGCTTCAATTATTTCAAAACTATATAGTTTGTATTCAGAAACAATACAGTTATTGAATACCCCACCGTTTCGATTTTGGGCGAAATTTTGATTTGGTGGTCGATTGGAATGCTTTTTTTAGGTTTTTTGTCTAACTTTGACTTTTCATCATTTAATTTTTGCAGTGTTGATGATTAATGCTCCACATTAAACTATATTTTTCAACAGCTTTTGTTATTTGTATCGAACGAAGTGACCTCTGCTCGCATTTCAAGGGACTTGGCTTTTACTGCTTTTTTATCATATCCTTCTGATTATAATAGAACATTTTGTAAATATCGAAACTGTCTGAAGAGGATTATTCGTAGAGAAAAATACGTTTTTTTTTCTAATTTGCTTATTGGTCTTGATTCTTCAGGTGTGTGGAGAATTTTAAGGAGTGCTGGTTGTGTTGCTCATCCTGATTCTTTGTGTGAATATAATGCAGACTTAATCAATGATTTTTTTGTTTCAAATACCAACTGCAGTAATTATGCTTCAGTTGATTTTGGCAATTTTATTGTAAAAATTACTTTTTAATCGCTATTTCTCGATTTTTATTTATTCCTCACAAAATAAGTTATTTCTTGATTTTTATTTATTCCTCACAAAATAAGAATTGTTTTTTGATTTTTATTTATTCCTCACAAAATAAAAGTTATTTCTTGATTTTTATTTATTCGTCAAAAAAAATAAAAATCAGTGAATCTGTAGGTAGTCCATGTAACATGGAGTACCTTTTTTTATTGCCTGTGCACGTAGGACACAGGCAATATTAGTGTGATTTTTTTAGTTTAAATTTGGAAAATAATTGTTATTTGCGATCCCTGGATTTTGGGGATTTAGCGGATTCTGATTTGTGGTTTTCTTTTCGTTGTGTAACTAAACCTAAAGTTTTCCAAGCATTGTGTAGGGTAAAGTCTAATGTACTTGGTGTTGATAATGTTTCCATTAAATTTATTAAACTCATTTAACCTTACTTATCTGATTACTTCGTCTCATTTATTAATAATATTTTAACCACCTCTGTTTTTCCCACGGCTTGGAAGACTGCACGTGTCGTCCTAAGTCGAAGGTGGTGCATGGACCTGAAGATCTTAGGCCCATATCGATCCTTTCCGCCTTGTCCAAGATCGTGGAATATATGTTGAAGTTACTGTTATCTGATAAGGTTCTACCATCTCTGTATGAATCCCAATTTTCTTTTCGTTCTGGATACAATACAACATCCTTGATTTTATGTATGACTGACCTTATTAGGGAAGGCCTTAACTTTGACGAACTTTGTGTGGTAGTTTATCTTGACATTTAAAAGGCCTTTGATTCAATTGACCATTATAAATGGTTTTTAACCTTAGTAACGAACTTAATTTACCTATATCTCCTTGAAAACTTATCTTGTCTTATCTGAATGGTAGATCCGAATTTGTTTCTGTAAATGGAACTAACTCGAATATTAAATCGCTAGGTGCAGGTGTTCCTCAGGGATCAGTTTTAGGCTCACTATCAGTGCTGCCACAACAAAAAAAATTTTACAACCAAAATTCACTTTAAAAGTTACCAAATGAGAAAAAATATAACTAAATTTCAATATGTAGTATTTTTATTAAACGAAACAGTGATTTCATGTAAATTTAAGCAAATAACTTTTAAATTTTAGACTAAAATTAGTTCATAAATTTCATTTAAAAAAATAATTTTTTTTAACCTTGTACTTTAACAGAGCTCTGTTAGGGTGTTAACATTTTCGTTAAATGATGCAACCGAGACGGGAAAAATTAATGCAAACTTACAGATAAGGTGTTACTTTATTAAAGCCCACGAATTTATTTCTGAAAAACATGAATTTTAACCAAATATCGTCAAGTTTTCCACTTGGAATTTTCTGAGGGTTACGCACTTTTCTTGGGAAGGAGGCGATGCGGGCGGACTAGGGATGAAACGATACCACTAAGGTATCGATACTCTAACTTGATACGGCATCGGTTCAAAAGTATCGCTACATACTCAGTATCGAATAAAAAGCATCGATACTTACTTGTATCGGTCAAGCTTTTCACATGATTTAAAGTAGTGAAAACAAAACTAAATACCCACCAAATCAAATGCTTTTAATTCGTAAAGAATTCTTAATGACTAGTCGACAAAATCTTCAGATTTCGGAAGCGATTAATATAAGAATAAACTAATTGTTTAAATTTCTTTCAGACGAGTTTTGGTAGAATTTATTTATGAAAATACTCCTTCAACAAATTAATTTTTCTGAAAAGGAAAAATTTTTAAGTTCAATTTTGTTAAAAACATACCATAAAAATCGCCGATAAATTAATTTATCGCCAGCAAAATCGACATGTCGCCAAATCAAAAACATAGATGCCACACAAAGTGGAAAAATCGCTACGTTTGGGCTGGATTGGAGCAGAAGATATAGTCGAGATGGCATTTTAAATGTTTGTGCAAATTCGTTTTGTTTCCGCAATAACGCACGCTTTAAAAAAAATTTTGCAGCTCGCAATTTTATCGCCTTTTTTATAAAATATTTGATTTGGGTGGTCCCATTTTCACGAACTTACTCTAATATACATACATACATATATTCTAAATATAAATTTACATTTAACACGAACAAATAAAATTGTGTTACAATGGTTAAACTGTGTTAAACTGGTTAAACATGTTCAACTTTTTTGTAGCCAATAAGAAATGAGTATATTTGACCGATACGAGTACTTTTTACCGATACCTACTTGGTACTCGGTAGTAGAGTTCGATACCAAAAGTACTTGGTTTCTAAGAAAAAGTATCGAGTATTTACTTGTATTTACTCGTATCGTTTCATCCCTAGGGCGGACAAAAGTGGTCACCTTTTATGGACCATATAGTACTCTAAAAAAGTGCATACTCAGAATTACTGGAAGTTCGAGTTTTCAGGAGATTTTCGAAAAACTTTAAACTTTTAAGATGTGATCAATTTTTTTTTAGGAAGGAAGTGATACGGGCGGACAAGTGTGGTCACCTCCTATGGACCACATAGTGCTCTGTAGTACAGAGTTGCGACCATTTAGTTAAATTAAAAGTTGTTGACAGTGCTGTAAAAGAAAAGTATTGTAAACAAGTGAGTAGCAATCAAGGCGAATTCATGACAGGTGGCTGCACTAGCGATTTTAGTCACAGCTGTTTTATTTTCATTTGCCTTGGTAGCAATCCTAAAAATTTAAGAACATAAAAGCTTAAAAAGTATAACATAAAAAATATGTACATGTGTATCATTATTTTGGCGAAAAAAATAACCAAAATGAGAAAAATATTCACATCTCCACATTAAAGAAAAAAATTACCACTTTTTGTTAGAAATAACCAAAAACGGCAGCCCTGCTCACTATTATTCATCATGTATATAAATAGTCTTAATGATTCTGTCAACTCCTATATTTGTAGAGCTTTCATATATGCAGATGACGTTTTTGTATTATTTAAATGTGAACGTAATTTTTCTGATGTGCTGGAAAGCAACATTAATTTTTGTGTTCATCAATGGAGTAAATCTAATTAACTTCGTTTAAATATTGCTAAAACAAAAGCCATTGGTTTTAGTAAATCGTCCCGTTTTGTCTTTGATTTTGTTATAAGTTTAAATGGTATCACTATCGATTTTGTTGACAGCCTTTTGGTGCTGGGTGTTGTTGTTGATAACAAGCTTTCTTTCGTTCCTCATTTTAACACATTGCATGAAAAATCGTTTGCTTTTTGAGTAGGTTATTCTCGACAAATTTATATTTACCGAGACTGACTCACGCCTTACTAATGCCTCTTGTTCTATATAGGCTCGAGGCTGAATCGGGTGCTAATGCATCCAATGTGTCTAAACTTAAACGGATTGTCAACATGATGGTCCCTTTTGTATACAACATTACTTTTCGTGACCATATTTCATAATTTGTATGTCAGTTTCTTGGCTGTTCGTTTCAAAACTTTCTTGTTTTAGGAATAAAATTTTTTTCTACGGTGTCATTAGAAGTGGCAATCCAATCACTCTTCGTAATAGATTTGTTTTCTCTCGGTCAGTTAGAAATCCACAGGTTTTTATTCCTAGAATACCTTGTTATGCTTTTGAAAAATCATTTTTAATTCGTGTTGCCCGATCTTTTAATCATTTACCAAGCAACCTCAGAAATTTCCAGTTAACGATTTATAAATATCGTAAAAACTATGAGAACATTTTTTGAATATGTCAAGCATGCAGACCACTGCTTAATTGGAGCTGGTTATTATTATTTTTAACCTTTATTTTTCCTAACTTTAATTTTTATCTAAACGGCTGGGGAGCAGAGTAGCAAGCCGAGCAAAAAATTTAGGCGGCGGTGGCTGAACGGCTTAACGTCGATTTGTTTAAGCATTTGAAAAAAGTTTTAACCCAACCTGTTTTTAGAAAAATACGTGAATTATTAAATCACCACGTTGTAACATTATTTATTTTGCAATAGTTTGAATGTTGCAGTAATTGATGTCCTAAAAAATAGCTTCGTAAATTGTTTGTTAAACCATAGAAACATATTCTAGACTATCAGAGCAATTATAAATAAAATTTCGTGAGAAATTTTTAATTTTTCAAATTAGAATTTTTTCCCCTATTACTTTCTATTAGTTGGAACTTTTCCCCGGGAAAAATTTCTCGCGCAGTTTTATTCATGATTGTCTTATACATAAATTTGATTTAAGCTTTCCGATTGAATTTAAGATTAATTACTTTATTGGAACACTGATACGGATCAACAAACAAAAAGCTTTGAACAATTAATTATCAAAAAGTCGCCTGACTACTTAAAGAAAAAAGTATATATAAACGTGCATGTATTTAAGAAGGATCTCCAAAAGAGAACGTAAAGGCCCAACTATAATATGAATAAGCGAACTTAAGCAACTGTGCGGTTACATATAATACGTAGGTGGCAAACTATAATGTACTTATGGAACTTTTCGTCAAGTTTCGTCAAATGTCATTTGCTTAAGCTAAGTGCCAAACTGAACGCACATTCCGTACGGAAAACACTGTTTGTGCATTTTTTAAACTCAAGCAAACAGCATCAGAAAATATTCATTGATTTGAAACATTTTTTTATTTATTTTTATTTATTTTAAACTCAGAAAAGAAAGCAAAATTTTTATTTTCATTCTTTGTTTTACAATGCACATACACATGAGTTTATTTATTTATGTTCATTGTTGTACTTTTTAGTACACAGAAAAAATTATTAATTAATTTGTGTGGAAAAACTTAATTGATATTATCAAATTGTTTATAGGTGAAAATTTAATTAATTTTTTAATTGCCACTATAAATATTTTAATTAATATTACAAAAGCATTCATATTACTTTTTTGTGTGTAGGCAAAACAAATAAAACAAGTAAAAAAGTGGTCGATATAATTATACGTGAATTTGTAGTAGATTAGGATATTCCAACAACTTAATTTGATTGAATTGCATTCATTTAGTAGCTATAAGAAGAAACAAAATTATTAAAAGATTGTGAACAATACCTATATGTGCAGCTGTGGCTAAATAATAAGTGCATGTAAGTACATTGTGGTCACCTAAAAGTGGCATCTTAATTGCTTAAGTATTTGACAGACTTATCGTTCAATTCTGGCATTAGTTTAAGCCAGCTTATTCATATTATAGTTGGGCCTTAAGTGTTGTTACCGTTACATAAACCGTTCACATAAACATTTTCTTTTTAAGTGCAAGCAAAAGCAACTATCTTTCCGGGACGCTCGCTATCATATTAAATACGAAATTATTAAAAGTATAAAAAATAAGACAAAATATCGGCTGAGTACTAAGCCGCCGATAAGCCGAGTGGTTCGGCGGCGGCTCGGCTTGTCGAAAAAAATCGGCTGACTGGCTAGCCGCCAGCAGCGCGGGAGGGCTTGCTACTCTGCTGGGGGCCATGAAATGTAACGAAATCATATATTTATACACAGATATTTGCATAGTATTTTCATATATTAGTTTTTTAACATTTTTGAAACTAATGAAATTGAAGTTCTACTTATTATTTTTATTGGTTTTATTTTTTCTCTAGTATTAGTATTGAATATTATACTGGTATATCGAGCCTTGAGCGCAACATTATTGTGAGCGACAATAACCAAACTTTACAGGAGAACGTTTTTTTCCTATTATTTCCAAATGTATGGATAAAATTGAAAATGTTTTAATGCAGTTTGTGATAATTTTGTCCTGGCCAGGGATTGGGAGCAAAAAAAATTTTGTATTTTCATATTTGGCACTAGTTATGGCGCTTACGATAATTTTTTTTATATTAATGGAGGCATTTTGTCGCTTACGATATTTTTCGTTTTGTGTTTTTTATCTATTTGAAAAAAAAATTGGTACATTTTGTTTTTTTTTTCATCTGATTACAATTATGTTGCCAAAAGCAAAAACAACAATATTATTTTGGTCATAAATAGGTATTATAATAAATAGTATTATTTAAATATTATAAAGTGTTTTATTAATATTTATGTTAGGTATTTAGTGGATTTTGTAAATATTGGAATCTTTTAATTTGGTACGTGATTTCGTATTTATATTTTTATATTTTTCGCAAATATTTCATGTCTTTTTTTTTTAATATCTTTCGAAAAATAAATAATGACACGGATGCCACAAAAATCAATCTCTAAAATTAAATGTTTTTTTTTTAAACTAAATTGGGGCTGCTAAAAAGCAAATAAAGTCCTTATTAATTTTTCTTGAAAAGCGTTTTCGACATATTCGCAAAAACGAGATAATTTTGTTAAGTTTGTTTACTTACCGCCTGTTTGTGTAGAACGTTTGAGTTAGAAATCTTTGCGTTTCCGTAATAGATTAAAGAAAAGTTGTACAAGTTTCCTTTTATCTATTACAAAAACGCCGAGATTTCTGACTCAAACGTCTTACACAAACAGGAGGTTAAATTACGTTAATTTTACACTGCTGAAAAGATATGTTATTATTTTATCACCTCATATTTATAGTGTATTGATAGGATAATAATTCACTGAGTTACGGCCTTTTAGACATAAAAAAAATAAAATTTTTAGTGAAAACATCCGAAAATTCAAAATCGGATATATTCAGTAAATATGTCGTAACTTTTTAATTTTTTGTCCCATGATAACAATTTTGCGCTTACTAAGTTGGCTACAAAATTTTATTTAAGATACAGGTTTAAGATTAATTTTAGAATTTTTTTGGCCTAACGGTGCAACTTAAAATATTTAATTTAAAAAAAAACTCAAAAACTTTAAATTTTTTTAATCTAATGGCCGCAACTCAATGAATTTTAGTCCGATCAACACATTAAAAAAAATATGGCAAATAAATATATCTTTGCAACGGTGTTTCATTTTCCAAATTTTAATAAAGAGTTCCTAAGATTTTAGAAATTATCTTTGCGAACTGCAAAAAAACACGTTTTTCGCGAATATCTCGAAAACGCTACTTAAGAAAAATAAGTGAATGCCATATTCGTGTTCAGCGACCCTAAATTAGCTAAGAAAATATCTTATTTTAGAGGTTAATTTTGTTTGTTGCATAGTGTATATTACAATAAATATGTGTCGCTTACGATAATTTAAAATTTTTTTTAAATGTAAACATCTACTTACGATAAAATCTCAGCAGTCGTATTTTTGAAACGACTTATAAGCAATTTTGATATTTTGACATTTTCGAATTTTGAGCTATGTCATGAAATCTTAATTTCTCAAATAAAAAAATTTTTACCGGATGTCGCTTACGATGTTGCGCTCAAGGCTCGATATCATTCCTACTAATTTTAATAAGGTGTAGTTTTTATATGTCTTACTCTTACGTAATAAATTGTTCGGCCTTATAGGCTTTATTATTACTGAATTGAAAATAAATAATAATAATAATAATTATTTATTGTATCTTCAAATATGAACTAACAATAACTAATGAAATCTTAAAGCTAAAATATAATTATTAGGCCCGACCAGTGTGCGACATAAACTTAGTGATAGTTATAAATAATACATGAGTAGTGATAATCAAAATGGAAAAATAAATATATTTTAAAGCAGTCCCATCTGGAGTATTGAGTAAAAGAGCCCTTGTGTCGCTCTTTTTTAGGCGAATGTGTGCAGTAAAATTCAAGATGTTACGAGCAAGGGGATTAGGATGTGATTCAAGTTAAGTTAAGTATTTGCCTGCGTATCTTGCAATTTCTTCAATCACTAGTGGCATATTTAAATCACGATGGATATTGGAATTTTCGATGTACAATGGAGCCGATGTTATTAACCGTAAAATTTTGTTTTGCCTTCGTTGGATTCTCTCTACATTGGAAGCTGAAGCAGTGCCCCATAACTGGATACCGTAACACCATATTGGCTTCAAAAGCGACTTGTATATTAAACCAGTGCATTTGAGATAACTTAAGTTTCATCTGAGTTACCTTAGAGTCAATATGGTGTTTCCATGTAAGCCGACGATCAAGGTGTATACCAAGATATTTCACATGTGAATGTTGAGGAACAACTTGACTATTGAATCTAATGGGGGGACAAGTATCTTTTCGTAAGGTAAATGTTATCTGTACGCACTTATGTTCGTTTACTTTTATTCTCCATAAGTTTAACCATAGCCTGAAGATATATTGATGCCTCATGAGGGTTTTCGTGCATACTAAGCCAGGCTGTATCATCTGCAAATGTAGAAGTGTGTATATTACTGCTCACAGGCATATCACAAGTATAAATTAAATATAAAACTGGCCCCAATATACTGCCTTGTGGTACACCGGATAAGATAGTTTCGGGCGTCCTCATAAATTCTCCTTCCATATCAGAGAACTTCCGGCGTAAAATATAATTTTCTAAAAGTTTTAGAATGTTGTTTGGTAGATATCTCTTCAATTTTAAAATTAGGCCATCATGCAAAACTTTATCAAATGCCTGAGAAACATCAATAAACAAGGCAGAACAATACTTCTTTTCTTCAAATGTTTTTCTTATAAATTTAATCAATCTATGCGTTTGTTCAATGGTGCTATGCTGACTTCTAAAACCAAATTGATGGTCCGGTATGCACATATAATCTGTTAGAATAGGGGACAATTTTTTCATGAAAAGCTTTTCGTAGAGTTTTTACATAGTTGCCAGCAAACTTATTGGCCTATATGACAGAGCTTTGGTAAGATCTTTGCCCGGCTTTGGAATCATTTTGACCTTGGCAAGGTTCCAGTGTTGTTAATACCCCAGTCGTAAAATAAATAAATAAATAAAATGCTATTTCTGTGCATTCATGTACGGAAGTATTCTCAAATGTGTATATACTTATGTGGATACACTTTAATGTAAACACATCGATGGTGTAGCGTAATAAAATCTCATATTCTTTATGAAATGGTGCGAGATTGCCCTTTTTGCGCAACACCATCGATACGTATTTAAGATCTTATTGGTAGTAATATTATCAGAAAAATCAAATCAATCAATTAAGTCCTAATTTTTTAAGCAAATGTCCGGGGGTTTACCTCTGTTGTCCTCTTTTATTAATTACGCGATAACAACCCTAATTTATGTTGAACTTTTCTTGAACAAATAAATGGTAAAAATGGTACACCTTTTCTGGAGTTTTTCTATGCAGCTCAATCTATATTATATTATATTATTATATATTATCAATTAATAGGCAAACATGTTTTTTGTAATCCCTTTTACGCTGGTACTACTGCACCGATTTAAGGGTTTTTTTTCGTACAGATGCACAATGGTCAAATATCATTTTTTTCTGGCCAAAATTATTTATATAAAATATAACACATTATTTTTTTTAAATAAATCATTTATTGTTTATTTCTATAACAGTTCTTTATCGAATATATGAAATTTAGGGATTAAATAGAAAAACAATGTACAAAAGTGTATTTTACCCTCTTATTCTGAACATTGTGACAAATAAAAATATTATAACAAATGACAATTTTTATATTTTAAGCAATAGGTTTGTTCATTTACTAAAATTTTTTACGAATTTGAAAAAATTTTTACTGGAAATTGTTCATTAAATCAAAAAGTTTGCAATTACAATTACAAATTATTAATAGTAAAATTTTTATTTGCAAGAATTATCATAACACCTCTTGTGTGTTTTTTTGTCAAATAAATTATTTAAAAAATATATGAAAAATGAAAACTGAAAAAATTTTAATTCTTTTGTTAAAAACATGTACACCTATGAAAATAGAAAACATGTTTTCTTTATTTATTGTTTTTCTTTCATTAAGCCACATAAATTAAATTTTAATGGCAAATAATTTTGTTTGTTTCTCATATACATATATTCAGAGATGGAAAGTGGAATTTTTGTATTTGTTAATGAATAAAATTAAAAAAATATGAAAAATGCATAAAAATAGTAAAAATATATGAAAACTGTGTAAAGAATTTCATATTAAATGCCTATTTATAAATAAAATTGCAATTTAAAATGTTATGAAACAAAATACATCAGAAAAAGTACAATTGTATCATGATTTCGATCCATGGTTTTGATATGAATAAAATTTTCTTGCAAGTTTTTACAAGTAAAGCGTTCATTTACTTTTTCATATTTGGGAGAGTAATTTTGTAAATTTCTACTTTACTCTCTCGTTGCTAGTTTCTGCTGGGAAAGTAAATGAACAGACCTAATGTAAAAATTGTCATATGCTATAATTTTTATTTTGTCACAGAGCTTAGAATACGGGTGTTAAACACAATTGTTGGTATTAAATAAACGTACAAATATGTGTTTTTTTATTTTTTTTACAAATACAATATATAAAATTCCAAAAATACTTATGTATATTGATTAAATGATTATCAATTGATGGTTATGTTCGGTTCGCTATCTAACGTCAAATTACTTACTTCATGTTCTTCTTCAAATGCAGATGATATTTGCTTACAAGGATATTCGCATGATAATAGTTTAATAACTTCTTTGTATATTCTCCATTCGAATATTATAGTATTGCTTTTTTGAGGAATTGATTCCAATAAGAAATGCAAGAGCTCCCGCTTCAGGAAATTTAACAGGCTCTTTAAAATTTTCATACCATATCTTTCTGATATGTATTTTGTTTTTTAAAACAGCATCTAAGTCCTTCCCTCACTTTTTCGGACTGAAATACATGTTGCATGGGTTTTTTTCCTTTTTTGATTATCACTAATCAAATAATTATATTTTAGACTTAAGATTTTAATGTTTATTGTTACTTCATATTGGAAGATACAATAAATAATTACATGTATTAAAAAACGAGTTAGTAGATCGGTCTCGTTTTGCCTGCATGATGATAGATCTGCCGCTTCCCATCGTTTTGATGCGCACAGACATATCTGAGCATTTACCAGTCGTAACCGAACAGCCCCTGATCGGCTTGGAATTTGTTTTTGCGTTTTATTTGTTTTAAACATTACTTTAGACTTGAGTCAATTGTCATTTAATCAACTTAGGCTTTCCCGCCACACCCACACCCGTCCCACTGCAAACAAAAGTCATATTTTATATTCTAAATATTTAGCGTAATCTTCAAAAGAGGTTTCTCTGTTTATTTTATTAATATGAGTCAACAGCTTTCTTTTTCTCCTTTTTGAAATCACTTTGCAGCCATATTTGAAAAATATCGGAATTTTTTATGCCAAGGATACCTAACGAAAATTAATTTATTTTAAAGAATTGGAAAAAATTGTAGCAAATATTTTTAGAATAATGTTCTTTAGACTATAAGCATTTTAGATGTTTTTGTTTTGCGCCGGACAAATTCGGAAATTTTTTTATAAGTTATAAATAATTCAGGGAAAAAAATATTCAATAAACTTTTTTATATGCTCTTAGAAAATGCAAGTATTCTAAATCTAGTTATTATTCTTTTAATATTTCAAAAAAATAAAATAAAAAATTACATTCGACTTGATTACCCATAAAACTTTTAGTCAAATTCCTTTTCTTTAATTGCTAAAATATTGTCTAACCAAACACTTAAAATTTACTGCTCGCGTTGAGTTCTTCAACATTATTAAAAAGTTTCATGTTTTTTGCAATACACATTAACAATAAATAACGTTATATAAAAACAAAAAAATTTGTTGGTTGATTTTAAGTGTTTTTATTATCTTTACAATATAAATAGTTCGAAAAACAAAATAAAAAAATTAAATTTTGGCCAGAAAAAATGGATTTTTGACCAATGTGAGATGTGCAGAATCTATATTTTATTGAAATCGGGTTAGTATTTTGGGAGCTATAAGCGTTTATTTTTTTTTTAACAAACACAACCCGCAAAGCGATTAGCTTGTCTGCAGAAAACACCCAGTGTCTATGGTGGGAATCCAACCCACGTCCTCTGGACTGAGAGGCTAGCATCGCTACCACTCAGCCACAGGGGCACCCTGCTGCTACTACATGCACACATATTACAAACGCATTTATTAGCTTACAAGTAAACAAAAAAGAAAACATGAGATTGTGGCTGCTTTTGTAGTATTTCTGTTGATTTAAAAATTTGTTTCTCTTATTTGTTATGGTATGAATTTCATACTATGAAAGCCATAATACTAAAGGCCGTGATACACTATCCTACAAAGTCGTGCGATCTACGAAAAAGTACATCCCTGGTATGATGATGTTTATAAAAATTTTCAAAAGACTAACAATTCATCACACCAGGGTTGTAGTTTTTCGTATACCGCACGACTTTGTATGATAGTGTATCACGGCCTTTAAAGGAAGAGAGTTTAATAAATTGAATTAGCTTACCCTACAAGAAATGAATGACTGAAACTAACACAAACAACAATTTTTTACTAACACATTTACAACAATTTTTCATTCAATTCAACATTTATTATAGTTGCTCTACTCTAACATATATGCTAGAGTGGAACATCTAATGTACATATTATTAATTAATATTAATATTATTTAATATTATTATTAAATATTTAAAATATTTAATTTTACTGAAAATAATTTATAGTTCGTTCGGTTTTTAAAATTAAAATGCATAAGTGTTAAAAAAAATTATGGTGTTTGTGAAAAAGTAAGATAAAAACAATAATGAATAAATGAAATTTTATACAGTTTAATTAAAAATATACATACATATGTATGTATATATGTATGTATGTATGTATTCGTTTCTTTTTCCAATTTTTAGATATTTAGAAAGAAGAAAATGCGCTGTGAAGAAGGCGCAATTCATGCAGTCTGTGAAAGTTTATAAAAGTATTGAAAAAGATAAGTAAAATAGTGCATAAAAGATATTCTCAAAGATTAATTTAATATGTATATTTATTTTCTAAATTTTAGATATTTGTAGAGAGCAAGGTGCCTTGGAGATGAAAATATGTGAGGGCTATATACCGCTTAAATTATTTGGTGATTTTGTATATTTGTATTTTTTGTTTTAAATGATATTTACTTATGTACTTTAGAGTTATTTTTGTAATAAAAAAGCAAATAAAATTAAACAAAAAGTATTATAAATTGTTTTTTATTTAAAAGTTACATTTTACCAGTTTCTACGTAAATATTGACTAGCAATACGTGACTAGTTGCCTTGTAACCATTGACTAGTCATAGTTCACCAATGTTTATGTAATCTGTGATTGACAAAAACGTAGCAGAGTAAGCAGTTCAGATATATGTGTTTTAATTAAATGAAATTAATAAATTAGAGAGAGAAAAAAATCACACGTACACAAATGCTTTGGTAATTTTTTTCACCAAAGCCCCTAATAAACTAACCGGGGCCAGTGACCGAAGTTGTGGTAGTCGCTACTAGTCAAATCACTAGCCTTCCTGTAGGGTAGTAAAAGCTAAAAATTATGCATATGTATGTAAATATGTGGGTGGCTGTGTTTTAATGCATTTTTTTTGACGTTTAGATATATTTTCTTTCAATCTTAATACAATTACTTCCATTTAGATTCTAGAATACGGACGATTGTGTCGTCCTTTGGTATATCTAGTTTGTATTAATAAGGGCGACTTTTTGAGTTTAAGATTAGAGATTAAATTAACCTTAATCTTAATTTTCAATTTTTGGGTAGTCGATTATATGGGCTTACTTGCTAGTTTAAGCGGCCAATCGTGGTGATTTAATCTTACTTTAGTATTAACAACAAGCACTTGTAAAACATATATGAATAAAATTTTCTTGCAAGTTTTTACAAGTAAAGCGTTCATTTACTTTTTCATATTTGGGAGAGTAATTTTGTAAATTTCTACTTTACTCTCTCGTTGCTAGTTTCTGCTGGGAAAGTAAATGAACAGACCTAATGTAAAAATTGTCATATGCTATAATTTTTATTTTGTCACAGAGCTTAGAATACGGGTGTTAAACACAATTGTTGGTATTAAATAAACGTACAAATATGTGTTTTTTTATTTTTTTTACAAATACAATATATAAAATTCCAAAAATACTTATGTATATTGATTAAATGATTATCAATTGATGGTTATGTTCGGTTCGCTATCTAACGTCAAATTACTTACTTCATGTTCTTCTTCAAATGCAGATGATATTTGCTTACAAGGATATTCGCATGATAATAGTTTAATAACTTCTTTGTATATTCTCCATTCGAATATTATAGTATTGCTTTTTTGAGGAATTGATTCCAATAAGAAATGCAAGAGCTCCCGCTTCAGGAAATTTAACAGGCTCTTTAAAATTTTCATACCATATCTTTCTGATATGTATTTTGTTTTTTAAAACAGCATCTAAGTCCTTCCCTCACTTTTTCGGACTGAAATACATGTTGCATGGGTTTTTTTCCTTTTTTGATTATCACTAATCAAATAATTATATTTTAGACTTAAGATTTTAATGTTTATTGTTACTTCATATTGGAAGATACAATAAATAATTACATGTATTAAAAAACGAGTTAGTAGATCGGTCTCGTTTTGCCTGCATGATGATAGATCTGCCGCTTCCCATCGTTTTGATGCGCACAGACATATCTGAGCATTTACCAGTCGTAACCGAACAGCCCCTGATCGGCTTGGAATTTGTTTTTGCGTTTTATTTGTTTTAAACATTACTTTAGACTTGAGTCAATTGTCATTTAATCAACTTAGGCTTTCCCGCCACACCCACACCCGTCCCACTGCAAACAAAAGTCATATTTTATATTCTAAATATTTAGCGTAATCTTCAAAAGAGGTTTCTCTGTTTATTTTATTAATATGAGTCAACAGCTTTCTTTTTCTCCTTTTTGAAATCACTTTGCAGCCATATTTGAAAAATATCGGAATTTTTTATGCCAAGGATACCTAACGAAAATTAATTTATTTTAAAGAATTGGAAAAAATTGTAGCAAATATTTTTAGAATAATGTTCTTTAGACTATAAGCATTTTAGATGTTTTTGTTTTGCGCCGGACAAATTCGGAAATTTTTTTATAAGTTATAAATAATTCAGGGAAAAAAATATTCAAAAAACTTTTTTATATGCTCTTAGAAAATGCAAGTATTCTAAATCTAGTTATTATTCTTTTAATATTTCAAAAAAATAAAATAAAAAATTACATTCGACTTGATTACCCATAAAACTTTTAGTCAAATTCCTTTTCTTTAATTGCTAAAATATTGTCTAACCAAACACTTAAAATTTACTGCTCGCGTTGAGTTCTTCAACATTATTAAAAAGTTTCATGATTTTTGCAATACACATTAACAATAAATAACGTTATATAAAAACAAAAAAATTTGTTGGTTGATTTTAAGTGTTTTTAATATCTTTACAATATAAATAGTTCGAAAAACAAAATAAAAAAATTAAATTTTGGCCAGAAAAAATGGATTTTTGACCAATGTGAGATGTGCAGAATCTATATTTTATTGAAATCGGGTTAGTATTTTGGGAGCTATAAGCGTTTATTTTTTTTTTTAACAAACACAACCCGCAAAGCGATTAGCTTGTCTGCAGAAAACACCCAGTGTCTATGGTGGGAATCCAACCCACGTCCTCTGGACTGAGAGGCTAGCATCGCTACCACTCAGCCACAGGGGCACCCTGCTGCTACTACATGCACACATATTACAAACGCATTTATTAGCTTACAAGTAAACAAAAAAGAAAACATGAGATTGTGGCTGCTTTTGTAGTATTTCTGTTGATTTAAAAATTTGTTTCTCTTATTTGTTTTGGTATGAATTTCATACTATGAAAGCCATAATACTAAAGGCCGTGATACACTATCCTACAAAGTCGTGCGATCTACGAAAAAGTACATCCCTGGTATGATGATGTTTATAAAAATTTTCAAAAGACTAACAATTCATCACACCAGGGTTGTAGTTTTTCGTATACCGCACGACTTTGTATGATAGTGTATCACGGCCTTTAAAGGAAGAGAGTTTAATAAATTGAATTAGCTTACCCTACAAGAAATGAATGACTGAAACTAACACAAACAACAATTTTTTACTAACACATTTACAACAATTTTTCATTCAATTCAACATTTATTATAGTTGCTCTACTCTAACATATATGCTAGAGTGGAACATCTAATGTACATATTATTAATTAATATTAATATTATTTAATATTATTATTAAATATTTAAAATATTTAATTTTACTGAAAATAATTTATAGTTCGTTCGGTTTTTAAAATTAAAATGCATAAGTGTTAAAAAAAATTATGGTGTTTGTGAAAAAGTAAGATAAAAACAATAATGAATAAATGAAATTTTATACAGTTTAATTAAAAATATACATACATATGTATGTATATATGTATGTATGTATGTATTCGTTTCTTTTTCCAATTTTTAGATATTTAGAAAGAAGAAAATGCGCTGTGAAGAAGGCGCAATTCATGCAGTCTGTGAAAGTTTATAAAAGTATTGAAAAAGATAAGTAAAATAGTGCATAAAAGATATTCTCAAAGATTAATTTAATATGTATATTTATTTTCTAAATTTTAGATATTTGTAGAGAGCAAGGTGCCTTGGAGATGAAAATATGTGAGGGCTATATTCCGCTTAAATTATTTGGTGATTTTGTATATTTGTATTTTTTGTTTTAAATGATATTTACTTATGTACTTTAGAGTTATTTTTGTAATAAAAAAGCAAATAAAATTAAACAAAAAGTATTATAAATTGTTTTTTATTTAAAAGTTACATTTTACCAGTTTCTACGTAAATATTGACTAGCAATACGTGACTAGTTGCCTTGTAACCATTGACTAGTCATAGTTCACCAATGTTTATGTAATCTGTGATTGACAAAAACGTAGCAGAGTAAGCAGTTCAGATATATGTGTTTTAATTAAATGAAATTAATAAATTAGAGAGAGAAAAAAATCACACGTACACAAATGCTTTGGTAATTTTTTTCACCAAAGCCCCTAATAAACTAACCGGGGCCAGTGACCGAAGTTGTGGTAGTCGCTACTAGTCAAATCACTAGCCTTCCTGTAGGGTAGTAAAAGCTAAAAATTATGCATATGTATGTAAATATGTGGGTGGCTGTGTTTTAATGCATTTTTTTTGACGTTTAGATATATTTTCTTTCAATCTTAATACAATTACTTCCATTTAGATTCTAGAATACGGACGATTGTGTCGTCCTTTGGTATATCTAGTTTGTATTAATAAGGGCGACTTTTTGAGTTTAAGATTAGAGATTAAATTAACCTTAATCTTAATTTTCAATTTTTGGGTAGTCGATTATATGGGCTTACTTGCTAGTTTAAGCGGCCAATCGTGGTGATTTAATCTTACTTTAGTATTAACAACAAGCACTTGTAAAACATAAAAACTTTTTGTAAAAATTATATGCTAAAATAATTTAAAAACACTTAAATAAATATATATATTTTATATTATATATATATTTATATATATATTTAATTGTAAATAATAAAATATGACAGTTTCTTCTTCTTCCAACAAAAAATCAAAGTGTGTTGATAGCATTTATGACTTTTGCACAGAAAATGTTGCCACTATTTTGTTCCTCAGTATGGTAATACTCTACATAACAAGAAGTTTAAATTACCACTCAAAAACATCAAACTCAATTATGCGAGATTAAGTTAATTTTCGGATTAGCTAATTAGAGAAATAAAGTAATCTTAATCTCGCACCCAAAAAGTCGCCCTTAGTAATTAAATTTTATTTTTAGTCATCTCTATGGATGTATTAAAAATAGATTTTTGGAAATTTGAATGCTACACAAGTAACGCAATATCAGTGTAGAAGACCAATTCAAACTGACCCAGCAAAAAATAATTTTTTTTTTTTTTTTTTTTTTAATACATATATTAATTTATTGTATCTTCAAATATGAACTAACAATAAGTGATCAAATCTTAAAGCTAAAATATAATTGTTTAGCCCGACCAGTGTCGGCCAAAAACTTAGTGATAATTTAAATAATACAAAGTAGTGATAATCAAAAAGGAAAATTAAATGTATTTTCAAGCATTCCCATCTAGAGTGTTGAGTATAAGAGCCCTTGTGTCCCTCTTTTTTAGGCGGATGTGACCATTAAAATTCAAAATATTACGAGCAAGCGGATTAGGATGTGACTCGAGTTTTGTTAAGTATTTGCCTGCGTATCTTGCGATTTCTTCAGTCACTAGTGGCATTCTTAAATCACGATGCAAATTTGAATTCTTAATATACCATGGAGCAGATGTTATTAACCTTAAAATTTTGTTTTGCCTTCGTTGAATTCTCTCTACATTGGAGGCTGAAGCAGTGCCCCATAACTGGATACCGTAACACCATATTGGCTTTAAAAGCGACTTGTATAATAAAAGTTTACAGTCCAGGCTAAGTATTGAATTTCTGCCAATCAACCAGTGTATTTGAGATAACTTAAGTTTCATCTGAGTTAGCTTAAAGTCAATATGATGTTTCCATGTAAGTCTTCGATCAAGGTGTATACCAAGGTATTTCACTTGGGAGTGTTGAGGAATATTTTGATTATTGATTCGAATTGGGGAACAAGTATCTCTTCTTAGGGTAAACGTTATATGGACACACTTTTGTTCATTTACCTTAATTCTCCATAAGTTCAACCACATTTCCAATTGTGTAATATGTTCTTGTAAATATCGGGAAGCCTCGTGAGGGTTTTCATGCATACTAAGGCAGGCTGTATCATCGGCAAACGTAGATGTATGGATATTGCTGCTCAAAGGCATATCACAAGTATAGATCAAATACAAAATTGGCCCCAGTATGCTCCCCTGTGGCACACCGGATGATATAGATTCGGGCACACTCATGAATTCTCCTTCCACAACCGTGAACTTCCGGGTAGTGATGTAACTTTCTAATAAATTCACTAAATTTATTGGTAGATATGATTTTAATTTTAGAATTAGACCTTCATGCCACACTTTGTCAAAGGCCTGAGAAACGTCAATAAACAGGGCAGAACAATACATTTTTTCTTCAAAAGTTCTTCTTATAAATTGCACCAATCTATGAGTTTGTTCAATGGTGCTATGCTGACTTCTAAAACCAAATTGATGGTCTGGGATGCACCCACTATCAGTTAAAATTGGGGACAATTTTGTCATGAGCAGCTTTTCGAAGAGTTTTGACATTGTTGATAGCAGACTTATTGGCCTGTATGACTCAGCCTTGGTAAGGTCTTTGCCCGGCTTTGGAATCATTTTGACCTTCGCAAGCTTCCAGCTTTGTGGATAATACTCCAGTCGTAAAATGGAGTTAAAAATAAACAACAGGATTCTAATTGCAATATGGGGCAAGTTTATCAGCATATGGTTACTTATTCCATCAATACCTGGAGCTTTCTTCGGGTTGAGTTCAGCAATTAGTTTCTGAACATCACGCGTCTTAAATTTTATGGTTCGAGGGGGTAGCGCAACTACACTTGGTAAATCAAATACACCAGTACATGTGTTTGGGGTAAATACGGATTTTAAATGCTCAACAAATATGTTACCTTTTTCAGTATCGCTTCTGGCCCAACCTCCGGTAGAAGTGCGCAGAGGTGGTCTATATTCAACGGGTGTTTTAAGCTTTCTAGCCGCTCGCCACAAGGAGTAATTAGATGCAGGTGTTGCATCAAGATTTTCCAGATAATTTTTAAGACATACAGTTTTTTCATATGCCAGCAGCTCTTGGAGTCGTCTAGTGCACTCTTTAAATCTAATTTTATTTTGGGGTGATCTGTGCTGTTGCCATTCCCTTCTAGCTGTCCTTTTTTCACGTAAAAGACGTTCAATGTCTGTAGAATAAATTCTATTAAACCCAGTCTGCGGATGGGAAGTAGTGGCATGTTCGGCAGCCTGTTTAATATTTTCGTTAAGATTTTCAATGTTATATTCAATATCACCTGGTGTTCTTAGGTTAATATTTTCCGTACAATGGCTACTGAGGTATTTTTTGAACCCCAGCCAATTAACACGGTTGATCATCTTTACATATGGGACAGGGAAGTCACTTCTTAGTGGGCTACAAATTGTAACAATCGTGGGAGAGTGATCGGAGGAGAGATCTACAGAAGCTTCAACATGAATTAATTCCCTAGTGATATTTTTCATGACTCCAAAATCTATAACATCCGGAATTTTTTGTATGTCCGTAGGCCAGTAAGTGGGCTCCCCACTTGAAATGACGTCCAAGCCCATTTTTGAAATTGTGTTGAACAACGCTCGTCCTCTAGGTGTGATAAGACGCGAACCCCAGAAAGTATGTTTTGCATTATAGTCTCCAGCTGCTACGAAACAAGGGCCAAGAGATTTGTAGAAATCCTCGTATTGATCCTCAGTAATTGCGAATCTAGGAGGGGAGTAAATTGATGATATGACAAAATTTGTGCAAAAATTTTCGATACAAATATTCGTTGCTTGTAGATGTTCTTCACAAATGTTATCAAGGACATAGTGTTTGAGTCTTGACTTAATTAGAATTGCTGACCCACCGCATGCTCTCCCCCTCGGGTCATTTGAATCATATAGAGTGTAACCATTTATTTTAAATAAGCTCCTTGAAGTCAAATGAGTCTCAGAGACCAACATTATATCAATATTTTTTTCCATGAGGAAGTGCTCAAGTTCATTTTTATGCTGGCGAATGCCGTTTGCGTTCCAGAAACATATTTTTAACATGTTCATGGTTTGTTAACTAATGCTTGAAGCAGTGTATTCTGCATTCGCAGCATTTCTTGCATCATGCTAGTCATATTTGTTGTAAAGTTGTTTATAGTTAGCACCAGATTCTCAATAGTAGCTTCAAGGCGACTAAAGTTAAAGCCTGAGTTTGCATTCGCCGAATTATTTTGCGGTGAAACATTTTGTGAGGGATTAGAACTAGCCTTAGCAGCATCGGCATACGATACACGTGAAGTAACTGGTTGACTTACTTGAGCAAAAGAGGCGGAGTACGCGTTTAATGGTTGGGCTGGAGCTAACTTAGGTTTTTGACTCATAGTCTGTTTAACAAAAGAATATACAGGGCATCCTCTATAGTTAGCGGTGTGATTACCTCCACAATTACTACATTTTTTTTCTGCTTGTTCTTTTGGCTTAGTGCAGCTAGCAGTACCATGCAATTCACCGCAGATAACACAAACTGTAGGTAAATTGCAGTAAGTTTTTGTATGGCCATATTCTTGGCAATTATGGCACTGTACAGGACCTGAACGCTTACGTGGCTCTTCAACTGTGATTTTTCGGTGTAACAGAAACTTTACGCTATAAATTGGATGGGTTTGATTTTTTTTCAATTGTATGTCATTCGGCTCCAGTTCAATGCGAAATAGGGGTTGGGCGACCTTTTCTCTGTTAATTATATTAGTAACATTTTTTACCTTAAATCCTTGGTCTAGAAGTGCACATTTTACTTCTTCGGGCTCAACATATGAATCTATGCCCTTTAGTACTATCTGTAGGCCTTTAGCACTCTTAAGTTGGTATGTGTAAAAGTTTGTTTTATTTTTTTCAAAATCATTTACAATTTTTCGAAAATTGTTTTCATCGTATATTTGGATTTTAGTTTCATCAATATTACCTCTTTTAATTGGAATTACGTGAAAAGTATTTTCACCAATGGTCGACAGTAGTTTTTTTAGAAGCGCGTTAGAATTTTTTTCCCTCACATATATTGGTGGTGGCTTAAAAGACTTCTGAGATGATGAAGCGGTCTTCTCGTTATCGTCTTGCAATAATGAAAAACGATTTTGGCGATTCATGGATGATGCGCTGTTATCCCTAGACATCTTTGGAACAGATGAAATTTTAGAAGAATTCGGGCTTCGCCCACGCTTTACCACGGTTATATATCTGTCCATTCCAACTTGTACCTTTGGTTTTGAGCTACTGTTATCTGTAGTGACAACTTGGTTAGGTGATGAACAGCCCGAAGCGAATGATTTCAATGGCTTAACTGACGAAGTACTAGGCAACTGTAATGTTAAAGAATCACTAGTAGGCATTGGACAAAGCGAAGTTGATCGCTGACGAAAAAGTGGATTTCTTGTTAGAAAAAGTGTATTATCAGATTTTGTATTTTTATTAAGAGCTTCCGAACTCACAGTAAGTCTGTCATCAGGTTTTTTATTTTTATTGTTATCATTATGAACAGCAGAACTCACAGTAAAATAGGCATTTCTGCCGTTATAACTCACTTCACATTTATTTGTTTTTGAGGTACTCATATAGAGTATTAATCAAGGGTACTTTTGTTTGTTTGTTTGTTTTTTTTTATTACGGTTTTTTTGTTTTTGTTATTTATGACTATGCAAAAAAATATTTACAAAGCAATTACAGCTTATTTATCAAAGTTAATAATATGTATTACGAATATTTTCTTTTATTTGATTTTTTTGTTAAGTATGTATGTAAAAAAAAAACTCCGCTATGACGTTAGTTCACTATGAAGGTACAACGAGAACTGAAAAAAAAATAAATGAACGCGTTCAAAATTAAGTAGTGTTTCATGATTTCTTAAGCATGTGTTTCTTCGAATGCGTTCTAAACGCATGAAAGCATGCATGCAAAAACGGAATTAAATCACCACATTGACACATTTTCATACAACAAGTTTTATCTCCAACAAATAACAAGAGTGCAATAGCTCAATGGTAGAGAGTATGCCTTAACAGTCAAAACAACACGGTTCGTATCCTGGCTGCGTAAATTTTTTTTCGTTTTGTATTTACGTGAAAAAACGTCATCGAATCATGGGTTCTTGCATGGGTTTTAAGCACTCATTCTAATGATGAGCATTCTTGCTAAATTTGAACCCATGCTCGTCAATGACACGCCTGTGTTAAAATCATGCGTTCTGCACCTAAGTTGAACCAATGAATTTGCAACAGAACCCATGCATTAACTACTTCTTTTGCATGTCTTTTTTTGCTGGGGAATTAAGTTTAAATAAAAAAAAATGGGAATAGGTTAGTAATTTTGTCTTCCGAAGTAAAATCAATAGTAGTATTTTATTAGTATTTTTGAAAAAGTCTCGAAAATGTTATGGCGCTCCATGGAAATTCAGACAAATAATTGGTGCGAATAGTACCACTTTTTGGTATTTTTTTTATACAAGTCCCATTTCAAAGAATAGAAATTAACTTAAAACCTCAAATGAAATTTATAGTAGAAAGATTTAAGATTTTTTTTAATCAAGAGAAAATCGCCAAAGCAAAAAAACGACCCTAGACGAAATAAGCCCACACAGAAAACATTGCCAAAGCGAAAAAATCGTAAATCGAAAAAATGCCATAACTGAAATAAAAGGTGTTGACGAGTAAATTTAAGGAATTAACATCAAAAGTGTCCCAGGTACATAATAGTGTGTAGAAATTCTATCGATATGGGTTTCAAATAAATGTACTTGGTTGGTACGTTATAAAAAATATAACGAATTTCTCAAAAAAATAGAACAAAATGGCTTTTCAAAATAGATTTGTTTCGGACAAGAAACACATCTATGAATATGGGTCACAATTAATAGGGCTTTATGACTACGTTTAATGAATCAACATTAATCTCAGTTGAACACAATATCAATATGATGAGTTTCGCGTACTTTTATATTTATTTTATTTATTTATTTCAGTTGAAGTAACATTAAAAATCCACATTTGGCAAAAACAATAATATTAAAGACTAATTCACAATCGTTATCTTCAGCCTTAATACTAGAAAATAATGATGATATTTGAAAATAATAAATGATATACATATAAAATAAAGGTATTAATTTCAGGTTTTTCTTGTTGGAAAAATATAATTTTTTTGACAACAAACACAGAAAAAAAAAATCAAAAATTTTTTTCAAATTCAAAAACTTTTTTTAAATCTTTTTGTTTGTGTTTGTTGTCAGAAAAATTTAATTTTTCCATTTTTCCAAAAAAAAACTGAAATGAAATATAAAAGAATAAAAATAAAATAAAAAATAAAATAAAGAATGAAAAATATGTATAATATTTAAGGCTCCCCAGGCAGGTTTCTCTATTTACTGAAATATATATGACCAGTAAATGACAATACTTGAAAGTGTATTATTATATCTCTATGAAGAATACATAATTTCTATAGCTTAAGCAATAAAAACTTTAAATTAAAATTACAGCAATATGTAAAATTTTTAATTTGTCACACGCACAAACGAGTGGATTTTTCTCTTAAAAATATTTATTGAGTCTGAAAAAACTTTTAGGTTGGAGGGAAGACCATTCCAAAGTCTAGCCAGTTTTACATGAAACGATCGTTCAAAGATAGAAGTATAAATACGAGGTATAAGGATCTTGACATTTCTTTTCGATCTACTGACATTGAAAACATGACGCAAGTTACATGGTACAGAGTTTAAAATAAGTTTATAAAAAAATAATAGTAATCTAAAATTAACAAATTTACGAAAACTACACCTTAAAAACTTAACCACATACGGGGTTATATGTTCTCTCAGTCTAACGTTGAAAATAAACCTAACGACCATATTGAAAACTCTTTCCAATTTGTGGAAATTTGTCGTGTTTATTCCAGATACCACCTCCAAACAGTAACATATCCGCGACATTAGTAGCGCAACCGACACCCTTTTTTTAATACAGTATGGTAAATAAATATCTGAATTGTATAGTCTGCGCAAAGTATAAATAATTTTTCCAGCCTTTTCATTTATGTGATGACAAAACTCAAGCTTATCATCTATAAGAACTCCTAAACATCGTAAGCGATCAACGTGTTGTATTATTAGACCATTCATTAGAATATTGAACTCAAAACCCGAGAAATTTTTAAATACCATGTATTTGGTTTTACCAAGATTTTCCATAAAATTATTCTCCAACATCCAAGAGGAAATGTTATTTAAAAAAGTTTTCATTAGCCTCCAAAACACCCAAATATTGAATATCGTTTTTCAAAGGTACTTGTATATCATCTGCAAATATGAAGGTCTTACAGCTATGAGTAGTTTCAATATCATCAATCACATCATTTAGGTATAAGACAAACAAAATTGGGCCTAATACTGAGCCCTGGGGAACACCCATGTTAACGTTACGTGTATCAGAGAAACATCCATCAATATCAACAAACTGCGAGCGTTGACTCAATTATGAATATATTAGTTTACATGCGGTGTTTGAAAATTTAAATTTTTCACGGAGTTTTACTACCAATTTGCTATGATCGACACAATCAAATGCTCTGGATAGATAACATCAAAGTTAGTTGTAAGTATTATGACAACAACACATAGTTGAACGGAACAGCTAGCCGTTTTCGAAGGCCACTAATCCTTCATCATCAGCGTTCTTCTGTGTTTGGTCCACTGTGTGTGGTATCAGTTGATGTAGATTATATATAGAATATAGAAACAAATTAAGTTCGAAGAATAATTAAATTAACATTAATTAATAGTCGTGGGCTTGTGGCAAAAATTAAAAATAAAATATACTTAATAGTAACAAACCAAAAGAGTTTGTGTTAAGTAGAACAAAAAATAAGCAAATTAACTAACATGTGCATAATTAGTAAAGAACAAACGACAATGGTAAGACTTTTGTAAATTTAGAGATGGTAAATTTGAGCTTTCATTACAAAACACCTCTCAGCAAATTGAAATACGATGAGGCAAAACAATTCACTTATTCCATTTGCAAAAAAGTTTCGTATATAAGGCAGAAATCTACATCAACTGACACCACACATAGTGGACCAAACACAGAAGAACGCTGATGATGAAGGTTTAGTGGCCTTCGAAAACGGCTGGCTGTTCCGTTCAACTATGTGTTTTTGTCAGAATATTTACAACTAATTTTGATGTTATTTGTTCATTAATAATTATCACATTTAATTTGGCTTACAAGGCGACACGAAGTTTAGCCTTTTAAATATATATAGATAATAATTAGTTTTCTCCCACAAAATTGACTTGATACCCAATTTTTCAAGCAAAATAAACCAAAACAAAACAAACAAACAAACAAAATTTAAGCCGAGAGACTTCTCTATACCTCCTTTATATAGACTAGATATACCAACGGACGACACAATCGCCCGTATTCTAGAATCTAAATGTAAATAATTTTATTAAGATTCAAAGAAAATTTACCTAAAAGTCATAAAAAATTCATTAAAACACACCCACCCACATACTTACATACATATGCATAATTAAATAATACATGAAATTAAAAACACAAACAAAATCCCTTTAACTAAGCTAATTCAATTTATTGAACTCTCTTCCTTTAAGTATTATGGCCAGCGAGGCCAACTATTTACAACCCAAAAGTGCTACTGCCCTACTCAAAATGCGATAGAACGCGCTAAGTTACAACATTGTCAACTATTTATAGCCAAAACGCGCTATTTTCTAGCGCGCTAAATTAATTTTTACTAAAAGTCGATGTATGTAGCAGTAAATAAAAGTTTTTTAGTAACCCATTTTCAGATTTTGCAATATTGCTTCTTCGAAATTATATCCTAAATAACTAAAATCAGTTAATACAGAATCAGAATCGCATTCCAAATAATCGAAATCCTTAGATTTTATTTTAATTTTATTTGTTAAACTTTGTAACAACATACATACATATGTATAAGTTGTCGAATAGTTTTACGATTCAAATGCTTATTGTACTTTAGCTAGACTGGATGCTTAAAAAGTTATTTATACATTTTTTGGGTCATAACCCTACGTCTACACCCGAAATATTTTTATCATAACAGAAGTCAAATTTATATAGAAAAATAATTTTTTTATGTTAGGTCTTTTTTCTATATGGAATTTCATTTTTGTCATGATAAAAATATATCAGGTGTAGACGTAGGGTTAATACATATTTTTATCTGTGAAATTTCAAAAACATTTGCCATTTACAGTAGTAGTTGTTAATTTGGAGAGCAAACAGCGGAGCCACAAACCATATTATGGACATGCAGTCTAGCAAAGACACAAACCCAAATCAAATATTTAACCATGCTTTATTTCAGACACAAACCTTTTGTATATTCACAGTAGATGGCGCTGTTGGTTGCTATCAACAGCTTTTTCAATGTTTTCACCGTAAATGGTTCTGGTTATTACTATCAACAGCTTTTTCAATGTTTTCACCGTAAATGGTTCTGGTTATTATTTCTTCATTACATGGTGGGGCACTGTTTCTTATTGTATGTTGGTTTTTTTTTAAATATTAGAAAATATCCGTGGTGAACATATTTTTATGTTTTCACCACAGATAGCGTTTGATATTGTCATAAATGTTAGGGGTGAATTAATTTCGCTGTGATTGTTTTTTAGCTCAGATGCAAGTGCTAATAAGAATATTCAGGCATAACCTTTTGCATTTTGAGCGTAAAGGCCGCTGTTTCTTGTTTGATTTTGTATGAAATATTAAACAATATCAGTTGTCAACAGAAGCAGAGGATAGATAATTTTTTCTCAGAGATAAGCGTATTTTCTGTATATTAAACGTTACTGCGAGACATTCTTCTCATTATTGCAACAAGTGTACTTTACATAATTTCAAAATTAAAATTTGTTTAAACGCTAGAAGTAAATAAATAAATAAAAATAAGTATAAAATGAACACATTAAGCAGCAGCCCAATTTTAATATCATTGAACGGCTCACAAATGTCGCTAGATGAGTTTGTGAGATTGTTCTCTGGCAATCGGGAAGAGATGAGCGTTGTCAGCCGGGAAGAGGTATCCGTAAGCCCTCTGTCAATAGAGTTTTCGGACGACGATTTGCCTCCTAATGTATCCATTAGAGACATTTTCGAGAACGAGGTAGATGAATATCATGAAATTCCAAACAACCAAATGGCATACTTCAAGAATGGAGATTTTCAAAAGGAAGAGTTTATGCTGGATGAAGAGGACGATGCTTTCTTGGCAGCGTTTGATTATATGCCAAAAGATGAGGATAAAGATGACATAACCAAAATTTTCATGCAAGACGAAGAGGGGGATGCGTTGTTGGCAGACTTAAATTTAATATTTTGAAAACAAATGATATGTATAATTAAATTTTTTAAACATAAATTTAAATGAATATTTTAAAATGCAAAAAATGTGTAAATAAATTTTTGAATCATCAAATTAAATAAGTATATTGCAAGTGTTTATGTTAGCGTCCTTTATTGAAATTTTTTTCCTAATGTGATCATTTTCAAAAGCAACAAGTAAGTTACATACTCGTACATTGTGTGTGTGTGTGAGACTATGTATATCTGTTTAACTAGGAAGCATACACACGTACACACCCCAGCCGTGAATATTTCATTACATGCGTTGCAATACTGATTAAAAAATATTTTGGAATGCGTGTGCCTTATTGATTATAAATTATTTTGGAGTATAGTTTTTAAAGTAAAGTATGTACATACATATGAATGTATAGTTAGAATGTCAACAAAGTCATAATATGCATATTTTATGGTTAAGTATTTTAGAAGAATATGACTACTAAAGTGAAAATGTGCGTTTTTTTCGTTAAAAATTTAATTGAGTGTGTATCAGTTTGATAAGAAAAATAAGAAACGTTTTAGGAATTGTAATAATGAACTTGTCATGGGAAAATCAATAATGTTTAAAAAATTCTAATCTTGCAGTTGTCAACAGAAGTAAGGGATAGAAATTGTTTTCTCAGAGATAAGCGTATGATATGTAACTGGCATTATCCGTTGAATATTAATAGCATGATTTTGTCGCTTGTTTAAGTTTCTCTCTGTGTTTTTGTACATACCATATATGTACATATAAATAAATTATTGAACAATTTTTTTTTATAATTTTAATCTACATATTTATTTAAAAACATATCGTAAATATATGTTGTGACAATGTAAGAATAGAAAAATAAAATATTTTTTTTAGTTATTTTCTTGATAAAGTAAATATGCATTTCTTAAGGCGCAAACTCCATAATTGTGATAGCTGCAGTAAAAATTATTCCGGACATTTAAGTTGTATTTGCTTAAAGTTGATGCAGCCAAAATCCTCGATGTTGAAAACTCTAATTCGAAGTAGTTTTTCAAACCATTTCTTCTTTTCCACACCCTTAACATAGATTGAATAATGTTTTAAATTGGATTTTAAAAATTTTACAACACTCTTAAATGATATTGATCCGTCATTCCAATTCAGATGATGAAAGTTTCTTGTTAGCCAATTCGCTTCTCTTTGTTTTGCTATTGATAATCTTTTGAAGTTAAACGGTGGTTTAATAATAAAATTTATGTGCTCCTTATTGTTAAAAAAATTGCTATTTCATTTGCAATGAAGATGTTTGAATTAGATTTAAATCCTTGCATGTCGATGAAAACTTTATCCCCAAACATCTTATTTTATTATTTTTTATTCACATTATCTTACGAACTTGACCTTTTAAGGGTATATATTCTATTATGCGGTCGTGGATGAGTATGCAGAAAGCTGATGTATCCGTAGGTATATTGGAGTCTGTTTCAATTTCAATTTTTATATCAACAGGACCGTTAGAGAGGGCTTCGTTTTGGTGACTGACATCTACTACCACTATCGGCACACTATTTTTAAATTCTTGCGCAGTTAGAATCGGTTGTGATTCTCTCATGTAGTAGCTTTGTTGAAACCGTAGATACATATCATATAGAATGGCATACCGATCATTTTTAAATTTTATATTTAGATCATCATATGGGTACGATTCGGAATTTAAATTTACTTTTAAATTGTTTAAATTACAATGAACAAACTTATTTTCTTGTTGAAAAGCAATCAACACAAAACGGGGTCGTTCTCTATTTGCAGCCAATTTAACATTCCATATATAGCTAGTTCCTGTATTTAGTTGAGGATTAATGTGACAATCCCAACTGCGAAATGCCATTGGTATAGAAGCACCACTGTTAATAATTTTAATCATATTCAATTTGCTCAGATCGGATAATTGTACATGCGGAATTCTCCATGAAATGTTTGAGATACTAATTTTTGGTTTGTCAGTAGCAACAGTTGAGTATACGAGTTTTTCATCGTTCTTACTACGTAAGAGAACCAATTCATGTTTACCGCTGAGTATAATTTTATTATAGTCTTCAGCAAAACCTAAAAACAGTTTCAGTGGTAAATAGAAATTAAAGTGTCCATTTGAAATATCCAAATCATCGAGTTTGTTCCATCCTGCATTGTACAAGCCCAACACTTTCTGTTGGTGATAAAAAAACAAAATTTTTTAGGCTGCTTGTAATCGCTAAATGTCTTGTATGATCAATTTCTATGCCATTAAGTTCATATCGAATTTCGTCAAAGAGATGTGCCACAAAGTTGTTTTTTTAATTTTAGATTTAAAAACGAAGATATTTTGCTATTATTATCATCTACAATACTTCCCTCAACATATATGTAGCTTTCGCTGGGTAGCACATATAAGTCTTGATTTTGTATTGAAATTCGAATCTCATCATTATTGTTGAAGGATTGTAGGTATGGTGTATATGTGTGATAGTCCTTTTTAATTATACTCTCGTCTGAGGTTTTTCTAAAACATCTAGTATGTAACTCATTTCTTTGTCAACTTTAAATTGAGAGACTTTAAAAATTTTTTATTTTCTTGCGTCAAATATTTTTTGTGTAATGATCTCTTTAATTGTGGTTTGGTTTGCAATAGTGTTTTATGAGTGTATCCAATTTTATCCTTAGATTGCTTGACGTTGTATATTATCATTATTTGCTAGATCTCAAATGTATTCGTGTTGTAATTTCCTCTCCTCGAAAATTAATTAAATCACCGTTCTGATCAACTATGCGTAGAGTAAGAGAACTTATCTCTCGGCAGTTAACTGGCAAATAGATAAGATTTCGAGGAATCTCAACAATTTTATACCCTGGGGGGACATTGATCGCAAATTCATGTAATGTGTGTGCTTGTGAGTTATTCGTATATGTGTTAACCACTATACTGCATTCAACACGCAAGATATTCACGATGAAAATATTGACTGGTAGATCTGAGTAATGGTCTTGGTTAGGAGCTAGAATTTTCTTATTGAATCCAAAAAGTTTTCCAATTGTGTTATCTTTGTTAAAGTATATGGGATTCTTAGAGCTTTTAACTCTAACTTGCATTGTATTGTCATTAGCTTCTATATCAATTTTATTTTCCGGACAATACTGCTTATAGTGATGTTTAATATAATCAACTATATCATTCAATTCATAAGATCCTATTGGTATTTTAATTACATGTTCACCAATATGAAATATATTGTTATAATCATCTACATTGGGAATGCTATTATATGAATGAAAATCAGTTAGAGCACATTCATATTCACCATCCAAACGAATAGGAGGAAAGTAATTAGCAGATAACTCAGATGAGTTTGAGCTAAGAGTAAGTGTTATTGACATTATGATTGTCTGATTTCAAGTAAGTGAAATTAAACACAGCACTTTGTATAAAAAGGAAGTTTATATTTTATTTAAATATATTAGATACAAAATATAGACTTATATATACACTTAACTACAATATTTCATTTTTATTGATCCAAGAATTATGTTGATTGGTAAATCCTAACCATTTAACATATACCTTCTCGCCTTTAGTTTTAAGAACTTTTTCAACTAGATATGTATTTGGATATCTGGTTTTTGAAAGTTCTTCACCATAGAATCCACCTTTAATAGGGTTACCACTATAGTCTTCTAATATGTATGTAGCTGGATGTGTATTTTGAACTCTTTTAATCGTAAAAATTTCTGTGGTCCAATTTGGTGTATATCCTTTTTCAAAAACATGTTTATATTTACTTATGCGCACATGATTTGAATAGTTTTAAGCGGTTATATACAGTGTTTAATAATTTTTTCTCATTTTTATAGTTAACTTGAATCGGTGGCATTTTGATGGTGCGATGAATTTTTTTATTATATGTATTAATCAAGTCTTTGCAAATGTCGAGCCAGTTATAAGACCCATTAAAGCTAAACTCTTTCCACATTATTCCTTTTAATGTTCTGTTAAATCGTTCTACTATTGATGCTTTCATTCTGCTATATGTTGAGTAGTTATTAATGTTGTATTTATTCATCAATTTTCCAAAGTGTTCGTCTGTTTGCAAGTTTTTTGGTATTCGTCCCAGTTGAAAAATATTCTGCATAGCCTGGCTTGTTTCCAATGCAGTCTTTCTTTTCAAGGGTACTGCCCAAGCAAATTTTGAAAATGTATCAATTACATTCAGCAAAAATCGATAATCTCTATTGTCTGTAGAATAGTTCCCCATTTCAACTAAATCAGCTTGCCAAAGATCATCTATTTCTTTCATAACAACTCTTCGACGTGGAAAATGTTTTCGTGCTTGCTTATGTAGTTCATTTATTAAATTTCTTTTTGAAGTCATTATTTAACGTATTTAGAATTTGACGGGATAAGTTGAGTTCAATGCGAGTTCATTTAAGTACTGTTGACCATCATATTTCTTATATACCCATAGATTAACTCATTTATCTTTCTAATTTCTTTTTCAAAGAATAATTTCATACTTGAAATTGTTTCCCTAATTTCATTTAGTTTCTGACTTAAAATTATATTGATTTCATCTCGTACCTCTTCAATTTGACTTTGCAGAAACAATTTATTAACAACGTCGTTTTCCTCCTAAGCTTTTGCCACATTTTTGATTCTTTTGTTTTGAACGTCAATGTTATTAGTTGTATCCATAACGAAGCCCAGCAGCTTAGGAGCATTTTTCACAAAAACTCTGCCACTTGTATCATTAAGATAGTGCCCAAACTTATCGATGGACATGATTTATGTAGATAAATATTATTCTATAATTTTTGCTTCATATAATTCTTCGATAATTGAGACAATTTCGTTATTGTGATTAGTATGACCTGCACCTTGTGATGCTAGCAATAGCCTAAGGCGATCTACTAACTCATTAGGATCATCCCAGTATATATAGTTAGCTTTGTATGGGTTTAGTTTCATCAAACCCTTACCCTTGTAAGGACTTTTTATTGCATGTAGTGATGACGAAGTTGATGAGTTTTTTTCACTTTCTTTCTTAAACAATTTACTGATAATATGCTTATATTTATATGCTCTCGTTCCTTTGATTTGTCCATCAGGTCTATAATCTCTTTTGTATGCATTTGTTCTCACTAAAATTTTCTTATAGATATCTAATTCATGTTTATCATAATATTTTGGAGTTTTGTGAAACAGTAAAGAAAATAAACCTGGTGTAAAAGCCCATATTTGATTTCCAATCGCTATTTTATCTTCAGTAAGTTTAATACTACTATTGCCAAACTTCCATTCATTATTAAAACCTTTATGTGGACCGTATAGAGTGTCTAATTCATTTCTGCTTTCCAAGAGTGCTAGGTCAGTATAACTCTTATTATTATCTGAATTGTCTAGAGTTTCCGATTGATAGTAAAAATCATCGTTGTCATCATCATCATCATCATCAGCATCATCATCAACAGTTTCAACATTATCAACCTTGTTTGCGTTTCGATTACTAAGTGAGATATTTTTATTGCATAACGTTTCTTCGACAAGATTCTTTGGAGTACTTGTCTCTAACTTAACTGATTGTTCGTTGAATGGAAATTTTGAATTTTTATAAACTTTCGTTTTAAGTTCATCTCTTTCTGCCTTAATACTTCTTTTATTATTTTTAGAATTGTTCACAAATTCTGTTAATGGTTCTATTATTGGTTTAAATGTATCTTTGAATTGCTCATGTGTATCTGCTTCATCAACTTTTATACTCCGAAATTTTTTCTTTAAAACATTTCTTGTCTTTATTAGCTCTTTTAAAACTTGTTCATCCATTATCAACTATTAGGCACCAGATCAGGTGTCAGCTATCAGATCAGGTATCACTTATCAGATCGGGTATTAGATAAGCTATCAGATCAGGTATCAGATCAGGTATAATATCAGCTATCAGACCAGGTATTGGGGTATCAGATCAGGTATCAGCTATTAGATCAGGTAAGAGATCAGCTTTCAGATCAGGTATGGTAAATACTTTAGGAAATAAGTAGATGTACTATGCGCAATGCCAAATTAAGTACTAATGTTTTACTTTTATGTAGAGTAATTTATATCATTATAAAATAGTCGAATTGCTTTCTATAGCGACCACTGTTTAAGTCATTATCTTTGCTTATCATCAAAAATACATATTTATCCTTCCAACACTCTCGACAAATTTCATGAAACTTTTCATAACTCATATCGCTGGCAACATGATCACTATAAACGTGCTTCATGTTTGTCTCATCAAGATCAGATTTTAAGAAACAGCGGCCTTTACGCTCAAAATGCAAAAGGTTATGCCTGAATATTCTTATTAGCACTTGCATCTGAGCTAAAAAACAACCACAGCGAAATTAATTCACCCCTAACATTTATGACAATATCAAACGCTATCTGTGGTGAAAACATAAAAATATGTTCACCACGGATATTTTCTAATATTTAAAAAAAACCAACATACAATAAGAAACAGTGCCCCACCATGTAATGAAGAAATAATAACCAGAACCATTTACGGTGAAAACATTGAAAAAGCTGTTGATAGTAATAACCAGAACCATTTACGGTGAAAATATTGAAAAAGCTGTTGATAGCAACCAACAGCGCCATCTACTGTGAATATACAAAAGGTTTGTGTCTGAAATAAAGCATGGTTAAATATTTGATTTGGGTTTGTGTCTTTGCTAGAATGCCTGTCCATACAATGGTTTGTGGCTCCGCTGTTTGCTCTCCCATTTAACAACTTCTTACAGTATTAAAATGCGTTTTTAATTCTAACCACAGTCTAGGTAATTATATTTGCGACAGCTGAATCAATAACCAACTAAAAATTTTTTTATCAGAGTTTTGGATACAGTTCTCGTTGTACCTTCATAGTGAATAGTCGATTAGCGGAATTTTTATTACATTCTTATTAAACAAACAAAAAATTATAGAAAAAAATATTCGTAGTGCATATTAGTCGTAATAGGTACATACTGACTTTAATAAATAAGCTTTATGTGCTTTCCTAATATTTTTACATAGTGGAAATAACAAAAATAAACGCAAACAAAAAACATAAAAAGTGACATTGAGAAATACTCTATACGAGTACCTCAAAAACAAACAAACAATCATAAATTACAAAAACAAACAAAAATAACCGCAAACAAAAAAACACAAAAAAGGTTCCCTTGAGTACCTCAAATACAAAAAATTATGAAGTGAGTTCTCACGGCAGAATTGCCTATTTTACTGTGAGTTCTGAAGCTCTTAATGAAAATAAAATAGAAATAATAAATCTATTAAAAGTGTTTTGTTAACGGCAAAGCCAATTTTTCGTCAGCGATCACCTTCACTTTGTCCAATGCCAAATAGTAGTGATTCATTAACATTACAATTGCCTAGTACTTCTTCATATAAGTCAGTAATATCATCCCCTTCAGGCTCGTATTCATCACTGAACAAAGTTATCACTACAGATAACAGTAGCTCAAAACCCAAGGTACAAGTCGGAATGGACAGATACATAACCGTGGTAAAGCGTGGGCGAAGCCGAATTCTTAAAAAATTTCATCTGCTCGAAAGATGTCTATGGATAATAGCGCATCATCTACCAATCGTCAAAGTCACTTTATTGCAAGTCACCAACGACAAGCCCGATGCATCATCGCACAAGTCTTTTAAGCCACCACCTATATATTTGAGAGAAAAAATTCTAACGCCCTTATTAAAAAATTAGTCTCGGCCATTGGTGAAAACGCATTTCATGTTATTCCAATAAAGCGTGGTAACATTGACGAAACTAAAATTCAAATATACGAAGAAAAATATTTCCGCAAAATAGTGACTGAATTCGAAAAAAATAAAACAAGTTTTTTTACGTACCAGTTTAAAAGTGCTAAAGGTATGCAGATCGTATTGAAGGGCATTGAATCTTATCTTAATCCCGAAGAAGTAAGAGATGCACTCATCATACAAGGATTTAAAGTAAAAAATGTTACCAACATAATCAATAGGGAGAAGATCCCCCAGCCTCTATTTCGTGTTGAATTGGAGCAGAATGATATAAAGCTGAAAAAAACGAGACACACCCAATTTATAGCCTAAAATACCTCTTATACCGAAGAATCACAGTTGAAGAGCCACGTAAGCGATCAGGTCCCCTACAGTGCCATAATTGCCAAGAATTGTTGTTTGCGGCGAATTACACTGCACTGCTAGTTGCAATAACTTGGGGCCACACGTTCAATTTTTGACTTTCAATTCCATTCAATTTGTAATAGACTCCACACTTTTTCACTAACACAATCAAACTTATTGAATTGAAAGCTAGATTGCTTTCAGATTCACCTATCCATTTAAATGGCAATTTAGTTTTCAATTTGAGCAGCTGATCACAGCACACATTGATTGAAGCTACAAATTTGAATTGTTGTCGGTAGCATTTAAAAAATGAAATTGATTCTCAATTTGTGTCACAGCTATAATTTTTAAGGCATGTTGACACACAATATGTGTAATGGAATTAAAAGCAATTTATTGAACGTGTGGCTGCAGCATAAGCCAAAAGATCAAAGTGATAAAAAAAATGCAGTAATTGTGGAGCTAACTACAGAGGTTGTCCTGTGTACTCTTTTGTCAAACAGAATATGGTGCAAAAACCTAATTTAGCTCCATCTCAATCAGCAAACGCTTACTCCGCCACTTTTGCGCAAATGAGCTAACCAGTTACTTCCCGTGTATCGTATGCCGATGCTGCTAAAACAAATTCTATTCCCGCACAAAATTTTCCACCTCCAAATAATTCAACGAATGCAAACTCAAGCTTTAACTTTAGTCGCCTTGAAGCTACTATTGACAATTTGGTGCAAACTATAAATAATTTTACAACAAATATGACTACCATGATGCTTCTGCTTCCAGCATTAATTAACAAGCCATGAACACGTTAAAAATATGTTTCTGGAACGCAAACGGCATTCGCTAACATAAAAATGAACTTGAGCACTTCCTTACGGAAAAAAATATTGATATAATGTTGGTCTCTGAGACTCAATTGACTTCGAGGAGTTTCTTCAAAATAAATGGCTACACCATATATGATACAAAGGACCCTAGAGGGAGAGCATGCGGTGGATCTGCAATTCTAATTAAGTCAAGACTCAAGCACTATATCCTTGACAACGTTAGTGAAGAATATATGAAAGCTACGAATATTTTTGTAGAACATTTTTGTTCTAATTTCGTGATATCATCAATTTACTCACCTCCCAGATTTTCAGTTACCGAAGATCAGTATGAGAAGTTCTACAAATCGCTTGGATCTTGTTTCGTGGCAGCTGGAGTCTACAATGCAAAGCATACGTACTGGGGGTCGCGCCTTGTAACACCTAGGGGTCGAGCTTTATTTAATACAATTTCAAAAATGGGCTTAGATGTTATTTGGAGTGGGGAGCCCACTTACTGGCGTACTGACGTAAGAAAAATTCCGGATGTTATTGATTTTGGCGTCATGAAAAATATTTCTAGGGATTTAATTAATGTTGAAACTTCTCTAGATCTCTCTTCCGATCACTCCCCTAATATCGTTACAATCTGTAACCCAATAAGAAGTGACTTACCTCACCCATATATGAAGATGATCAATCGTGTTAATTGGCTGGGATTCAGAAAATATATTAGTAGTCATTGCACGGAAAATATTGCACTAAGAACACCCAATGACAAACTAACATTGCCAAAATTAACGAAATTGTTAAACAGGCTGCTGAACATGCCACTACCTCCCATCCGCAGTCTCGGTTCAATTGAATTTATTCCAGGGATATTGAAAATCTCGTGTGTGAAAAAAGAAGAGCTAGAAGGGAATGGCAACAGCACAGATCACTCCAACATAAACTCAGACTTAAAGAATGTTCTAAACGACTTCAAGAGTTTCTTGCATCTGAAAAAACTGCATCTCTTAAAAATTATTTGGAAGGTCTTGATGTCACACCAACATCTAATTATTCTTTATGGCACGCTGCTAGAAAACTTAAAACATCCGTTGAGTTTAAGCCACCTCTGCGCACATCTACCGGAGGTTGGGCAAGAAGCGATACGGAAAAATGTAAAATATTTGCTGAGCATTTAAAATACTGGTGTTGCTGATTTGCGAGTGTAGTTGCTCTACCCCTCGACCCTTAAAGTTTAAGATGCGTGATGTACATAAAGTAATTGCTGAACTCAAGCCAAAGAAAGCTCCAGGTATTGATGGAATTAGTAACAAGATGCTGATGAACTTGCCGCATATTGCAATAAGAATCTTGCTGTTTATTTCTAATGCCATATTACGACTGGAGTGTTATCCACAACTCTGGAAGCTTGCAAAAATCAAAATGATTCCAAAGCCGGGCAAAGATCTTACTAAAGCTGAGTCATATAGGCCAATAAGTTTGCTGTCAACTATGGCAAAACTCTTCGAACAGCTGCTCATGACAAAATTGTCCCCAATTTTAACTGATAGTGGGTGCATCCCAGACCATCAATTTGGTTTTAAAAATCAGCATAGCACCATTGAACAGACTCATAGATTGGTTCAACTTATAAGAAAAACATTTGAGGAAAAGAAGTATTGTTCTGCCCTGTTTATTGACGTTCCTCAGGTATTTGATAAAGTGTGGCATGAAGGCCTAATTTTAAAATTAAAATCATATCTACCAATAAATTTTGTTAATTTATTAGAAAGTTACATAACTACCCGAAAGTTCACGGTTGTGGAAGGAGAATTCATGAGTGCGCCCGAATCTATATCATCCGGTGTGCCACAGGGGAGCATACTGGGGTCAGTTATATATTTGATCTATACTTGTGATATGCCTTTGAGCAGCAATATCCATACATCTACGTTTCCCGATGATACAGCCTGCCTTAGTATGCATGAAAACCCTCACGAGGCTTCCAGATATCTACAAGAACATATTACACAATTGGAAATGTGGTTGAACTTATGGAGAATTAAGGTAAATGAACAAAAGTGTGTCCATATAACGTTTACCCTAAGAAGAGATACTTGTTCCCCAATTCGAATCAATAATCAAAATATTCCTCAACATTCCCAAGTGAAATACCTTGGTATACACCTTGATCGAAGGCTTACATGGAAACATCATATTGACTTTAAGCTAACTCGGATGAAACTTAAGTTATCTCAAATACACTGGTTGATTGACAGAAATTCAACACTTAGCCTGGACTGTAAACTTTTAATATACAGGTCGCTTTTAAAGCCAATATGGTGTTACGGTATCCAGTTATGGGGAACTGCTTCTGCTTCCAATGTAGAGAGAATTCAACGAAGACAAAACAAAATTTTAAGGTTAATAACATCTGCTCCATGGTACATTAAGAATTCAAATATACATCGTGATTTAAATATGCCACTAGTGATTGAAGAAATTGCAAAATACGCAGGCAAATATTTACAAAAAGCGCTAAGACGAAAAAAAGCGCGCTTGGCGTAGTTAAAACGCGCTAAATTGGCATCGCTCATTATGACTTTCATAAAATAACAAATAAGAGAAAACAATTTTTAGATCAAGAGAAATACTACAAACACACAAACAATGTCATGTTTTGTTTCTTGTTTACTTGTTAGCTAATAAATGCGTGTGTAATATGTGTGCATGTAGTAGTAGCAAATTTAAACGCTTATAGCTCCCAAACAGTGTTGCCAGAATTTCTAAGGCTAAAATCTGCAAAATTTCAAATTTTTTCACGAACAAATCTTCAAAATCTGCATTTTATTTTTAAAATTTAAAAAAAATCTTCAAAGCTATTTTCAAAACCACTTTTTTATATATTATTCAAAAAATTTACATAAATATGGACGTACATGTGGAATATAAATATTTTTTTAATAACCCATATTCATAAAATTTAAACTCAGCTTAAAATGTATTTATTTAAATTTTTTAGACATTTTTTTAAATAACTTTCAATGACATTTTCTTATGAATAGAAGTCTTTAATATGCATTTCGTTTCTGCTTAAGAAACTCATCGGCAGACTTCATCCAAAAATTTTTGAAATAAATCCTGGTACTCTGTTCGAAGTTGGGAAAAACCTTGATTATTTAGCATGAAAAATTTGACATGTACTAAATGTAGCCCAACTCGCGGTTTTTTTTTGTAAATTTCTTGCTTTTATTGCTTGAAAGTATGCAATATTGTAAAAATTCCGTGCGAAAAAAGCACTGCTCATGTTGTTTCGCAGCTAAACTAAAATGATGCCAGACTAATTTTGCATGGAAAGACATTACTTATATTTCATACCAAATACTGTTATATGTAGTTTGGCAGCATTTCGCACGAAATTGTGAACAGAGTACCAGGCTTAAGGCAAAATCTTCATATGTTTATAGAATGACTATCAATTTGTTATTAATAATTACGTACACAAACATAAAAGGTAATATTCACACAAATTATTTTGGGTTACAAAACGCGTAACAAAACAAATTTGCATACAAAGTTTGTTTTGTAAACCTTTTGTAAACCAAAACTATTTTCTATGAATACGGCAAAAAAGCTTAAAAGCTTCAAGCAAAAATCTTTACAAGATAATGTCTTAGATTTTGCGACATTGGTACTGATAAGTTTGACGGTTTTTTCACACGCAAAGTTTACTTTGCAAAGTCTTGAGTTTGTTAAAGAAAAAAATAATATAGAATAAGATCTCTTTTCTCTTCTCTCCAACAAACCTTAGACTTTGCAAACTAAACTTTTGTGTGGAAACCCCATCCTTATTTAGGAGAAACGAAATGCATAAAACCAACAAACAAATAAAAATTCTTCATACTTATGTGCAAACAATATAAAATGAATGAGAAAAGAAATCGGATATATAAAAAATTATACAAAAAGTGATTTAATTTGTTGCATAAATATCCAAAGGACTTCGAATTTTTGTTTTATTTTAGTTCACTTGACTTAAAATTTATTAGACATTTGCAAATGAATGTGGTAAAGACATTTCATTTTAATTTAACTTAGGGCTGCTAAATCATAGTCAGAATAAGCTCGTTTTATATCAGATATTCTATTCCAGAAGCTTGCCAAAGTTAATTCTTCTTTTTCTTAAATGATGTCTTCTAAGTTCAAAAATTTTAACTCTCTAAACTGTGAGTCGTTCATTCCCACATAAAAGGAACAAAAAGTAGTAACAGTAATGGCAAAAATGTAAAACAATTCACTATAATTGTTGAAAAATCTGCGTTCTTAGGCCAAAAATCTTCAAATCTGCATTTCGTCTTTTTGGAGGTTAAAAATCTGCAAAATCCAGATAAATCTGCATTTCTGGCAACCGTGCTCCCAAAATACTTAACCGATGTTAATAAAATATAGATTCTGCACATCTGTACCGAAACCCCTTTAAAACCATATACATTTTTTTTAAATCGGTGCAGTAGTACCAGCGTAAAAGGGATTACAAAAAACATGTTTGCCTATTAATTATATAGGTTTTTAGTAATTTTTTTCCAAAATTTTTTTGTTTATTTTGCTTGAAAAATTGGATATGAAGTCCATTTTGTGGGAAAAAACTAATAATTATTAGTTAACACAGCTCTGATTTTTTGTTAACAGAGCTCTGTTAAGGAAGACTGTTTGCAGCGTTGTCAACTCGGTGCTTTTCGCACCGTTTTTAGTGCTTTTTGAAATTTTCGATTTGTTTTAAGTAAATTCATGCTGCTGAATGCATGTTCAACTCAACTGTTGAGATAATGCTTTAAAAGTCATGGGTAATATTAATTTTACTTTTGCCATTGTAATTCCAAAATTTCTATCAATGTCCTCTATTTTTAATTTAAAAAATTTACATTATGTATTTTCTAAACTATTTTCCAAATTTATACTTTTTAACTTTAACAAATTATCATCCTTATAAAATTTTTTTGTCTTTAACAATTTAGATTTAAAAAGGCTAAAAAAGTTAAATGAGTTAAAAAATAAGCTAAGAGCTAAATTAAAATTTTGGAGCTAAATCGAAAAAATAAGCTAATATGGTCACGCTGCTAGGGTTATAAATTTTAAAATTTATCTTTACGCACATCGGAATTTTCATAGAATTGTTGGAAATATGTATTTATAAAAACAATGCCATGACACTTCCGAACTATGTAATCTCACGTGGAAGGCAGAACATAGCCGATTGTTTTTAAATGTGAATAAAGTTAATAGATTATTATAATCAATTTTTGATTGATTGAAATATGTATTTCGGTTTGACTGAAATATGTATTTCGGTTTGCCACATGGGACATATACATACATATGTATGTACATATATGATTAATGTGTACTTTTCTTAAATTAGCTTTCAGTTTTTTGATATCTTCATATCTTGTCTTAAGAAATGCACTCATTAGACTTACTTGAAAGGAAGTGCACAATATTGTTGTCATGATTGGCATATGCGACAAAATAGATTATTGTCTTTTTCTGTACATGCTAATAACTCTTCACGTCGAGTATAAAAAGTAGAGTTATGTAGCTCATGAACGAACTAGTTCAATTGAACGATTCACTTAACTGAGCGCTATGAGCCGTTCAATTCACTGAGCGCTGTCAGCTCAGTACTGAGTGGTTTCTACATTTGTATCGAAGACTTTCAGTAGCTCGCTTTAGACACAAACATATAATCAAACCCATTTAAATTACATGTGAACTTATTCAGCAGCTTGTTTTAGACACAAACCTATGTAATTTAAGTGGGTTTGTGTCTAAAACGACCTAATGAAAGAGTTCGGTACAAGTCTTGTGCTTTTTCAGCAAATTTTTTGTGTCGCACAGGCAGGGTGACCGATGACATTTTTCAAAAAGTGGCACCAAAAAGGGGATTTATCAAAAAAAGGGGCAAAATTAAAAAAAACGAGAAACTACACTAAACTTTTTATTTTTAATGTATTTATCTATAATTAACTCTAAAAAAGGGAGACCAAAAGTGGCAAAGCAGTCGAAAAAGTGGCAAGGCAGTCGAAAAAGTGGCAAATTGCCACTTTAGTCGGCCAAACGGTCACGCTGCGCACAGGTACATACATAAAAAAGTATACATATGTACATACATATGTATACTTTTTTATATGTACAAATTCCACTCATTAAACTATTTTACTTTTATCTATTTTCTATACTTCATCTGCCTTGTTTTGCAATGTATGACACACACGAACACTCTCTGTATAAATTTGTCACTTTTTTTATTTCGGTTTTCGCTCTTTCTTTGTGCTTGAAAAAATGTTTCACTACAAATGAACTGAGCTACTGAGCTAAACGAATGAAATACTTCAGTAAAGTGAGCTGTGCTGAAAAGAGCGGTCACTCAAAAGAGCTGATAAGCACAACACTAATAAAAAGTTTAAAAACTTTAACGGCCTGAACCGCAATGTTGACAAGAAAGTTTTTATCGCTTACTTATATTGAAAATATAATGACAGTTTGTTTTTGTTTTCAAAATGAGTAAGCTACTCTACAAGCAGCGTTGTCAACTTTTAAATTTCAAAAAGCACTGAAAACCATTAAAAAAGCGCGTAATTTTAGTAAAAAAGCACTCAATTTTTAATTATTATCATATATTAAAAAAATTGTTATACACAAATATGCATATAAAAAATATAATAATCGGTTGACTTTGCAATACATTTTTAAAGCTATAAATTTGAGGAATCCGATACACATTTTAATTGGATAAGAATCAGTGAATTCTCAAATCAGTTTGGCTTCTTTTGTAGTTATTATAAAAAAATTTATGTTTAATCATTTTTCGTCAGGAAACAAACGTATTTTTCGAATTCAATCAAATTATAAATATCCGATAATTCTCAACTGAAAACTCGATAGTAGACTAGTTATATTTTCCCTAGACTAGACAAAATTTCGATATTAAACTACACTTGGGTAAATACTTCTATTATGTCTTCTTTGTTGCGTGACAAAACATTTTTTATATTAATTATGATTTAAATGTTAAAGTTTAAGTGAAACATGGCGCTTATTTCTTCCACCAAGCCTTGTACAAACTTGGTAGAATTTTTTTAAATGATCCATTTAAGTTCAGAGCTTATTTTTTATATATATATGTACATTTCCTCGAAAGAAAAAATAGGTGAGGAAATTTTTCTTCGAATTTTTGGTTTAGTGCCACCGACTCGAAACAAAAAGCACCGAAATGAATTTAAAAAAGCACTGAGCACTAACTTCAAAATTTTTCGCGTCGAAAATTTCAAAAAGCACTAAAAACGGTGCGAAAAGCACCGAGTTGACAACGCTGCCTACAAGAACACTACCAGTCAATTGACTGCTCATTTGATCGATAGTCATGCAGGCTATATTCATCATTGCGTAGAACAAAGTTTCTATCACATTATTAAAGGCAAAACGAAAAATATGATGGAAACTTTTGTGTACGTGTGAAGTTGCATCACACTTCCGATCAAATGACAAGTCAATTGACTGTCATTATTGAATTGAATGTAAAATTTTTTTAAATAATTCTTGCAATTCTTGCAAGTAATAATTTTTAGGAATTTTTTCCCCTTTTTGACGCTCTCTTCTTGCAAACTTTTTGAGTTAATGAACACTTTCCAGTAACGGTTGTTACAAATTCGTAATAATTTTTAGTAAATGAACAGACCTAGTGTTGCCTGTTGAGAATATCGATCATGTTTGACACTCAAACCTTCATTCAAGAAAAAAATTTGACACACAAACACAGAAAGAAACACAAATTGGATGCGCATTATTGCTAACAACATTTTTATAAATTATTTTAATGTTTTCTTATGTCTAACAACTCCTCGTACGATTTTGTCTCAATATTTTGTATTTCACATCAGACACATCCTTGTATTTCACAAAAATATATGAATTTCGAAAAAAAATTATTTTCTGCTTCGATCTTGTTATTTTTGCTACAAAAATATCTCTTGACTGACGCTTTTTGGTACAAACAATCAGTCATGATACAATTATACTAGGTACATGCACAACTACAACAAAAATACAACACCAACAAGCACATGTATTTTTTTGGTATAAAGAAATGTAAAATTGTCAGAAACAACTGTCTTTTGTTTATAAAAATAACAATTACAAGGTAACTAAAGCACAGTTACAGACGCGGCATTCCTGCATGATTATAGTTATTCAGTGTTGCCAATCTGGTTGTAGTTAGACGGTGTGTAATTTCTACTCACATGGCTATGTAATTAAATTCTTGTGTGTAGTTCTGTGTGTAATTCTACTTCGGGTTCTATATTTATTTATTTTTTGTTAATTTTAACCTACACAAAAGATGTGTAGTGTAATTTCCCTACAAGAAACGAATGACCGAAACTAACACAAACGAATAACACATTTGCAATAATTTTCCAATGAATTTAAGAGTGCCAGTCAATTGACTGGTCATTTGACTGGTAGAGATGACCGACACATTTATTAATTATAGTTGCTCCTCTCTAACCTGTATGCTAGAGTGCAACATCCAATGTACACATGCCAAAACTTTTAAGACGTCGCGTTTTATTGTAAAATGTACAATTCGTTCGGTCTGTGAAATAAAATTTATACAAGTGCTAAGAAAGTTAAGTAACAACAATAATGTCTAAGAGAAATTGAAAATTTTCATTTACTTTATACGTTTATATATTTTGTTTTTAAATTTTAGATATTTACAAAAATCCAGGTGTGTTGGAGCTAAAAAAAAGTCAGGAAGACTACATTGGTGCCATTTATATATTATATATATGTTTATTTATTTATTTCATTATAATATAATGCAAACTCAAGCTTTAACTTTAGTCGCCTTGAAGCTATCATTGACAATTTGGTGCAAACTATAAATAATTTTACAACACATATCACTACCATGATGCACGAAATGCTGAGAATGCAGAATACTCTGCTTCCAGCATTAATTAACAAGCCATGAACACGTTAAAAATATGTTTCTGGAACGCAAACGGCATTCGCTAACATAAAAATGAACTTAAGCACTTCCTTACGGAAAAAAATATTGATATAATGTAGGTCTCTGAGACTCAATTGACTTCGAGGAGCTTCTTCAAAATAAATGGCTACACCATATATGATACAAAGGACCCTAGAGGGAGAGCATGCGGTGGATCTGCAATTCTAATTAAGTCAAGACTCAAGCACTATATCCTTGACAACGTTAGTGAAGAATATATGAAAGCTACGAATATTTTTGTAGAACATTTTTGTTCTAATTTCGTGATATCATCAATTTACTAACCTCCCAGATTTTCAGTTACCGAAGATCAGTATGAGAAGTTCTACAAACCGCTTGGATCTTGTTTCGTGGCAGCTGGAGTCTACAATGCAAAGCATACGTACTGGGGGTCGCGCCTTGTAACACCTAGGGCTCGAGCTTTATTTAATACAATTTCAAAAATGGGCTTAGATGTTATTTCGAGTGGGGAGCCCACTTACTGGCGTACTGACGTAAAAAAAATTCCGGATGTTATTGATTTTGGCGTCATGAAAAATATTTCTAGGGATTTAATTAATGTTGAAACTTCTCTAGATCTCTCTTCCGATCACTCCCCTAATATCGTTACAATCTGTAACCCACTAAGAAGTGACTTACCTCACCCATATATGAAGATGATCAATCGTGTTAATTGGCTGGGATTCAGAAAATATATTAGTAGTCATTGCACGGAAAATATTGCACTAAGAACACCCAATGACAAACTACCATTGCCAAAATTAACGAAATTGTTAAACAGGCTGCTGAACATGCCACTACCTCCCATCCGCAGTCTCGGTTCAATTAAATTTATTCCAGGGATATTGAAAATCTCGTGTGTGAAAAAAGAAGAGCTAGAAGGGAATGGCAACAGCACAGATCACTCCAACATAAACTCAGACTTAAAGAATGTTCTAAAAGCTCCAGGTATTGATGGAATTAGTAACAAGATGCTGATGAACTTGCCGCATATTGCAATAAGAATCTTGCTGTTTATTTCTAATGCCATATTACGACTGGAGTGTTATCCACAACTCTGGAAGCTTGCAAAAATCAAAATGATTCCAAAGCCGGGCAAAGATCTTACTAAAGCTGAGTCATATAGGCCAATAAGTTTGCTGTCAACTATGGCAAAACTCTTCGAACAGCTGCTCATGACAAAATTGTCCCCAATTTTAACTGATAGTGGGTGCATCCCAGACCATCAATTTGGTTTTAAAAATCAGCATAGCACCATTGAACAGACTCATAGATTGGTTCAATTTATAAGAAAAACATTTGAGGAAAAGAAGTATTGTTCTGCCCTGTTTATTGACGTTCCTCAGGTATTTGATAAAGTGTGGCATGAAGGCCTAATTTTAAAACTAAAATCATATCTACCAATAAATTTAGTTAATTTATTAGAAAGTTACATAACTACCCGGAAGTTCACGGTTGTGGAAGGAGAATTCATGAGTTCGCCCGAATCTATATCATCCGGTGTGCCACAGGGGAGCATACTGGAGTCAGTTATATATTTGATCTATACTTGTGATATGCCTTTGAGCAGCAATATCCATACATCTACGTTTCCCGATGATACAGCCTGCCTTAGTATGCATGAAAACCCTCACGAGGCTTCCAGATATCTACAAGAACATATTACACAATTGGAAATGTGGTTGAACTTATGGAGAATTAAGGTAAATGAACAAAAGTGTGTCCATATAACGTTTACCCTAAGAAGAGATACTTGTTCCCCAATTCGAATCAATAATCAAAATATTCCTCAACATTCCCAAGTGAAATACCTTGGTATACACCTTGATCGAAGGCTTACATGGAAACATCATATTGACTTTAAGCTAACTCGGATGAAACTTAAGTTATCTCAAATACACTGGTTGATTGACAGAAATTCAACACTTAGCCTGGACTGTAAACTTTTAATATACAGGTCGCTTTTAAAGCCAATATGGTGTTACGGTATCCAGTTATGGGGAACTGCTTCTGCTTCCAATGTAGAGAGAATTCAACGAAGACAAAACAAAATTTTAAGGTTAATAACATCTGCTCCATGGTACATTAAGAATTCAAATATACATCGTGATTTAAATATGCCACTAGTGATTGAAGAAATTGCAAAATACGCAGGCAAATATTTACAAAAAGCGCTAAGACGAAAAAAAGCGCGCTTGGCGTAGTTAAAACGCGCTAAATTGGCATCGCTCATTATGACTTTCATAAAATAACAAATAAGAGAAAACAATTTTTAGATCAAGAGAAATACTACAAACACACAAACAATGTCATGTTTTGTTTCTTGTTTACTTGTTAGCTAATAAATGCGTGTGTAATATGTGTGCATGTAGTAGTAGCAAATTTAAACGCTTATAGCTCCCAAACATTGTTGCCAGAATTTCTAAGGCTAAAATCTGCAAAATTTCAAATTTTTTCACGAAAAAATCTTCAAAATCTGCATTTTATTTTTAAAATCTTAAAAAAATCTTCAAAGCTATTTTCAAAACCACTTTTTTATATATTATTCAAAAAATTTACATAAATATGGACGTACATGTGGAATATAAATATTTTTTTAATAACCCATATTCATAAAATTTAAACTCAGCTTAAAATGTATTTATTTAAATTTTTTAGACATTTTTTTAAATAACTTTCAATGACATTTTCTTATGAATAGAAGTCTTTAATATGCATTTCGTTTCTGCTTAAGAAACTCATCGGCAGACTTCATCCAAAAATTTTTGAAATAAATCCTGGTACTCTGTTCGAAGTTGGGAAAAACCTTGATTATTTAGCATGAAAAATTTGACATGTACTAAATGTAGCCCAACTCGCGGTTTTTTTTTTTTGTAAATTTCTTGCTTTTATTGCTTGAAAGTATGCAATATTGTAAAAATTCCGTGCGAAAAAAGCACTGCTCATGTTGTTTCGCAGCTAAACTAAAATGATGCCAGACTAATTTTGCATGGAAAGACATGACTTATACAGGGTGGCCCAGAAAGACCGAAGTGGTGAGAATTCCTTATAACTTTTTATTTAAGACATATTTTTTTAATTTTTTGTTTTTTAAATGCAGTAAATTTATAGGGAATATTTTTAAATTAGTTATTAAAAATGATATCCCGCAAGTGGTGGACATTTTCTGCTTCGCACAAATGTGTTCTTTCCATTTCCATTATTCATAACTTAGTTATGAGTGACGAAGCCTCGTTAACAAACAAAACTTTAGGATATGGGATATTGAAAACCCGAGAGTACTTCATCAACGACAATTACACCCAATTAAGTATACTGTTTGATGCGGTGTTTCTTCAGAAAGGATCATTGGCCCATATTTTTTTGAAAATGAACGAGGTGTCGCCATTTCCATCAATGGTGATCGATATCAGGCCATGTTGGAAAATTTGGTAAAGCCAACCGTGGAAAACCATCCGCAAATATGGTTCCAACAGGATGGACCCACAGCGCACACTTCCAGGGCCACAATGGCTCTTTTACGCGACATCTTTGGTGAAAAAATAATTTCGCGTAGAAGCAATTTTAATTGGCCTCCGCGTTCCCCGGATTTAACTGCTCCAGACTGTTTCCTTTGGAGTTATTTAAAAGGGAAAGTTTATCTTAATAAGCCTAGGACTATTGAGGAATTAAAAACCAATATTCGAGACGAAATTAACAACATAACACCGGAAGTTTTGCGAAAGGTCATTGAAAATGTGTTGGAAAGAGCACATTTGTGCGAAGCAGAAAATGGCCACCACTTGCGGGATATAATTTTTAATAACTAATCTTAAAATATTCCCTATAAATTTAATGTATTTAAAAAACAAAAAACTAAAAAAATATGTCTTAAATAAAAAGTTATAAGGATTTCACACCACTTCGGTCTTTCTGGGCCACCCTGTATTTCATACCAAATACTGTTATATGTAGTTTGGCAGCATTTCGCACGAAATTGTGAACAGAGTACCAGGCTTAAGGCAAAATCTTCATATGTTTATAGAATGACTATCAATTTGTTATTAATAATTACGTACACAAACATAAAAGGTAATATTCACACAAATTATTTTGGGTTACAAAACGCGTAACAAAACAAATTTGCATACAAAGTTTGTTTTGTAAACCTTTTGTAAACCAAAACTATTTTCTATGAATACGGCAAAAAAGCTTAAAAGCTTCAAGCAAAAATCTTTACAAGATAATGTCTTAGATTTTGCGACATTGGTACTGATAAGTTTGACGGTTTTTTCACACGCAAAGTTTACTTTGCAAAGTCTTGAGTTTGTTAAAGAAAAAAATAATATAGAATAAGATCTCTTTTCTCTTCTCTCCAACAAACCTTAGACTTTGCAAACTAAACTTTTGTGTGGAAACCCCATCCTTATTTAGGAGAAACGAAATGCATAAAACCAACAAACAAATAAAAATTCTTCATACTTATGTGCAAACAATATAAAATGAATGAGAAAAGAAATCGGATATATAAAAAATTATACAAAAAGTGATTTAATTTGTTGCATAAATATCCAAAGGACTTCGAATTTTTGTTTTATTTTAGTTCACTTGACTTAAAATTTATTAGACATTTGCAAATGAATGTGGTAAAGACATTTCATTTTAATTTAACTTAGGGCTGCTAAATCATAGTCAGAATAAGCTCGTTTTATATCAGATATTCTATTCCAGAAGCTTGCCAAAGTTACTTCTTCTTTTTCTTAAATGATGTCTTCTAAGTTCAAAAATTTTAACTCTCTAAACTGTGAGTCGTTCATTCCCACATAAAAGGAACAAAAAGTAGTAACAGTAATGGCAAAAATGTAAAACAATTCACTATAATTGTTGAAAAATCTGCGTTGTTAGGCCAAAAATCTTCAAATCTGCATTTCGTCTTTTTTGGAGGTTAAAAATCTGCAAAATCCAGATAAATCTGCATTTCTGGCAACCGTGCTCCCAAAATACTTAACCGATGTTAATAAAATATAGATTCTGCACATCTGTACCGAAACCCCTTTAAAACCATATACATTTTTTTTAAATCGGTGCAGTAGTACCAGCGTAAAAGGGATTACAAAAAACATGTTTGCCTATTAATTATATAGGTTTTTAGTAATTTTTTTCCAAAATTTTTTTGTTTATTTTGCTTGAAAAATTGGATATGAAGTCCATTTTGTGGGAAAAAACTAATAATTATTAGTTAACACAGCTCTGATTTTTTGTTAACAGAGCTCTGTTAAGGAAGACTGTTTGCAGCGTTGTCAACTCGGTGCTTTTCGCACCGTTTTTAGTGCTTTTTGAAATTTTCGATTTGTTTTAAGTAAATTCATGCTGCTGAATGCATGTTCAACTCAACTGTTGAGATAATGCTTTAAAAGTCATGGGTAATATTAATTTTACTTTTGCCATTGTAATTCCAAAATTTCTATCAATGTCCTCTATTTTTAATTTAAAAAATTTACATTATGTATTTTCTAAACTATTTTCCAAATTTATACTTTTTAACTTTAACAAATTATCATCCTTATAAAATTTTTTTGTCTTTAACAATTTAGATTAAAAAAGGCTAAAAAAGTTAAATGAGTTAAAAAATAAGCTAAGAGCTAAATTAAAATTTTGGAGCTAAATCGAAAAAATAAGCTAATATGGTCACGCTGCTAGGGTTATAAATTTTAAAATTTATCTTTACGCACATCGGAATTTTCATAGAATTGTTGGAAATATGTATTTATAAAAACAATGCCATGGCACTTCCGAACTATGTAATCTCACGTGGAAGGCAGAACATAGCCGATTGTTTTTAAATGTGAATAAAGTTAATAGATTATTATAATCAATTTTTGATTGATTGAAATATGTATTTCGGTTTGACTGAAATATGTATTTCGGTTTGCCACATGGGACATATACATACATATGTATGTACATATATGATTAATGTGTACTTTTCTTAAATTAGCTTTTCTTCATATCTTGTCTTAAGAAATGCACTCATTAGACTTACTTGAAAGGAAGTGCACAATATTGTTGTCATGATTGGCATATGCGACAAAATAGATTATTGTCTTTTTCTGTACATGCTAATAACTCTTCACGTCGAGTATAAAAAGTAGAGTTATGTAGCTCATGAACGAACTAGTTCAATTGAACGATTCACTTAACTGAGCGCTATGAGCCGTTCAATTCACTGAGCGCTGTCAGCTCAGTACTGAGTGGTTTCTACATTTGTATCGAAGACTTTCAGTAGCTCGCTTTAGACACAAACATATAATCAAACCCATTTAAATTACATGTGAACTTATTCAGCAGCTTGTTTTAGACACAAACCTATGTAATTTAAGTGGGTTTGTGTCTAAAACGACCTAATGAAAGAGTTCGGTAGAAGTCTTGTGCTTTTTCAGCAAATTTTTTGTGTCGCACAGGCAGGGTGACCGATGACATTTTTCAAAAAGTGGCACCAAAAAGGGGATTTATCAAAAAAAAGGGGCAAAATTAAAAAAAACGAGAAACTACACTAAACTTTTTATTTTTAATGTATTTATCTATAATTAACTCTAAAAAAGGGAGACCAAAAGTGGCAAAGCAGTCGAAAAAGTGTCAAGGCAGTCGAAAAAGTGGCAAATTGCCACTTTAGTCGGTCAAACGGTCACGCTGCGCACAGGTACATACATAAAAAAAGTATACATATGTATGTACATATGTACAAATTCCACTCATTAAACTATTTTACTTTTATCTATTTTTTATACTTCATCTGCCTTGTTTTGCAATGTATGACACACACGAACACTCTCTGTATAAATTTGTCACTTTTTTATTTCGGTTTTCGCTCTTTCTTTATGCTTGAAAAAATGTTTCACTACAAATGAACTGAGCTACTGAGCTAAACGAATGAAATACTTCAGTAAAGTGAGCTGTGCTGAAAAGAGCGGTCACTCAAAAGAGCTGATAAGCACAACACTAATAAAAAGTTTAAAAACTTTAACGGCCTGAACCGCAATGTTGACAAGAAAGTTTTTATCGCTTACTTATATTGAAAATATAATGACAGTTTGTTTTTGTTTTCAAAATGAGTAAGCTACTCTACAAGCAGCGTTGTCAACTTTTAAATTTCAAAAAGCACTGAAAACCATTAAAAAAGCGCGTAATTTTAGTAAAAAAGCACTCAATTTTTAATTATTATCATATATTAAAAAAATTGTTATACACAAATATGCATATAAAAAATATAATAATCGGTTGACTTTGCAATACATTTTTAAAGCTATAAATTTGAGGAATCCGATACACATTTTAATTGGATAAGAATCAGTGAATTCTCAAATCAGTTTGGCTTCTTTTGTAGTTATTATAAAAAAATTTATGTTTAATAATTTTTCGTCAGGAAACAAACGTATTTTTCGAATTCAATCAAATTATAAATATCCGATAATTCTCAACTGAAAACTCGATAGTAGACTAGTTATATTTTCCCTAGACTAGACAAAATTTCGATATTAAACTACACTTGGGTAAATACTTCTATTATGTCTTCTTTGTTGCGTGGCAAAACATTTTTTATATTAATTATGATTTAAATATTAAAGTTTAAGTGAAACATGGCGCTTATTTCTTCCACCAAGCCTTGTACAAACTTGGTAGAATTTTTTTAAATGATCCATTTAAGTTCAGAGCTTATTTTTTATATATATATGTACATTTCCTCGAAAGAAAAAATAGGTGAGGAAATTTTTCTTCGAATTTTTGGTTTAGTGCCACCGACTCGAAACAAAAAGCACCGAAATGAATTTAAAAAAGCACTGAGCACTAACTTCAAAATTTTTCGCGTCGAAAATTTCAAAAAGCACTAAAAACGGTGCGAAAAGCACCGAGTTGACAACGCTGCCTACAAGAACACTACCAGTCAATTGACTGCTCATTTGATCGATAGTCATGCAGGCTATATTCATCATTGCGTAGAACAAAGTTTCTATCACATTATTAAAGGCAAAACGAAAAATATGATGGAAACTTTTGTGTACGTGTGAAGTTGCATCACACTTCCGATCAAATGACAAGTCAATTGACTGTCATTATTGAATTGAATGTAAAATTTTTTTAAATAATTCTTGCAATTAATAATTTTTAGGAATTTTTTTCCCCTTTTTGACGCTCTCTCCTTGCAAACTTTTTGAGTTAATGAACACTTTCCAGTAACGGTTGTTACAAATTCGTAATAATTTTTAGTAAATGAACAGACCTAGTGTTGCCTGTTGAGAATATCGATCATGTTCGACACTCAAACCTTCATTCAAGAAAAAAATTTGACACACAAACACAGAAAGAAACACAAATTGGATGCGCATTATTGCTAACAGCATTTTTATAAATTATTTTAATGTTTTCTTATGTCTAACAACTCCTCGTACGATTTTGTCTCAATATTTTGTATTTCACATCAGACACATCCTTGTATTTCACAAAAATATATGAATTTCGAAAAAAAATTATTTTCTGCTTCGATCTTGTTATTTTTGCTACAAAAATATCTCTTGACTGACGCTTTTTGGTACAAACAATCAGTCATGATACAATTATACTAGGTACATGCACAACAACAACAAAAATACAACACCAACAAGCACATGTATTTTTTTGGTATAAAGAAATGTAAAATTGTCAGAAACAACTGTCTTTTGTTTATAAAAATAACAATTACAAGGTAACTAAAGCACAGTTACAGACACGGCATTCCTGCATGATTATAGTTATTCAGTGTTGCCAATCTGGTTGTAGTTAGACGGTGTGTAATTTCTACTCACATGGCTATGTAATTAAATTCTTGTGTGTAGTTCTGTGTGTAATTCTACTTTGGGTTCTATATTTATTTATTTTTTGTTAATTTTAACCTACACAAAAGATGTGTAGTGTAATTTCCCTACAAGAAACGAATGACCGAAACTAACACAAACGAATAACACATTTGCAATAATTTTCCAATGAATTTAAGAGTGCCAAACAATTGACTGGTCATTTGACTGGTAGAGATGACCGACACATTTATTAATTATAGTTGCTCCTCTCTAACCTGTATGCTAGAGTGAAACATCCAATGTACACATGCCAAAACTTTTAAGACGTCGCGTTTTATTGTAAAATATACAATTCGTTCGGTCTGTGAAATAAAATTTATACAAGTGCTAAGAAAGTTAAGTAACAACAATAATGTCTAAGAGAAATTGAAAATTTTCATTTACTTTATACGTTTATATATTTTGTTTTTAAATTTTAGATATTTACAAAAATCCAGGTGTGTTGGAGCTAAAAAAAAGTTAGGAAGACTACATTGGTGCCATTTATATATTATATATATATTTATTTATTTCATTATAATAAAAACAATTAAAATAACATAAAACTTACGTTTTTTATTTAAAAGTTACATTTTACCAGTTTCTACATAAATTTTGACTAGTAATAGGTGACTAGTTGCCTTGTAACCATTGACTAGTCATAGTTCACCAATGCTTATGTAATCTGTGACTGGCAAAAACGTAGCAGAGTAAGCAGTTGAAATATATGTGTTTTAATTAAGTGAAATTAATCAGTTAGAGAGAGAAAAATCACACGTACACAAATGTTTTGGTAATTTTTTTCACAAAGCCCCTCATAAACTAACTGGGGATAGTGACCAAAGTTGAGGTCGTCGCTAGTAGTCAAATCAATAGTCAATTGACTGGTAGCCTTCCTGTAGGGTTTCTTCAATGTGTAATTGGAGACACATCCATGTGTAAATTCATTGGCAACGCTGTAATAATTTTATTCACATACACTAACATTTTTGCATCTTGTTAACAAAGTTTGACAATTAAATGCAATGTATACAGTAACAGGCTGGGCTTATGAATGTACCTAGTATAATTGTATCATGCTATCAGTCAAAAGCCAATATAGCCGCTGACTGTTACTCATAGAAAAAGTCTGTGGTGGACAGCGTTGTCAACTTTTAAATTTCAAAACGCACCAAAATGGAGAAAAAATCGAGCCATTCACAAAAAAACGCACCAACCTTAGAATTTATTTTTCTTCTTCTATTATGTCTTCTTTGTTGCGTGGCAAAACATTTTTTATATTAATTATGATTTAAATGTTAAAGTTTAAGTGAAACATGGCGCTTATTTCTTCCATCAAGCCTTGTACAATCATGGTAGATTTTTTTTAAATACTCCATTTAAGTTCAGAGCTTATTGTTTTATATATAGATTTCTCCGAAGGAAAAAATAGGTGAGGAAATTTTTCTTCGAATTTTTGGTTTAGTGCCACCGACTCGAAACAAAAAGCACCGATATGAATTTAAAAAAGCACTGAGCACTAACTTCAAATTTTTTCGAGTCGAAAATTTCAAAAAGCACTAAAAACGGTGCGAAAAGCACCGAGTTGACAACGCTGACACGGAGAGAATTTCATAATAATTTGATTCTACAAAGTCGTAATACTTTGTATTACCATGTTTAAGAGAGCTTAAAAAAAGTTTGACAATCATATGCAATGTATACAGTAACAGGCTGGGATTGTGCCCAGAGACCTGCGCCGACCCGGCTGAGCCGAGCCGCCGAAGGCTTTTGGTCAGCCGCCGCCGCCGCCGATTTTTTATCGGTTAAAATCGGTTAAAATTAGCCGCCGATTGGTGAATTTTGCTTTCAAATTTTCTTTCCAATTTACATATATACCGTTTATACGCACTCCTTATTTGCAAATAAAAGTGGAAAACGTTGCAGTATACATATGTATATGTAGAATATACATATACCTATGTATGTATACGGCATGTGTACATATATATGTAAATATATACATAAATACATATGTACATACATATATTCAAATATTGCAAGTCTGAACTGTTGAATCTAACGGACGTGTTTCAATAAGCGCATAGAATACAAAAGGATAAATAAATAAAAACTGCAAAGGAAAAGGAAATTTTTTCTTTTTTGTCGTGGAAAATAAAATTATAATAAAATACTTATATATATTTCTTTAATTTTATTTAAAAATAATAAAAAACACTCGGAATGTCTGACTGCAACAGGTGCAAACAAGCAATCCGTGGTGAAACAGGGATTCAATGTATGGGTGTATGTAATAAAGTGTTTCATACATCTAATAAGTGTTGTGGTATTGACCAATACTCATCAAGAATATTGGAAGAGAACAGTTTCATAAGAGTTATTTGTGATGACTGTATGCAGTATATACAAAATGTTAATATGGTGGTAAAAGATATACAAGATGAAGTGCACAAAAACAAACAAAACTTGATGGAATATAAGCATGAATTTAAAGCGTCGCTTAAACAAAATGAAGATGAAATAAAACAATTATTAGAAGCTATTGAAAAAAGATACGAAGAAAGAATGAATAAAATGATTAAATATCAAAAATCCTGTGAGAATAATGTTGAAGAAATGAAAAAGTTGGTTAATAATATAAACGATGTAGAAAAAAATCAACAAGAAACTAAGTGAAACAATAGAAGAAAAAAATTAAATCATGTGTAAAGAAATAAAGAAAGTTATAAATCAAACAAACAATAAGCCAACAAAAGAAACAACATATGCAGAATCTGTTAAAAACAAAGTGTTGCCAGGTACAAGCAAAATAGTACCCCTAATTGTGAAGCCAAAAGAAAAACAGTCAGCGGAGAAAACCAAAGAAGACAAACAAAGTGGATCCAGTCAACCTAAAAATAACAAATGTTGAAAGTAGAAGAAATGGAACAATAGTAATACAAAGTGAGAACGGCGAAGAAAGAGAAAATATTAAGAAGGCTATTCAGGACAAAATATCGAACGAATATGAAATAAAAGTGCCCAACCCATTGGAATTAAAAATAAAAATTAATGGCATGTCTTTCGACCATGAAGAAACAGAAATAATTGAAAAACAGAATCCAAGCTTATCAAATGCCAACATCAAATTTATTGAGAAATATAAAATGAAGAGCGGAAATAAAGCCACATACAATATTAAATTAAATATCGACAATGAAGCATATCGAAAAATCATGGAGGAGGCAAAAGTAAACATTGGGTGGGAAAGATGCAAAGTTTATGATGGAAGAGAAGTACTACAATGTATGAAATGCAAAGGATATAACCATTTAGCAAAAGACTGTAAAAACCAGGAGGTTTGTCTGAGATGCCATGGTCAACATAGTGCAAAAAATTGTGGAAGTAATGAACAAATAGTGAAATGTATTAACTGTGTAAAAGTAAATAGCAAACTAAATATGGGCCTAGATGAAAATCACCATACAAATGATAGGAAATGTCCGGTATTTCAAAATAAATTAAATAACAAAATGAGAAGGATTGGTCTAACGGATTAACAATTAAAGGATGTACGTGTTATATATACCAATGTGCAAGAAATAATTAACAATTACTGTCAAGTTGAAATTACTGCATTAACTGAAAGCCCTGATTTCCTCATTCTGCCCGAAACACATGCAACAAAAGATATAAATGATTTTAAAGTGATGTTACATGACTACGGCCATATTATGTCACTATCAACATCCACAAGAACTGGTGGTGTCATGATATAATTTAAAAAGCATTGGAATATAACCAAAATATTTGAAAAGGTCGATGATACAAAATACTGGATATTAGTTTGTAAAGCCACTCGTGGTACCTTCATAGCGAACAGTCGATTAGCGGAGTTTTTTCTTACATACAAACAAACAAAAAATTATACAAAAAATTATTCGTAGTACATATTATTCGTAATAGGTACATACTGACTTTAATAAATAAGCTTTATTGCTTTGATAATATTTTTTACATAGTGGAAATAACAAAAACAAAACAAAAACCGAAAACAAAAAAAAACACAAACAGTGACATTGAGGAATACTCTATAGGAGTACCTCAAAAACAGACAAACAATCATAAATTACAAAAACAAAAAAAAAACCGTAAGTGCCTCAAATACAAAAAATTATGAAGTGAGTTCTAACGGCAGAAACGCCTATTTTACTGTGAGTTCTGAAGCTCTTAATGAAAAAAATAAAAATAATAAATCTAATGAAAGTGTTTTTTTAACGGCAAAACCAATTTTTCGTCAGCGATCAACTTCGCTTTGTCCAATGCCAAATAGTAGTGATTCATTAACATTACAATTGCCTAGTACTTCTTCATATAAGTCAGTAATATCATCCCCTTCAGGCTCGTATTCGTCACTTAACAAAGTTATTACTACAGATAACAGTATTTCAAAACCCAAGGTGCAAGTCGGTATGGACAGATATATAACCGTGCTAAAGCGTGGGCGAAGCCCGAATTCTTCAAAAATTTCATCTGCTCCAAAGATGTCTAGAGATAACAGCGCATCCTCAACTAATCGCCAAAACCGTTTTAAAATTTTGCAAGATGAGAACGACAAACCCGATGTATCCTCGAATAAAACATCCAAGCCGCCACCAATCTACTTGAGAGAGAAAAATTCAAATGCCCTTATTAAAAAATTAATTTCGGTCATTGGTGAAAATAAATTCCACATTGTCCCAATAAAACGTGGCAACATCGATGAAACGAAAATTCAAATTTATGATGAAAAGGATTTCCGCAAAATGGTTTCTGAATTTGAAACAAATAAAACAAGCTTCTACACATACCAGCTTAAGAGCGCTAAAGGCCTGCAAATCGTACTGAAGGGCATAGATTATTATGTTGTCCCTGAAGAAATAAAAGATGCACTTGTCCTCCAGGGATTTAAGGTAAAGAATGTATCAAACATATTTAACAAAGAAAAAGTACCCCAACCCCTATTTCGTGTTGAACTGGAGCCAAATGATATACAGTTGAAAAAAAACGAGACTCATCCTATTTATAGCCTTAAATACCTTTTATACAGAAAAATCACAGTTGAAGAGCCACATAAGCGTGCAGGTCCCGTGCAGTGTCATAATTGCCAAGAATATGGCCATACAAAAGCTTACTGCAATTTACCTACAGTGTGTGTTATCTGCGGTGAATTGCACGGTACTGCAAGTTGTACCAAACCAAAAGATCAAGCGGAAAAAAAATGCAGTAATTGTGGAGGTAATCACACCGCTAACTACAGAGGATGTCCTGTGTACTCTTTCGTCAAGCAGGCTATGGTGCAAAAACCTAAATTAGCTCCAGCTCAACCATTAAACGCGTACTCCGCCACTTTTGCTCCAGTGAGCCAACCAGTTACTTCACGTGTATCGTATGCCGATGCTGCTAAGGCTAGTTCTATTCCCACACCAAATGTTTCACCGCCAAATAATTCAACGAATGCAAATTCAAGCTTTAACTTTAGTCGCCTTGAAGCTACTATTGAGAATCTGGTGCTAACTATAAACAACTTTACAACAAATATGACTACCATGATGCAAGAAATGTTGAGAATGCAGAATACTCTGCTTCAAGCATTAATTAACAAGCCATGAACACGTTAAAAATATGTTTCTGGAACGCAAACGGCATTCGCCAACATAAAAATGAACTTGAGCACTTCCTTACGGAAAAAAATATTGATATAATGTTGGTCTCTGAGACTCATTTGACTTCTAGAAGCCTCTTTAAAATGAATGGCTACACTTTATATGACACAAAGGACCCTAGAGGGAGAGCATGCGGTGGATCAGCAATTCTAATAAAGTCAAGACTCAAGCACTATATTCTTGACAACATTTGTGAAGAACATCTACAAGCAACAAATATCTGCATTGAAAATTTTTGTACAAATTTCGTGATATCTTCAATTTACTCTCCTCCCAGATTTTCAATCACTGAGGACCAATACGAGAAGTTCTACAAATCTCTTGGACCTTGTTTCGTTGCAGCTGGCGACTACAATGCTAAGCATACGTTCTGGGGTTCGCGTCTTATTACGCCTAGAGGTAGGGCGTTGTTCAACACAATTTCAAAAATGGGTTTGGATGTTATTTCAAGTGGGGAGCCTACTTACTGGCCTACTGACGTACGAAAAATTCCAGATGTTATAGATTTCGGCGTCATAAAAAGTATTTCTAGGGAATTAATTCACGTTGAAGCTTCCCTAGATCTGTCGTCTCACTCTCCCACGATCGTTACAATCTGTAGTCCACTGAGAAGCGCTTTACCTCACCCATATGTCAAGATGATAAATCGTGTTAATTGGCTGGGATTCAAAAAATATCTTAGTAGTCATTGCACGGAAAATATTACGCTAAGAACACCCAATGATATTGAATCGAACATTGCAAATCTTAACGAGAATATTAAACAAGCTTCTGAACATGCCACTACCTCCCATCCGTATACTGGGTTCAATAAAATTTATTCTACAGACGTTGAACATCTCGTACGTGAAAAAAGGAGAGCTAGAAGGGAATGGCAACAGCACAGATCACCTCAACACAAAATTAGATTTAAAGAGTGCACTAGACGACTCCAAGAGCTGCTTGCATCTGAAAAAACTGCATCTTTCAAAAATTATCTGGAAGGCCTTGATGTCACACCAGCATCTAATTACTTTGTGGCGCGCTGCTAAAAAGCTTAAAACACCCGTTGAGTTTAAGCCACCTCTGCGCACATCTACCGGAGGTTGGGCAAGAAGCGATACTGAAAAAGGTAACATATTTGCTGAGCATTTAAAATCCGTATTTACACCAAATACATGTACCGGTGTTGCTGATTTGCCGAGTGTAGTTGCTCTACCCCCACGACCCTTAAAATTTACAATGTGTGATGTACAAAAACTAATTGCCGAACTGAACCCGAAAAAAGCTCCCGGTATGGATGGAATTAGTAACCAGATGCTGATTAAGTTACCTCGTACTGCAATTAGAATCCTGTTATTCATTTTTAATGCCATTTTACGACTGGAGTATTATCCAGACTGCTGGAAGCTTGCCAAGGTTAAAATGATTCCAAAGCCAGGTAAAGATCTTTCCAAGGCTGAGTCATATAGGCCAATAAGTTTACTGTCAACAATGTCAAAGCTTTTTGAAAAGCTACTCATGACAAAATTGTCTTAAATTTTAACTGATAATGGGTGCATCCCGGACCATCAATTTGGTTTTAGAAGCCAGCATAGCACCATTGAGCAAACGCATAGATTGGTTCAATTTATCAGAAAAACATTTGAGGAAAAGAAGTATTGTTCTGCCGTGTTTATTGATGTTTCTCAGGCATGTGATAAAGTGTGGCATGAAGGCCTGATTTTGAAATTGAAGACATATTTACCAATAAACATTCTAAATCTTTTGGAAAGTTACATTGTTGCACGAAAATTTACAGTTGTGGAAGGACACTTTATGAGTATGCCTGAAACTATCTCATCCGGTGTGCCACAGGGGAGTATACTGGGGCCATTTTTATATTTGATTTATACTTGTGATATGCCTGTGAGCAGTAGTATCCACACTTCTACATTTGCCGACGATACCGCCTGCCTTAGTATGCACGAAAACCCTGATGAGGCATCCCGAAAACTCCAGGAACACATTAGCCAGATGGAACTATGGTTAAACTTATGGAGATTTAAGGTAAATGAACAAAAGTGTGTCCATATAACATTTACCTTACGAAGAGATACTTGTTCCCCCATTCGGATTAATAATCAAGTTGTTCCTCAACATTCACATGTGAAATATCTTGGTATACACCTCGATCGACGGCTTACATGGAAACATCACATTGACTATAAGTTAACTCAAATGAAACTAAAATTAACTGAGGTACATTGGCTGATTGGCAGAAATTCAACACTCAGCCTAGACTGCAAACTTTTAATATACAAGTCGCTTTTAAAGCCAATATGGTGTTACGGTATCCAGTTATGGGGCACTGCTTCTGCTTCCAATGTAGAGAGAATTCAACGAAGACAAAACAAAATTTTAAGGTTAATAACATCTGCTCCATGGTACATTAAGAATTCAAATATACATCGTGATTTAAATATGCCACTAGTGACTGAAGAAATTGCAAAATACGCAGGCAAATATCTAACTAAACTCGTGTCACATCCTAATCCGCTTGCTCGTAACATCTTGAACTTTAGTGGACACATCCGCTTAAAAAAGAGAGATACAAGGGCTCTAATACTAAACACTCCGAATGAAGTTGCTTGAAAAAAAAATTTTTTTTTTGCTTATCACCACTTATGTATTATTTACAACTATCACTTAGTTATGTCTGGCATTGGTCGGGCCTACTAATTATATGTTAGATTTAAGATTTGATTACTTATTGTTAGTTCATATATGAAGATACAATAAATAAAAAAACATGCATTAAAAAAAAAAAAAAAAAAAAACATATGAAAACTATACTTTTATAATTGGTGCAATATATAGATCGCCTAGTGATAGTGAGTATGAATTTTGTAACACATTTGAAGAAATAGTGGAAGAAATCTGTGATAATAGCATTAATAACTGTGATATTTTAATTACCGGAGGCTTTAATATAGACTGGTTAAGAAACTCCACATATAAAAATAGAATTAATTGTATATTAAATTATAATGGTATGAAACAAATAGTAAATGAATGCACCCGTGTAACAAAAACCTCTAGTACAATAATTGACTACGTAATAACAAATAATTATATATCAATAAATAATAGTGTGACGAGTAAAATTGCCGATCACGAAACATTAAATATATCAATTCAAAATATAAATAATAGAAATGAAAAAGAAAGAAAGATTATAGAGATATTTAAATACAATAAATATATGTTTAATACAGAGCTAATCAATAATATGAAATTTGATGATAATAAAAATATTAATGAAAACGTAGTCCTATTTGATGCTTGTTTAAAGGAAACAATAAAAAGATGTACTTTTAAAAAAATGATACATGAAAATAATAACGTAAATAAGTGGTTCAACGCAGAGTTACAAGCCATGAAAAAAGAAGAAATAATTAAATATAAGCTAAAACAGTAAACACAGATCAATCCTGGATAAACTACAAGATAATAAGAAACGAATACAAAGTACAAGTTGAAAACCAAAAGAACAATTATATAAACAATAAAATCAATAGCGCAGTTGATCAAAAACAAATGTGGAGGCAAATAAAAGAATTAGTACTTAATACAAATCAAAATGTGATAAAATCTGTGATATTTGACCAAAATGAATACAATGACAGCAATAAATTAGCTAATAAGTTTAACACATATTTTGTAGATAGCATTAAAGATATAAGGGACTCAATAGAGGAAGTGCAATATATAAACCAAATAACATTTAACATGACTAATGTGTTACGATTTCGTGCAATAAATATTTTAGAGCTTAGGAATATAATACAAAAAATTAAAAACAAAGCAGACCATGAAAAAATATCATATAATATTATTCTTGATAATTGGAATGTAGCAGGTAATACAATACTGAAAATAATAAATAAGTCAATAGAGACGGGATTTTACCTGATAATTGGAAAGAAACTATGGTAACACCAATTGAAAAAGTACCAAGAACAAAAAAATGTGAGGAATATAGGCCAACTAATACATTGAAAACGTGAGAAAATATTGGAAAAGGTTGTCAAAGAACAGCTGAAAAAATATATTGGGACACAAAATATACTTTCGAGGTATCAATCAGGATTTCGTAAAAAATACTCCTGTGAGACGGCAGTAAACTATGTCATAAGCAAATGGAAGGGCATAGGAAATAATAAAAAAAAATAATGGCAATATTTCTCGATTTCAAGAGAGCGTTTGAAACAATAGACCGACAAATAATGCACAGAAGGCTATATAATATATGGAATAAGGGAAAAAGAATTAGAATGGTTTCAATCATACTTGGGAAATAGAAAAAAAAAACAAAAGTTAATGGTTCGATATCAGACGAAAAAACAAATAATTATGGTGTACCACAAGGTTCAATATTAGGCGCCCTGATGTTTACAATATATATCAATGACATGTCAAATATTCTGGAAAGATGCGAGATGGCCATGTATGCAGATGATACTCTGATATTTACTTCTGCTGATAATGATCAAGAATGTCGGACAAATATTACTAATGACATGAATAACGTAAGCAAATGGTTAAAAATGAATAAATTAAAACTAAATGAAAATAAGACGAAAATAATAGAAATAAACATTAATACTGATGAAATATTTAAAATTAATTAAACGGTAATAGAAAAAGTGGAATATATAAAATATCTCGGATTTATTATAGACAAAAAATTAAAATTTAATGAACATATAGACTATACATGCAAAAAAATTGGGGAAAAAATCGGTTTCCTTAAAAGAATAAGAAATAAAATATCAAAAACTATAGCAATAAATATATGTACATATATAACACTATAATTAAGCCCCAACATATTAAGCATCAACAATTTTATATACATGCAGCAACACAAGCCAATTAGAAAGAATGCAAAAACTACAAAATAAATATATGAGGATAATTTTAAAATGTGATCGATATACTCATATTAATACAATGCTAAATAATCTGAAATGGATGACTGTTAAACAAAGATTGGAATTCAACACTTTAAAATTTATTAGAAAAATTAAGCAAGGGGATTCTCCGGAATATCTGTGTGAAAAAATAAAATATGTGGGGAGAGCCAGCCATACAGTCTTAGAAATGCAGATGATTTTCGAATACAGAGGGTTACGTCAATACTAATGCAGAAAACATTATTTTACAAGGGGCTTCAACTATTTAATTCTTTGCAAATAATATGAAAAATGAAAGAAATAATGTTTTTATAGAAAAATTTGTAAATTTTGTGAGATTTAATCAACACTCATTTAATGTTAATTCATTGGAAAATAATTGAATGTATACAATATCTATGTATGTAAAATATAAAGTATTTTTAATACTAATAATAATAATAATAATAAACCGGGACTTACCGACTAAATTTTAGAGAAAAACTGCTTATCAGCATTTCCACTTTCTGTTTTTGTACCACAGAAAAAGAACGCAAAAGATAAAAAATCAAGTCGGTTAAAAACAATTAAATTTTATATAGATTATATGTGTAATAAGAAGTGGTTTTTTATATATGATAATTATCTAGCAGTTTTTTCTGATTTGTTTGTGGTACAAAATAAAATGTACTTGGACATATTTGTAAAGATTGTTAAACCGACTCAGCCGAATTTCAGCCGATTTTCAGCCGCCGCCGAACAATTTTTCATCAGCCGCCGCCGAGAAAATTGCTCGGCGCAGGTCACTGCTTGTGCATGTACCTAGTATAATTGTATCATGCTATCGATCAATGTAAAATTTGAGCAAAACTGTCACTCATGTTCGATAGTGTGTACCAAGGCATATCAAACAGGTACACGTATCAGGCATATTGCTCATCCGCTGATTTTTTGTTTACAAGTTTATAACGAAGAATTCATTTGACAATATCAAATGTGCCTTGTTTGATGCATACAAATTTTTGACAATTACCATGTAAAGCTATGTGAGAAGCAGAGAGTTTTGCCTAATGCATGTACCTGTATTAAATGTGCCTTGGTGTGTACCCCACTTTAAGATGCAAGACAAGGCACATTTAATACAGGTACATGCATTAGGCAAAACTTTCTGGCAACTCTGGGCTTCTCACATAGCTTTACATAGTAATTGTCAAAAAATTGTATGCATCAAACAAGGCATAAAAGTATTTGTCAAACGAATTCTTCGTTATAAACTTGTAAACAAAAAATCAGCGGATGAGCAATGTGCCTGATACGTGTACCTGTTTGATATGCCTTGATGCAAGAGACAAAAAAAGTTTACAGTGTTGCCACGACATTTAAAGAAAATCAAGTTATTGGGAAGTAATAATAATGGCCGCAAGCAGTTTGAAATTAGCGACTTATTAGCACTTTTTCCATTTCACGTAATAGTGCGAGACCGCAAATCATCAATTGTGCACAAAACATAATTACAATGACGCGGTAGGATTTTGCAACTGGTTTCAGATCTTAAAAATGTGTGTCATAAATGTTATTATTATTATCATAGCATGTTTTTTAAAATAGCTTTTCTCTTAGTTCACAGCTAAATAATTTTTTGAATTACTTTCTTAAAAGTAATGAAATATTTTAAAGCTATACATATTTTATTAAGGTAAAATGCATTATTTTGTAGGATATGTTTTGTTAATTTATTCGAAATGAAGAATATATTTGCACCGATTTTAACAAAATTCGCGTATGCCTGTACATATGTATGTATGTACATATGTATAATGAAATTTCACTGTGTTACTTTGACTTTAGTCACATATGTATGTATGTTATTTAGAGCCTGTTTGTGTAAGACGTTGGCAACGGAAATCCTGCGTTTTCGTAATATATTAAAAGAAACATGTACAAGTTTTCTTTAATCTATTACAAAACCGCTAAGATTTCTAACGTCAACGTCTTACATAAGCAGGGTGTTAATTATATATAGTCTGGACTCTAGACGAAACAATCCCCCTTATTGTGAATGGCGTCGTCGACATCACATTAAGACGACAATAAAAATTTTCACTTGTCACTTGTCATTTTCGACAACAGTTGACTACTATTAACATGCCACATTAATTTGCAAGGCCTTAGGGCGACTTTTTGGGTTCAAGATTCTCTAATTAGCTAATCCGAAAATTAACTTAATCTCATACAATGGAGTGTGATGTTTTTGAGTGGTAGTTTAAACTTCTTGTTATGTGTAGTATTACCATACTGAGGAACAAAATAGTGGCAACATTTTCTGTGCAAAAGTCGTACATGTTATCAACACACTTTGACTTTTTGTGGGAAGAAGAAGCTACTGTCATATTTTATTATTTAAAGGAAATATATATATATATATATATATATATATATATATAACTTCTTATAATAAACAAACACTTTAAAAATAATTAAATTTGTTGTGACAATTTTAATCCTTATGCTGAAATGCTAAAAATTTTTAGTACAATTACTATGTACAACAAAGTTTCTGAGGCTGGTGAATCAGATGATTTTGATTCTGAAGTTTTTGAAAAAATAAAATACTATTATATATACTATTATATACTATTATCTATCGATACAAATAAGTGTTATTGCATAAAAATTTTTTATTTTTGTTGTTATTTTTCAAATAAATAATAAAAAAAAATTTTTTTTTATTTATTAATATTGTTGCAAATTATTTATTAATTAATATTGTTGCAAATTATTTATTAATTAATATTGTTATTATTTTTTATTTTTTACATACATACTACACTTTAATTGATCATTGATGTAGAACTTTATAGTAGTATAAGTAAAACCGATTATAGTCATGAGGCTAGGTTTTTCTTTTTTTTATGCCAATTTGGGATTTTTGGGGATGAGAAATCAAAAATTGCGGATAAGCTCTAGAAAAAAACTGCCAACACTGGTTGTAGACTGAATGTTTTGCAAATTTTTACTGCAGAAATTTGTCGTAGTAAAGTTTAGTAAGATAAAAACATGATTGAAAATGTAAACAAATGAAAAGTAAGCAAACGAAAAGTGTAAAAATTTGAGAAAAGGCTAAATAAAAATTGTGAAACTAATTAAAAAATAATTATTTTATAAAGTATGATAATAAATACTGTTAATATACGAGTAAATACATACATATATATATTGTAATTTACTTTATTAATTCATTAGTTTTGCAAATTATTCTAATTACTCAGAGTTGTAAAAGTGTCTGGTTAACTAGTATTGCACTAGCTTTTAATTTTTATTAATTTAACCAGCAAGCAAAAAATTAAATCAAAAGTAAATTAATTAAAAATATTACAGGAAATAAATTACAAGAATTATTCTTAAATTGAGTACCAATAATTAAGAGTTCAGTAATCAAAAGTTTATATATTTTTCAACACTATGCGGAATAGGAGTCAGCTGTTTCTTTAATCTGACTAATTTGTAACGTGTGCGAAGATAGCGTCGACGAAATAGCGTCGATTTTGGGAATTAAAAAACCGGGGGAAAAATGGGGAAAAATCGTGTGTACTTTTAAAAATATATCAGCTGGCTAGCAACGATTTTGGGAATTCAAGGGGGAAACAAAACGAAAACCGTGGATGAATTTTCCCAGGAGCACTGTTGTACTCCCACGACAAAACGTTATATTTCGGCGGCGGCTGAAAGAGAAATATTTTCGGCGGCGGCGGCTGAACGGCTTAACGCCGATTTGTTTAAGCATTTGAAAAAAAGTTTTAACACAGTCTGTTTTTAGAAAAATATGTGAATTATTGAATCACAACGTTGTAACATTATTTATTTTGCAATAGTTTGAATATTGCAGTAATTGATGTCCTAAAAAATAGCTAGCTTCGTAAATTATTTGTTAAACCATAGAAACATATTCTAGACTATCAGGGCAATTATGAATAAAATTTCGCGAGAAATTTCTCATTTTTTAAATTAGAATTTTTTCCCTATTACTTGCTATTAGTTGGAATTTTTCCCCAGGAAAAATTTCTCGAGGAATTTTATTCTTGATTGCCTTCTACATAAATTTGATTTAAGCTTTCCGATTGAATTAAAAATTAATTACTTTATTGGAACACTGCTACGGATCAACAAACAAAAAGCTTTGAACAATTAATTATCAAAAAGTCGCCTGAATGCTTAAACAAAGAAGTCTATGTAAACGTGCATGTATTTAAGAAGGGACTCCAAAGAAAACGTATGTTGTCGCAGCTATGTTACCGTTCAAATAAACATTTTCTTTTTATGTGGAAGCAAAAACAACTATCTTTCCGGGACGCTCGCTACCATATTAAATACGAAATTTGAAAAAATATAAAAAATAAAAGACAAAATATCGGCTGAGTACTAAGCCGCCGATAAGCCGTGCGGTTCGGCGGCTTGTTAAAAAAATCGGCTGACTGGCTAGCCGGCAGCCGCGCCGGTACTGCTTGCTACTCTGCTACCAGCGTTGTCAACTCGGTGCTTTTCGCACCGTTTTTAGTGCTTTTTGAAATTTTCGAGGCGGAAAATTTTGTCGTTAGTGCTCAAACGGGGAATATTTTGTTTAACACTTAAAATATCATTTTATTTAAATACGTATGCGTACAATATACATATAGATATGTATAACCATACGTTATTTGTTATTCAATTGATAGGTACATATTTATTTTTATTGGATATTGTATAATTTCACACTTTCTAATAATACTACTACATTAACTTAACACTTTATGCATTTTAAAAATTTTTTAGATTATCAGAGTTCACGTCTACTAATATACATATGTACGTATGTACCTACATAAAACACAGAACATAGATGAAGTGCATGAAGTACATTTTTGTATGTAAATATGGGCATGTTTTAAAATTTAAATACACTTCTTAATTATGTTCATACATAATTGCACATACATATGTACATTTGTATGTACATGTTTTTATACACATATTTTTAAACTATATGTACTTGTACGTATAACATTGGTTAATTTAATATAATTATGGCATTTGCTTCACTTTTAATACAATTTTGAATACGAGTTCACTAATTTCATTTGCAAATATAGTTATGCATGTATTCATAAACACGTATTCCTTTTTATATTGAACAGGTAGTTTTATTATTTCATATTATTATTTATATTTTTTATTTTATTTGCTGCAGCTCTTTTTTGTTTAGATACATTTCTGAAGTGTCACTGTAACTCCATATATACACACATATTAATATATTTATATGTAAATAGTAAGTAAGTATGTAATTATAGATGGCGTTATCACTTAAAAGGGTTATTGTTAGCACAAACGGAACTTCAACTTCTAAAATATATACATACATACATATGTACTACACATTTCATCACAAACTTTTGTTAAACCCAAACTCTTGAATACATATCCATGCAAATATGTACTACGTACATAATCGATCACTGTATGAATATGCACATGAAATTATCAAACATTATATTTAAGTAGGTAAGCAGCTTATATACATATGTATGTATATATGTACATACATATATTTATATCAAGTTTTATATTATATACATAGGTAAACATACTTTATGTTGATTGAATTGCAACTGATTTATAGAATAAACAAGTTTTATTTGTATGTATGTACATATGCAACACGTACTTTTTGATTACTTTTCTTGAAGCACATTTTTTTGGTAAAAGCGAAAACAAACCTTTTCTAAACGCGTTTAATATTTGCAGTTTGACAAGAAATTAGCTGGAATTTATATTTTATACAAAACAAAACTACAACACCCATTGTTCACAAAAACCGCAATCCTCCGACGAACCATAGACTACTAAATATTCTGTGCGACGAACAACATCACAAACCAAAAACAAACGTAAAACTAAAACAAAAATTATCTATTCTCTTATTGACACTGTTAATTTAACAGCACCATTAAGTTCCACAATAATGCTGCCACCTCGGCAACATTTTATGATGAACTTAGCGTTGCCACTTTCTGTTTAATAGTGCAAAATCTGTACTGTGTAATTTCCCTTTATTTTACCTTAATGATATTTATATTTATATTTATATTTATATTTATATGTCTTAAAACGATATTTGCATAAGTCGACTTAAGACAAAAACTAGTTATACATGCTACAAAACTCTACAGACGAAACTTCATGCCTGCAGTAAATGTCTTTAACTACCCTACAAGAAATGAATGACCGAAACTAAAGGCCCAACTATAATATGAATAAGCTAATGCCAGAAGTGAACGGTAAGTCTGTCAAGTACTTAAGCAATTCAGATGTGACTTTTAGGTGTCCGCAATGTACTTACATGCACTTAAGTATTCTTTAGCCACAGCTGCACATATACATATGTATTGTTCATAATTTTTTAGTAATTTTCTTCTTATAACTACGAAATGAATGCAATTCAATCAAATTAACTTGTTGGAATATCCTAATCCATTAAAAATTCACGTGTAATTATATCCACCACTTTATTACTTGTTTTATTTGTTTTGCCTACCAAAAAGTACAACAGTGAACATACATAAATAAACTAATGTGTATGCGTGTATGTATGTGTATTGTAAAAAGAAGAATGAAAATAAATGTTTTGCTTTCTTTTCTGAGTTTAAAATAAGAAACAATAAAAAAATATTTAAAATCAATGAATATTTTCTGATGCTGTTGGCTTGAGTTTAAAAAAAATGCAAAAACAGTGTTTTCCGTACGGAATGTGCGTTCAGTTTGGCACTTAACTTAAGCAAATGACATTTGACGAAACTTGACGAAAAGTTCCATAAGTACATTATAGTTTGCCACATACGTTTTATATGTAACCGCACAGTTGCTTAAGTTCGCTTATTCATATTATAGTTGGGCCTTAACCCAAAAGTAATTTTTTCACTAACACAGTTACAATAATTTTATATTGAAATGCCTTGAAATCACTGTTCCCAGAACTTCTTGAGGTGAAATGGTCAAAAACTACAGATTTCTGTGAAAAAAATCGTCAAAATCGTCGTCATTTTAGAAAATCGTCAAAAAAACGTCAAATCAAAAATATTAAATTTTCTTGTATTTTAATTGTTTAATTACAAAAATTATTACAATGGTTCAAACTTATTAATTATGCTTCCAACAAATATACACATATACATTAATATACACATATGTATATAATCTAAACATGAAAACAATTAAAATTAAAAATAAAAGTTAAAAAAACTTAAAATGAAATCAGAATTCACATACGTACATACATGTGTATTTATTTTTAAAACAAACGATTTATAAAAAAAATTAGCATTTTTGTTATAGAAACATTTTATGTATAAATATCAGAATTTAACATTTTTAACAAATTTGAACTGATCTCAGTGTCATAGCAGTTTGTTTTAAGTTTGTTATAAGTCTTAAATAGTCCTTTGTGTATAGGATGACTTCTAAAGAATCGTTTTGTAAACGATTACGAACTTTGGTTTTATTTAAATTCACCTAAATATCCTTTCGACATTTGCCGATGAATGTGGTAAAATCATTATATTGCGAATAAAATTTGTTAAAATTGGGAAAGCCAGACTTCAATCATATCTTTTCATTTCGGATATTTTTTTCCAAAATTCTGTAAAGTTTGTTTCCTTCCCTTCAAAAATAGTTTTAAAATCTAAAAATTGCAATTCCCTATCATTTCCGTTTAAGAAATTTGGAAAAGTCTTTGCAATGTCCAGAATACAGTTGGATTCGCCACTTATTATTATTATTCAAGTTCTCGTGGTACCTTCATAGCGAACAGTCGATTAGCGGAGTTTTTTCTTACATACAAACAAACAAAAAATTATACAAAAAATTATTCGTAGTACATATTATTCGTAATAGGTACATACTGACTTTAATAAATAAGCTTTATTGCTTTGATAATATTTTTTACATAGTGGAAATAACAAATACAAAAAAAACGCAAACAAAAAAAATATAAACAGTGACATTGAGGAATACTCTATAGGAGTACCTCAAAAACAGACAAACAATCATAAATTACAAAAACAAAAAAAAAACCGTAAGTGCCTCAAATACAAAAAATTATGAAGTGAGTTCTAACGGCAGAAACGCCTATTTTACTGTGAGTTCTGAAGCTCTTAATGAAAAAAATAAAAATAATAAATCTAATGAAAGTGTTTTTTTAACGGCAAAACCAATTTTTCGTCAGCGATCAACTTCGCTTTGTCCAATCCCAAATAGTAGTGATTCATTAACATTACAATTGCCTAGTACTTCTTCATATAAGTATGGACAGATATATAACTGTGGTAAAGCGTGGGCGAAGCCCGATCTCTTCAACAATTTCATCCGCTCCAAAGATGTCTAGAGATAACAGCGCATCCTCAACTAATCGCCAAAACTGTTTTAAAATTTTGCAAGATGAGAACGACAAACCCGATGTATCCTCTAACAAAACATCCAAGCCGCCACCAATCTACTTGAGAGAGAAAAATTCAAATGCCCTTATTAAAAAATTAATTTCGGTCATTGGTGAAAATAAATTCCACATTGTCCCAATAAAACGTGGCAACATCGATGAAACGAAAATTCAAATTTATGATGAAAAGGATTTCCGCAAAATGGTTTCTGAATTTGAAACAAATAAAACAAGCTTCTACACATACCAGTTTAAGAGCGCTAAAGGCCTGCAAATCGTATTGAAGGGCATAGATTCTTATGTTGTCCCTGAAGAAATAAAAGATGCACTTGTCCTCCAGGGATTTAAGGTAAAGAATGTATCAAACATATTTAACAAAGAAAAAGTACCCCAACCCCTATTTCGTGTTGAACTGGAGCCAAATGATATACAGTTGAAAAAAAACGAGACTCATCCTATTTATAGCCTTAAATACCTTTTATACAGAAAAATCACAGTTGAAGAGCCACATAAGCGTGCAGGTCCCGTGCAGTGTCATAATTGCCAAGAATATGGCCATACAAAAGCTTACTGCAATTTACCTACAGTGTGTGTTATCTGCGGTGAATTGCACGGTACTGCAAGTTGTACCAAACCAAAAGATCAAGCGGAAAAAAAATGCAGTAATTGTGGAGGTAATCATACCGCTAACTACAGAGGATGTCCTGTGTACTCTTTCGTCAAGCAGGCTATGGTGCAAAAACCTAAATTAGCTCCAGCTCAACCATTAAACGCGTACTCCGCCACTTTTGCTCCAGTGAGCCAACCAGTTACTTCACGTGTATCGTATGCCGATGCTGCTAAGGCTAGTTCTATTCCCACACCTCCCCACTTGAAATAACATCCAAACCCATTTTTGAAATTGTGTTGAACAACGCCCTACCTTTAGGCGTAATAAGACGCGAACCCCAGAACGTATGCTTAGCATTGTAGTCGCCAGCTGCAACGAAACATGGTCCAAGAGATTTGTAGAACTTCTCGTATTGGTCCTCAGTGATTGAAAATCTGGGAGGAGAGTAAATTGAAGATATCACGAAATTTGTACAAAAATTTTCAATGCAGATATTTGTTGCTTGTAGATGTTCTTCACAAATGTTGTCAAGAATATAGTGCTTGAGTCTTGACTTTATTAGAATTGCTGATCCACCGCATGCTCTCCCTCTAGGGTCCTTTGTGTCATATAAAGTGTAGCCATTCATTTTAAAGAGGCTTCTAGAAGTCAAATGAGTCTCAGAGACCAACATTATATCAATATTTTTTTCCGTAAGGAAGTGCTCAAGTTCATTTTTATGTTGGCGAATGCCGTTTGCGTTCCAGAAACATATTTTTAACGTGTTCATGGCTTGTTAATTAATGCTTGAAGCAGAGTATTCTGCATTCTCAGCATTTCTTGCATCATGGTAGTCATATTTGTTGTAAAGTTGTTTATAGTTAGCACCAGATTCTCAATAGTAGCTTCAAGGCGACTAAAGTTAAAGCTTGAATTTGCATTCGTTGAATTATTTGGCGGTGAAACTGGCCTACTGACGTACGAAAAATTCCGGATGTTATAGATTTCGGCGTCATAAAAAGTATTTCTAGGGAATTAATTCACGTTGAAGCTTCCCTAGATCTGTCGTCTGATCACTCTCCCACGATCGTTACAATCTGTAGTCCACTGAGAAGCGCTTTACCTCACCCATATGTCAAGATGATAAACCGTGTTAATTGGCTGGGATTCAAAAAATATCTTAGTAGTCATTGCACGGAAAATATTACGCTAAGAACACCCAATGATATTGAATCGAACATTGCAAATCTTAACGAGAATATTAAACAAGCTTCTGAACACGCCACTACCTCCCATCCGTATACTGGGTTGAATAAAATTTATTCTACAGACGTTGAACATCTCGTACGTGAAAAAAGAAGAGCTAGAAGGGAATGGCAACAGCACAGATCACCTCAACACAAAATCAGATTTAAAGAGTGCACTAAACGACTCCAAGAGTTGCTTGCATCTGAAAAAACTGCATCTTTCAAAAATTATCTGGAAGGCCTTGATGTTACACCAGCATCTAATTACTCTTTGTGGCGCGCTGCTAAAAAGCTTAAAACACCCGTTGAGTTTAAGCCACCTTTGCGCACATCTACCGGAGGTTGGGCAAGAAGCGATACTGAAAAAGGTAACATATTTGCTGAGCATTTAAAATCCGTATTTACACCAAATACATGTACCGGTGTTGCTGATTTGCCGAGTGTAGTTGCTCTACCCCCTCGACCCTTAAAATTTACGATGTGTGATGTACAAAAACTAATTGCCGAACTCAACCCGAAAAAAGCTCCCGGTATGGATGGAATTAGTAAGCAGATGCTGATTAAGTTACCTCGTACTGCAATTAGAATCCTGTTATTCATTTTTAATGCCATTTTACGACTGGAGTATTATCCAGACTGCTGGAAGCTTGCCAAGGTTAAAATGATTCCAAAGCCAGGTAAAGATCTTTCCAAGGCTGAGTCATATAGGCCAATAAGTTTACTGTCAACAATGTCAAAGCTTTTTGAAAAGCTACTCATGACAAAATTGTCTTAAATTTTAACTGATAATGGGTGCATCCCGGACCATCAATTTGGTTTTAGAAGCCAGCATAGCACCATTGAGCAAACGCATAGATTGGTTCAATTTATCAGAAAAACATTTGAGGAAAAGAAGTATTGTTCTGCCGTGTTTATTGATGTTTCTCAGGCATTTGATAAAGTGTGGCATGAAGGCCTGATTTTGAAATTGACGACATATTTACCAATAAACATTCTAAATCTTTTGGAAAGTTACATTGTTGCACGAAAATTTACAGTTGTGGAAGGACACTTTATGAGTATGCCTGAAACTATCTCATCCGGTGTGCCACAGGGGAGTATACTGGGGCCATTTTTATATTTGATTTATACTTGTGATATGCCTGTGAGCAGCAATGTCCATACATCTACATTTGCCGACGATACCGCCTGCCTTAGTATGCACGAAAACCCTAATGAGGCATCCCGAAAACTCCAGGAACACATTAGCCAGATGGAACTATGGCTAAACTTATGGAGAATTAAAGTAAATGAACAAAAGTGTGTCCATATAACATTTACCTTACGAAGAGATACTTGTTCCCCCATTCGGATTAATAATCAAGTTGTTCCTCAACATTCACATGTGAAATACCTTGGTATACACCTCGATCGACGGCTTACATGGAAACATCACATTGACTATAAGTTAACTCAAATGAAACTAAAATTAACTCAGGTACATTGGCTGATTGACAGAAATTCAACACTCAGCCTAGACTGCAAACTTTTAATATACAAGTCGCTTTTAAAGCCAATATGGTGTTACGGTATCCAGTTATGGGGCACTGCTTCTGCTTCCAATGTAGAGAGAATTCAACGAAGACAAAACAAAATTTTAAGGTTAATAACATCTGCTCCATGGTACATTAAGAATTCAAATATACATCGTGATTTAAATATGCCACTAGTGACTGAAGAAATTGCAAAATACGCAGGCAAATATCTAACTAAACTCGTGTCACATCCTAATCCGCTTGCTCGTAATATTTTGAACTTTACTGGACACATCCGTTTAAAAAAGAGAGACACAATTAACTTTCTTATATAAACACGTTTTTTTCGCCTTTACACATTCTTATGCAGGACTGTTTTTTTTAATCAACCGGAAAGTGCAATCATATCATAATCATCACCAGTGCGAAATACTAACGAACTTCATGAGCTGCTTAATGCCTTTAGGAACTAAAAACGTATCTCTAGACATATAAATGTTCTAAATTGGTCAAAAGAGCAAAGCCCTTACAAAGACAGTTATTTTAAATAATAACTTTTTAAATAAATAACTTATTTATATGAAATCGCGAAAGTTAGTATATTGGTTGTTCCGGATACAACAGGTAATGCGGAGATTTAAAGTTTTGAAGAGTGCTTTTTTATGTATGCACATGAAAGATTTTTTTCTTTAATTGATATACTACATACATATGTGTAGTCTTATGTGCTGTCTAAAATATGAGGTTTGCTGCCATAAATGCGGTCTTAATTTTTTAGCTCGATCTGCCGCTGCCTTCTGGCGGGGCCTAAAGTACCCGATATATAGTGGGGATTTTTTTTAAATTTGAAATAATTCTGCAGTTTTTAAACTAGCTGTGCGATTTTTTATGAAATTTTATACAGCATTTGAGGAGGTGTTACAGAGCTCAACTCTAGAATTTAGGCTATATATAATTAAAAGGGGCGGACTCACAAAGCACCAAATTGGGTAAACTTTTAGTTAATGAAAAATTAAAATCGATGCCAAGCTCATGTTTTTGATCAGATAAAAAAGATTTTTGAAAGTGGATTTTTTTCTATCCAAAAGCTAAAAAAAAGTGTGCAACATTTATGGGTTTTCGCTTACAGTTTAGGAAATATTCGAGAAAAAGTGTAAGAAATTGACATTTTTACCAACCTTTGTCCACTGGAGAAGGCAAACGTTGTTAGATTTAGAAAATGAAACTTATTATGAATATAATTTGTAACATTGAACATAACATTTGCCAATAAATATTTTCGGCTGAAAAGTCTTTCTTAGGTAGAAAGTAATAACAAATAGAATTTGCTTTTGAGTTCCCGGCAATTCCAAAAAAAATACAAAAAAATTTTAATTGAAATATTCGTTTCGTCTGAATTTGGCGACTACGAATATATCTAAAAACGGGCGAATATTCGAGAATTCGAATACGAATTTTCAAATTTTACTAGGTGCATGCAATTCTACATGTACTTCGTGTGTAATATAAATATTACATACACTGTATGTATTTATTTTTATTATTTTGTTTAATTAACCAAAATGAGTACTTTATATATGCAAAGTTTCAACAGGAGTTTTCTTATTTTACTTTTTTAACAAAAATATAAAAACGTATATAGAAACACATAAGTTTAAATACTTTTTATGTTAATGTAAAAATACTCCCTTTTCGAAGTAATTTACAAAAAAAAAAAAAAATTTTTTGCTATGTCCACTGTCTGAATTAACAAATTTAGCAGTTATATCGGTATACCGGTATTATAAACTCGGTAACGGTATGTACCGGTAATACCGATACTGAAATAAAAGAAATACCGATATCGTTACCGATACCGAAATTTAAAAAATAGTTGTACCGGTATGAATACCGATACCGTTATTTGTTTCGGTTTCCACCCTTGAGAAAAACAGATTACGACATCACGCACGCAATATTTTATTCTTCTGCGCAGGTAGGTGAAATGACGTCACGACTCTCAAAAAATATGTTAACATAACAGTGGGGCAAATTATTATTTTTGTTAAATAAAAATAAAATGAAAAAAAAAATATTTTTTTATTTATATTACGTTGTTGTTTTATTTAATTTTCTTTTACGCTTATTTATATTTTGGGACATTTCTGCATTAAGAGACCGTATTCTAAAATACATTCTGCATCTAAAAAAAGTGTTATTACTTCTTCACTTGCTTTTATATTCCTTGCTTCCGCCAAGTGCTTTTCTAAATATCCCTTTGTAGCAAGTAACTTATCCCCATTTAGTTTTACAAAAATTTCATCACAAGATTTTAACGTTTCCATTAAAGTGTTTGATGGAATACTTAACCCACCTTCATTTAAATGTCTAACCCATGAGTATGTCGAGTCCTCTACAGGCTTAGCAACGAGACTGGGATCTTCGTTTTTTAATTTGTTGCAAATATAGCCGGCCAAATTCTCCAAACCATCATAATTCAGGTCTTCCACCTTCTCCTCATAATTTTCTTTTGGCAAATCGTTTTGCTCTATGCTGGGATTAATACTTTTAAGTATTTTACCTTAAGGAATTAAACGAAACTTTAAAAACTGTATGATTTTAAATTGTTAGTTTAAATTTACCTGTTAATGAACAATGTACGTCCTCCAAATCGGGAGTATTGTATTACTGCCCAAGATGCCTTCTTTGTACCCCAAAATATATGACCGAAGTCTATATTTAAATTCTTGATGATCGGGATGGTCATGAAGACCTCCCTTAGATCTTATTATCCCAAAAAAATTGTCAAGAACATCCTGATTTAGGCGATATGTTAAGACGTAGTCTATATTATAACGATTCTTTAGTTCATCGTGGAGCATCCTGTGAAATAAATGTTTTACAATAGATACATTTTTTAAAGTTTAAATTAAATGTATGTGTACCTTTTTGAAATGGTAAGAGCGTATTTTTGTCAATCGCACGAATATCTAACATTATTTGCGACATTTTATTTAACGTCTCATTTTGTATTCGAAGTGACAAGCCGTATGCATGTAATCGCTCTCTTGCGTCCTGTCTTGTTACCCTTGAATTCATTGTATCAAACCAGTCATTCGTCTAGTAAAAAATTTATAATGATTTTATTATATTTTAAAATAAAACATCTCATTACCAATTTGAAGAACTGCCTGCATTCACTCCAATTTTTATCACTCAAAAATCCTAAACTGGCTGCTCGTGTAATTGATTGAGCAACTGTATGTGAGAACAGCTTCGTAGCCAGTTTAACTTTCTGTCTTTCAGCTATTTTATATATTTTGTTTGTGATTTTTAAGTCACTAGATTGAAGCGATAAAAGATTTAAAATAATATGCTTCTTAACTTCTTTGCCGTTAATGATAAACCCGTCGTCAATAAAATGGGTTCTTAACAGTTTAATCATATGTGGAACATCACTAAACACGAATATTTTTGTGTCGTCGTACAAAAACCTGAAAATTTAAAATTACTTCAATTACCACACAATACATACTTACTACATATGTATACCACTCACCAGGGCTTATTAAAATCAACTTCAAGCTCATTAAAAAGTTTTCGGTTCCCACCGCACTAATCACAAACAATTGCAACAATTTCAAAGCCACACTGCCGCATTGTCTTCACTATATCGAATAATATAATTTTTGTCATTTGGCAATCATAGTTATAGAATATTGGTTGCTTCCATTTTGCTGTCAAACCTGATAATAAAATAGAAAAATTTTAATAAAAACTCTTGAAATTGATTTATATAAATCACCTCTCAACATAGCCACCTGCAAATAATTAGCCGCTTTTAACAAAGAGTCTGTTGGCTTGTCGTAACTATACTTTTTTTTTTGCCTTCATTTCATCAAAGGTTAATACACACAGCTCTTGTATTTTGGACATTTGATTAGCCGCAGACAATATTTTTACAACAGGATCAAAATACCTGTCGACACATCTAATTTCTGTGACCACCTCTGCAATGTTCTTACGGTGGGAAGCGGAAAATTTTTTCTCTTCAGCAACCTGTAAGCCTTGGCACTTGTGGAATATAGCGTAATTGACTGTGCAATATCCTCTTCAGTAAAGTTTTGTCTTTTGTCACCGTTTTTAATTTTTTTATTTGGCCTTCAGTGAAAAGACGTCTCAGTGCCTTCTGCAGATTTGCGTTTGTAAACTTTAACTTCTGAACTTCTAGAGACAAATTTTTAGTAGTGATCTCAGCTTGGTTTATTTGCATTTTTAGCATATAATTTTCCTTACGCAATGCATCCCTAGAAACGATCATATATGTAAAAGTTTTTGTGAAACATTTAAAAGTATGTATAAAAGTGTAGATACATACATTTTGTCTTCCAAATTTTTTATGTAGATCTGTAAACTGTCTTCGTTGGTGCTAGTCTTCACCATTGTTCGTTCGTCAGGGAATTTTGTTGTTTTCTCCACGATTGTTTTTGTTTCCTCTACAAATGTTTTGGTTTCCTCGCTTCTATAGTCGGTACTGCTCTCTCTTTAAACTTCAGAGTTGCTCGATTGCTGAATCCTTTGCGTAGTTATTAATTAAAAAACTGAACAAATAAAAAAACATAATTGTAACTTACCCATTTCAAATTTTAAATTTCTTTCAAAATCGTCCTGTTTAAAATGTAGAGAACAAATTCTCTCCCTGTGGGTCCTTATTGTATCCCGCCGATGGCAAAACTTTATCCAAAGTCTTTTTAGCCCTTTATCGTTCTTTGGAAAACTATAAAAAGATACAGCAAAATTTAAATTAATTAAAAATATGCACAAAATTAATTTTTCACACATTTGCTCACATGATTTTTGACTATCATTTTGCCTGCATTTGCCCACTGCACACTTTATTTTTTTTTGCTTTTGCTTCGATTTTTTTGGCGAAGATTTCGTGCACTTTTTCTTATTTTAAACACGGTTCTTATAATATAGATTATTTTTTTTTTATAAAATAAAACTAAATTTAATTAAAAAATCCTGATTTTTATCGAAATATGATATACATATATTTGTTTCGACCAATCAAAATTAATTTTGAATTGCGGGATTGCCAAGTCTCACATTAGACTTAACAAAGTTTCGGGCAAAATTATTTATTTGTGTATACAATTATGTACTAAGATTTAGATTTTTTCACTTTTTTAGATTAACGTTTTGTTTTATTTATTATTATTTTTATTGTTCAATTAAAATTCACCAATTCACTTTGAAAGACACAATACGACTGATATTACTTAAAAAATTATTTTCATATCAAACCATGAACACTGACTATTCACCTTAAAAAAACGCAACATTTTACAATTACCTAAAAAATTTCTGAGGGTGCTTAAATTTATTTTTTTAATAAATAATTGGGAAAAACCAAAAATGTTTTATTGAGGGTATGTTCAGAAATAGATTTCCTACATTGCTTTTTATTACAGGTAGTTTTTTAAAGTGGGAAAAACCCTTTAAAAATCTGTGTACATGCAATAAAAAAACAAAGGAAAACATTGGAATGTTACAATTATTTTCTACTTATATTTTTAAGGTTGCAGGCCAAAAAAAAAAGTTGCATAAATTTATTTTTCCAGGAATTAAGAAAATGCGAAATCGTTTTATTGAAGGTACAGTCAAAAATAGTGTTTCAAACATCAAGCGCTTGTAACTTCCACAATAAGATTACAATGACAAAAACGACCTGCATTGCAGTTTATTGCAGAAAGTTTTTTAAAGGGGATTTTCATGACAAAAAGAAAAAAAAAAACAAACATTTGCATTTTATACTATTTTCTATATTTTTAGGGCTAACAGGTCAACTAGAGAAGTAATTGATACACTTTATAAGTCCACACAAATCAACTTGTTAAACATTAAAACCAAATAAAGTTAATTAAGTCATTCTCTTATAATTCATTATCGAAGTTCACATATAAATTTTAATTATAAAACATTACGAGCAAAGACTGCTTAATATATTTTATTTACCTGCAAAAATGAGGGTGAATGTCACTCAACTGGACGAAATAGGTGAGCAGGTATATGGAATGGATCTTTATAATAGTCTCTGAGCCCAAAGTTATTTTATGACTCAAAATAACGAAAATTAAACAAAAGTCTCAGCGTGAAATAAAACAACCAGTATGGAAATGGGTTGAATATTTATTTGTATTTAATCGGAGGATGAATCTTACCAACTGGACAACGAAAAATCAAGAAGGAAGGGTTTTTAGCGGAAATTAGTATCTGCCCCTCATGCATGGTCTTGACATTTCGTTAGGCATTAATTTTTTCATAGTGATGTAAGATATGCTGCAAAGATGTATATTTCAGCTTCTATTTATATAGACAAAACTGGGAATTGTGAGGAAAATATATATGCGGTTTTTGAATAATTTTAATGGCACTTAGGAATTTCATTAAATTAATAATTTTGGCACTAACAATACCATTTACAAAAAATTTTCTTAAGATATTTCGTTTACAAATATAAGAAAACCCTTTAAAAATATTTACTTTAAATTGTTAAACGCTCGCACATAGTAAAACTATTGGCAAAATTTAAAAGTAGCGTTGCCGTGCAAGAAATTCTTTTTCCACCAAAATTATTCAAAAAATCTACCAAAACGTTTTTTTGTCTACGAAAATCGAAATTTTAAAATTTATTTTGTTATTAACAGGAACACTGATCCAATTACAAAGTAAATATAAAAATATTAATCATACAAGATAAAAATACAGCCCTAAAAATTATTGTGGAATGAATGGATTCGCAACCCTTTCTTAGTGGAATATACGTCATCTAGCGGGAAATCATGCGCATGTCGTAATCTGTATTTCAATTTCTCTAGTTGCTCTACTCTAACATGTATGTAAGAGTGAAACATCTAATGTACATATGCCAAAAATTAAAAAATTCTCATTTTATTGCAATCTCATTTTATTGTATACAATTCGTTCGGTTTGTGAAAATGTATTGAAGTGTTAAAAACAGTTAAGTAAAAATAATATTAAATAAAAGAGATTTCCAAAGTTTAATTAAATATACATACATATATGTATATTTCTTTTCCATATTTTAGATATTTATAAAAACTAATGCGTATTGGTATTTGACAAAAGCGTGAAAAGGATAGATGACTCCCGGGTTATTTAATGTTTTTGATTGTTTTTAATCCTTTTTAATATTTAACTTGTGTATATCTTTATTATTTGTAATAAAAAAAATTAAAATTATATTAAAATTGTGTTTATTAATATAATTATGCAGGTTTAACTAGTTTGCTATGATGCTTATATACATTAAGTGTGATCAGGCAGTCGTGACCACCACATGCATCACCAATGATAAGTAAAAATACGGCAGAGTAAGCAGGTCAGCTATATATGTTCCATAGTAGACATTTTTAATTAGTTAGACAAAGATGCAAAATCACACGTACACAAAAGTTTATATCAATTTTTCCACATTGCCCTCAACAAACAGATAGAAACTTAGATAGATAAAGGCATCACCATTCCCAGTTGTAGTTTTTGGTAGATCGCACGACTTTGTATGATAGTTTATCACGGCCTTAGCAAAGTTTATTATAAAGATACATGTAAACGAAACAATATTGCTGTAAGTCTTATTGAAAGTCCAGTAAAATTTTTAATAAGGTGCAAGTTTTACTAAACATAAATTGCACTCGATTAATCAAACAGTCCAACCTAAATTGGAGCGTCTAGCATTGCGTCAGCAGCAGGGTACGTATTTTCAGTACATTTACGTACTTTTTCACAACGTATGGTTAAGAGCTAACGTGAACTTTAACTGACAGTTCTTCATACAAAACTTGCCGTTAAAGTCCCTGTTATATTTTAACCATACATTGTGAAAAGGTACGTTAAACGTATAAAATATTTAAATGTACTAAATTAATACTTACAGCAATATTGTTTTGTTTATAGGGAAAATCTTTTGATTATAAAAATAATAATTTCAGAGTAACTAACACTGCAGCCACACGTTCAATAAATGACTTTCAATTTCATGACACATATTGTGCGTCAAAATTCCTTGAAATTGAAAGCTGTGACACAATTTGATAATCAATTTCAATGAACTTGAGCACTTCCTTACGGAAAAATATATTGATATAATGTTGGTCTCTGAGACACATTTGACTTCGAGAAGCTTTTTCAAAATTAATGGCTACACTATGTATGATGCAAAGGACCGTAGACGGAGAGCATGCGGGGGATATGCAATTCTAATTAAGTCAAGACTCAAGCACTATATCCTTGACAACGTTAGTGAAGAATATATTCAAGCTACGAATATTTTTGTAGAACATTTTTGTTCTAATTTCGTGATATCATCAATTTACTCACCTCCCAGATTTTCAGTTACCGAAGATCAGTATGAGAAGTTCTACAAATCGCTTGGATCTTGTTTCGTGGCAGCTGGAGACTGCAATGCAAAGCATACGCACCGGGGGTCGCACCTTGTAACACCTAGAGGTCTAGCTTTCAAAAATGGGCTTAGATGTTATTTCGAGCTACTGACGTACGAAAAATTCCGGATGTTATTGATATTGCCGTCATGAAAAATATTTCTAGGCATTTAATTAACGTTGATAATTCTCTAGATCTCTCCTCCGATCACTCCTCCACTATCGTTACAATCAGTAACCCACTAAGAAGTGACTTACCTCACCCATATATGAAGATGATCAATCGTGTTAATTGGCTGGGATTCAAAAAATATATTAGTAGTCATTGCACGGAAAATATTACGCTAAGAACACCCAATGACATTGAAACTAACATTGCCAATCTTAACGAAAATACTAAACAGGATGCTGAACATGCCACTACCTCCCATCCGCAGTCTGGGTTTAATAAAATTTATTCCAGGGATATTGAACATCTCGTGTGTGAAAAAAGAAGAGCTAGAAGGGAATGGCAACAGCACAGAACACCCCAACATAAACTCAGACTTAAAGAATGTTCTAAACGACTTCAAGAGTTGCTTGCATCTGAAAAAACTGCATCTCTTAAAAATTACTTGGAAGGTCTTTATGTCACACCAACATCTAATTACTCTTTGCGGCGCGCTGCAAGAAAGCTTGAAACACCCGTTGAGTTTAAGCCACCTCTGCGCACATCTACCGGAGGTTGGGCAGTAGCGATACGGAAAAATCTAGAATATTTGCTGAGCATTTAAAATACGTATTTACCCCAAATACATGTACTGGTGTTGCTGATTTGCGAGTGTAGTTGCTCTACCCCTTCGAGCCTTAAAGTTTAAGATGCGTGATGTACATAAAGTAATTGCTGAACTCAAGCCAAAGAAAGCTCCAGGTATTGATGGAATTAGTAACAAGATGCTGATGAACTTGCCGCATATTGCAAAAAGAATTTTGCTGTTTATTTCTAATTCCATATTGCGACTGGAGTATTATCCACAACTCTGGAAGCTTGCAAAAGTCAAAATGATTCCAAAGCCGGGCAAAGATCTAAAGATCTTACTAAAGCTGAGTCATATAGGCCAATAATTTTGCTGTCAACTATGTCAAAACTCTTCGAAAAGCTGCTCATGACAAAATAATCTCCCCAGTTTTAACTGATAGTGGGTGCATCCCAGACCATCAATTTGGTTTTAGAAGTCAGCATAGCACCATTGAACAGACTCATAGATTGGTTCAATTTATAAGGAAAAATTTGAGGAAAAGAAGTATTGTTTTTCCCTGTTTATTAAGGTTTCTCAGGCATTTCATAAAGTGTGGCATGAAGGCCTTATTTTAAAATTGAAATCATATCTACCAATAAATTTTCTGAATCTATTAGAAAGTTACATTACTACCCGAAATTTCACAGTTGTGGAAGGAGAATTCATGAGTGTGCCCGAATCTATATCATCCGGTGTACCACAGGGGAGCATACTGGGGCCAGTTTTGTATTTCATCTATACTTGTGATATGCCTTTGAACAGCAATATCCATACATCTACGTTTGCCGATGATACAGCCTGCCTTAGTATGCATGAAAACCCTCACGAGGCTTCCCGATATCTACCAGAACATATTACACAATTGGAAATGTGGTTCAACTTATGGAGAATTAAGGTAAATGAACAAAAGTGTGTCCATATAACATTTACCCTAAGAAGAGATACTTGTTCCCCAATTCGAATGAACAATCAAAATATTCCTCAACATTCCCAAGTGAAATACCTTGGTATACAAATTGATCGAAGGCTTACATGGAAACATCATATTGACTTTAAGTTAACTCAGATGAAACTTAAGTTATCTCAAATACACTGGTTGATTGGCAGAAATTCAACACTTAGCCTGGACTGTAAACTTTTAATATACAAGTCGCTTTTGAAGCCAATATGGTGTTACGGTATCCAGTTATGGGGCACTTCAACTTCCAATGTAGAGAAAATCCAACGAAGGCAATACAAAATTTTACGGTTAATAACATCGGCTCCATGGTACATCAAAAATTCTAATATACATCGTGATTTAAATATGCCACTAGTGATTGAAGAAATTGCAAAATACGCAGGCAAATGTTTAACAAAACTCGAGTCACATCCTAATCCGCTTGCTCGTAATATTTTGAACTTTACTGGACACATCCGCTTAAAAAAGAGAGATACAAGGGCTGTATTACTCAACACTCCAGATGGGATTTCTTGAAAATACTTTTTTTTCTTTTTTGATTATCACTACTTATGTATTATTTATAACTATTAACAAGTTTATGTCCGACAGTGGTCGGTCCTAATAATTATATTTTAGATTTAAGATTTGAATACTTATTGTTAGTTCATATTTGAAGATACAATAAATAAATACATGTATTAAAAAAGAAATTTAATTTTTTAAATGGCGCCGACGAAGAAACAACTCAGATTTGCTATTTCAATCAATGTGTGCTGTGACTAGCTGTCCAAATTGAAAATTAAATTGCCATATAAATGGATACGTTAATTTGAAAGCAATCTATTTTTCAGTTCATAGTTTGATTGTGTTAGTGAAAAAAGTGTGAGTGTATTACAAATTAAATTCCTACAAGAAGGCTACTAGTCAATTTTCTAATCATTTGACCACGACTTCTGTCACAGTCCCCAGTTAGTTTATTAGGGGCTTGGTGAAAAAAACCAAAACATATCGTCGGTTTGTTTCTGTTTTGATGTATTGGACAAAAATGTGTTGTCGAGAAAATCGATGAAGAATGTTTAGTTCATTAGTTTTATAAAACTACACGATAGATATTTTTGTTTAATAATAAAAGTAATAGACACATATGTTTTTTATTGAAACTTAAAGTTGATAAACTTTTCACATCCAACATGAAAAGTTAATAGGACTTAAAAAAAATGACAAAAATCTTTGGCAACACATTCCACATTCATAAGAACAATATTGTTCACTACTTGCTCAAGTGGTTTAAATTACTGTATACATTTCAGTTAGATATAAAAGGTGAAAATATCAGTTTTATTTATATAACATGACTTTTAGAGGTAAAACAAAGGAAGAAATAAAATACAGTGATTATATTTAATAAAAGAAATTGTATTAATAAAAAACAAATATCAATTAATTTCATTTACAATAGTTACATTTTTGTACTTTGCTTTGATTTACGTTCTTTGAGTAGAATATGCATTGATATACATTATAACAGACTTGAATAAGAATGTGAATACTTTTACTTGAGAAATGTGCCACACATGAGCAAAATTGCCGATTGCCGTAAAACAGACTTTACAATGTTCAAAAATTGTGGAAATGACGCAAATTTTCATCTCTATATCTCCAGATATATTCAAGATATCGGAAAACTGATAAGGAATTTTAAGAGAGGACACATTATTCATATATAATCAATCAAAAACTCACTTTTATTATAAATGTCCCGTACATCAAAACAGACACAAATCGACGATATGTGTGTGTGTGATTTTTTCGATCTCTCTAACTTATTAATTTCACTTAATTAACACACATATATCTGAAGTGCTTTCTCTGCTACTTTTTTGCCAGTCATATAAGCATTGGTAAACTATGACTAGTCAACGTTTACAAAGCAACTGGTCAACTATTACTAGTAAATTTTTACGTAAAAACTGGTAAAATGTAAGTTTTAAATAAATAAACATAATTTTTATGTTAATTTAATTTTTTTTATTATAAGAAAGTAAATAAATAAGCAATATAAAAATATAAAAACAAAACAATTCAAAATAGCTCCAACACACCTTGCTTTTTGTAAATTTGTATCTAAAATTTAAAAACAAAATACATAATGTTTTCAATTTCTTTTATGCAGTATTGTTATTACTTAACACTAACTTAACTCACTTTCTTATCACTTGTATAAATTTTAATTTCCCGGACCGAATGAATTGCATATTTTACAAAAAAATGCGTTGCTTAAAACTTTAGGCATATACACATTAGCGGTTCTATGTATAAGCAAAAATTAGCATGAAGTTAGCATATGTGACGAAATTAAATTAGGTTTTAACGAGTTCCTCCATACAATTTGACAATAAAAACAGTAGTAGCATTACCTAATTTTAACATGTCTTACTTTGGTTTTGTTTAAGTTAACTTGACTAAATACGCTTTCTACTTTTGCTCAAGCTCAGTACATTCAATTCTTATTGAATGAAATATTTTTATTAATCAATGTGAGTTACTAAGGAAGAGGAGAAAAATTAAACTAAACTTTATTAGCTGGGGGTATTTTTTGAATAAAATTAGTTAAAGTGGGAATTAAAAGACTAGAGTCCTTTTTTCGTTTTGGGAATTTTTTCAACAAATCTTAAAGTCTTAAGTATGTAACTTTTTACAACTTTAATAACTTTAATTGCCTGAATTTAGATTACATTTTCTGACCTTCACGCTCTTTTATAATGTGAGATAACTCTTTTAGAATATCTCAGAACGAACTTTTGTTTTCTATAATAATAATCTAGGGATAAATTAGACTTAATTTATCTTGGAATTCTCATCTTATTAAAATTTTACCATACGGTTGCATATGAAAATTTTTAATGATTTCACATTTTTCAGTTTGATTTAGCTTAACATCAGTAAATACTAATAATACTAAATAATAATACTAATAATCCTAAATCAACAATGTCTAAGCAATTATCTTCATCTTTATATTTCACAAATAAAAATTATCATACAAATTATCAAGCAAATCAATTTTTAAAAACTTACTCATTATTTTAGAGTTGTAATAAATGGTGTAGGTTTATAATTATTTTAAAATTGAAGGCAAAATGCTATACGATAAATCTTAAAAATTTATGATGAAACTATATAAGTATACATATGTATATAGAGCTTGCGGGGAACCGATTCCTTATTTTTGCTGATTTTCACAACCAATTGTTCTACGACAAGTGCGGTCGTTTCAGCTCTCAAAATTGTTGGGGAGCTTAAAAAAGCGCATTTCAGGCGATCGTTAGAAAATCCGTACATACAGACATGTATTTTTCCATCTCCTGTTCATAAGGATCCAGAATAACTAACTTTATGTGGTCGCAAATGAATATTGTAGAAGTTACAAAAATCTGGACAAACCTATATATACCCTTTACCATTTTTCATAGCGATAAGTTGTGTTTTGGCGGGTGCGCCCACACCACAAAGTTGCCCTTCAAGCCCATTTTCAATATAATTTTTTGCATATGACTATCTTTTTAAAAATCATTTTACAAGAATATGATATATGGCAATATTTTAGCTCTTCTAGTCAACCACATTAGTCTCAAAGAAAGTTTTTTGCTGAAATTAATATTTTAGAAAATAATTAAGAAAATAACCAACAAAATATCAAAAATGTTATATACCAAATTATAATTATTTAAATGGAAATTATGTACATATATTAAGGGCCAATTTCACCAACTTATTTAAATATCAATTCATATTTAAAAGTAATTTTTTCATAAAAAAATTATTGAAAATCGACATTTAAATATGAATTGATATTTAAATAGAGTTGGTGAAATTGGCTCTAAGTATGTACAATAAGACCTTATATCTATTAAATTATTTCATACTTATACATATGTGTAAACATACATATGACAGCGCATAGAGGAAGGGACCTAAGGGTAAAAAAAAGTTAATTTTCAATTTTTTTTATACGGACAACATTTGAGCATCGAATGAGACCGATGCCATGCCCCAAAAGTGTTCCCTCCCGGAGATATGCTCGTCTCATGAAGTGATGGTACCACCAAAGATACAAGTAGTTAAATCTTTAAAATGGCTCTTCTGAACAAAAGCAGTTTTTACCCTTAGGTCCCTTTCTCTATGCGCTGTCACATATAGTCAAAGAAAACTTAAAAACAACAAACAAAAAATTACATTGAATATATCGCTATGAGATTTTTTGTTTTTTTTTTTACATAATTCTGAACCATAATATAATTCATAATTCATAATTCAGTTCTCGTTGGACATTCATAGTGAACAGTCGATTTAGCGGAGTTTTTATTTCATACTAAACTACTAAAAAAAAAAATCGTACGAAAAAATATTCGGAATACATATTGTTATTGACAAATAAGCTTTATTTGCATTGCTAATATTTTTTACATAGTCATAAATAACAAAAATAAAAAAAAACCGTAAACAAAAAAACAAACAAACAAAAGTGCCCTTGAGGAATACTCTTTATGAGTACCTCAAAAACAAATAACTGTGAAGTGAGTTCTAATGGCAGAAATGCCTATTTTACTGTGAGTTCTGAAGCTCTTAATGAAAATAATAAAAATAAAAAATCTGATGATAGACTTACTGAGAGCTCTGAAGCTCTTAAAATTATTGACTCGCCTGCGTGTAACATGGCGACGTGTGGTCTTAGCTGATCACTAGATTTTTCATGTTTTAGTTTTGTAGGCCATGTTGATTCTTCTTGTATTAAAAATGAAGGTCCTTGAAACCATCTATTCTCTAAATTAAGCACACTTGCCCCTTTCCACTTAGTAGCATCATCAGCAGCATTCATTCTAGTAGAAATGTATCTCCATTCATAAGCCTCTGCCGTCTCAAGGCTTTCACCAATACGAAACATAACGAATTGTTTGTAATTTCGTGCATCGGAGCTAATCCAAGAAAGGACAGTGTTCGAGTCACTCCAAAAATAACGTTTCTCAAACTATAATTTGTGCATTTCACATATTGATTTAGCCAAACGAGTGCCTAGAACTGCCGCCATTAGGTCCATTCGTGGAATTGACACTGGTTGTTTTGGGGCTACCTTTGTCTTTGAACTAACTAATCTGCAAATAATTCGATCCTTATACTGAACGCTAAAGTAAGCTACTGCAGCATATGCTAGCTCACTAGCATCGATCAAAATGTGTAGTTGAATCGTGAATTTAGATGCCTGGTTGTACCACCTGAGAATCTTAACATTTTCTATTTCATGTAAGAGTTTTATCCAAACAAGCCATTTTTGAAAAACATTGTCGTTTACGTATGAGTTCCATTCTTCTGTTGTTCTCCACACCTCTTGTAACAAAATTTTTAAATAGACAACAAATGGTGACAAGAAACCAATAGCTCTTCTGGTGTCAGTTTTTGGGCATACCCTTTAAACACAAGATTAGTGATTTGTTGTGTAACTGTTGCTATTTGATAGGAGTTTAACCTCCGCTCTAAGCACTGAAGTCGTTTTACCGCCATTTGATAACTTTGAGGTACATCGAAATGATCTTCTTTCCATAGCAACCCAATTTCAAACCATTTCCCAATACGTTTAATTGTTGACTCTAGTATCTTATTTGCCCTTTCATCTTCTACGGATTTCAATTCATATGGTTTTCCAATTGATTCCAGCGAAAAGTATTCTGATACGAGTTTGTGTAGTTTTTCAAGGTTCTTATTACAGTCACAGATGCCAATATGATAGACATTTTGATTGGCATTTGAACCTACTCCTCCGCCATGAACTACCCACCCTAATCGAGTTTTGGATGCACATGGTTCATTGCTGTAGCCCTCCGCCATTTTCAAAGTGTTGGTAAGATATCCGTTGTTAAGCCCAATAAGAAGTTTTGGTATTGCATTAACATACGTTTTAATTGGAAGATTCTTTAAATGTTTATAGTACTTAACTAGCTTGTCATCCATAGTGTGTGATGGTAAGGACAGATGCTTTACTGTTTGAACCTTAGAAAGCTCGAACTTTTTAGTATTTTGACCAATAGAAGAAGTTAACAAATGTACATCCATAGAATTTTCTTCCTTGCGTGTTGTTCCTGATGTCCACCTTAAGCATAACGTTTCTGTTTCATCTTCGACTCCTAGATAATCGCAAACGTCTTCATCAATCAGAGTCACATTAGATCCATCATCAAGCAAGGCATATACTTCTATGGAGCGACCATTGTGATGCAACACAATTGGGAGTATTTTAAAATACGTATTGGTGTTAACGTCAGGATATGATTTGTATGAGTGAGTCGTAACTGTAGGACGATTTTCAACAAATTTGTTTAGAAATCTATGGTGTCTCGCCTCACAGCCTTGAACAGAACATTTAGCCTCAGAGCACCGACCGACACAACTTATGCGTTTTGATAATATTCCAACGTTCATTCAATTTCAATGCTGCACATTTTTTGCATTCTTGCAATGAATGTGTCATATCGCATACATTACAATTTGATTTCCCTTCAGAGGATTTTTCAGCTGTATGAGAATGTAGGCTTGCATTTCCTTTACTAGGTAAACCAATATTGCTTACACGTGTTGCAGCTTCTGCCAACTCAAAGAGCCAGCTTGAAAATGATAAGACATCCGCTTTGGTTTTTCCAATGTGTAATGACCAATTCAATTTGGTTTGTGCTGGTAGTTTATTTTATGGTTTTTCATATCACACTGAGTCTAAAGTCCTTCCGTCAGCTCAAGGCGCGTTTAAATATTCAAAAGGCAAGTAGTCTAAAAAAATTGCCGTAAGCGAAGTTGAGATTTGATATACATACTATATACATATTTTCATATTCTTCAGTCCGGTCAAAGCCCGGCTACACGGAAACTCGTCGAAAGAACTTCTCAAATTAAGCATTCCGAAGGTTACTTATATTGTATTAACTATTTTAAACTCTATGGTATGTCAAATATCCGCTTCGTTTGTGGTAACTTTTTATATTAGCGAATCTTGAAATGTTTAACTTGAGAAAGGTTAAGCTTACAACAATTTCTAAACGACTTTTAATGCTATAGAAGCCAAATAATGGTGGATAAACTTTTTTTGGGTGTATTTTTTTCCCTTTAAATATTTAAATGTTAAAACATTTTTGGACGATTTTTTATATAAAAAATAGCATAAAATTTTTATGAAAAAATTCTTGGGCGATTTGGTATGGAAACATCTTTCATATAAACAATCGCCCAAAATTTCAAAAGGAAAAATTACGTAAAAAAAATTAAAATTGCCCAAAATTTGTTTCGAAAAATTTTGGGCGATTGGTATGAAGAAATATTGTTTGTTGAAATCCTCTGATGAGAGTTCTAAAAAATTTGTATGGAAAAATTTTGGGCGATTGGTATGAAGAAATATTGTTTGTTGAAATCCTCTGATGAGAGTTCTAAGCAAAACCGAAATGCATATGCAACAACAAACACAAGTTCTGCAATTTCGGAACATATTAGAAATTAATTAATAAATTTTTTCAAATTATGTTGAATAAACATTTAGAAAGAGGCAAACCTGCATTATATTAAATTTATAAATGGTTAAATTTTTACACCATCTTATTTGCTATAAATTACTTTGAAATTCAGTACACCTATTATTTATTATTATTACTTTTGATTGTACTTAATTTATTCAGTCCTTTTATATTTATTATAAATTTCTAGCTCAGACACACATTTACGTCAAATTACACCACAAAACATTGCCAGTTCCATATTATAGCAAGTTATTTAACGAAGACATTCCATAGATGGTGCTCTAGCACAGACAAATACCAAAGTTTTAACGCAACAAAACAATAATAATTCTGCCATAAAAGTGCTCCTTAACGAGACGAATATGTCATAATATTATGGCACTAGGGATGACAAAACTAAAACGATTATAATTACTACAATTAAATTAAATCCAAACTTGAGTTGTCCTATAACGAACTGTTACAAAAATTGTTTATTACACTTTGGATTGTATATATGTACATACGTATGTATGTATCTCAGGGAAGGAATTGAGAATTTTATAATTGTACCAACAACTTTAAACAATTTGATTTTTTTACCTTAATTGTACTTAAATATTTTTTTAGTTCCAATTACATATTTTTATTTGTCCAAATTTTTTACATTAACAACCTTATATAGCGAATACTAGCTGAATTTTACACTGGATACAACGAATTATGAAGAAAAAATCGTAAAATAAAAAACAAAAACTTGCTAGGAACATATTTCTAAGATTCTGTTGCACTTTGTATAGCGAATATTTTGATAAATGTGTGCTCTGTATAACGAACGACAAAAAATATTAAACAAAATCTACAGCAGCAAAGTAAATGCAAAAAAATGTGATTCCGATAGTTCCTATATTTGGTAGCTTATCTGAAAATAAATTACCCTCATTCTTTTTATTGTATTGTATCATGTCTACAATAATAATAATTGAAATAACACTTGAAAAAAGTTTTTGCGATATAACGAATTTTTCGGTATAACGAATGGGTCTGTCACTATATCGTTCATTATACAGGGATTTGCCTGTAATAGCATGTACTATAGCATCCGATGATTTGAAAGTGGAAGAATTTAAATTTTTTTGATTTTCTTGTTGCTTTTTGCTTTCACAAGACTGTTTTCAAGGAGAAGAATATGAGTTTCAATGTTCAAAAGTGAAAATTGACCTATGTTATCGTTTGAAAAGAAATACGGAGTGAAACAGAGAAAATTCCTTAAATGTACTAAATTAGTTATTGGTGTACTATTGTACTTTTCGAGTTTAAATAGTACCAAAAAAGGTACAATTCTACCAACTTTGCCATCCCTATAAGTAATTGCGTGCAAGTAGTGTATACCTATTATCAATGAAAATTTCGCAGAAATAACCGAAAGGCTTGCAAGTTACTTGAGAGTTTACACAGTCAGTTGTAAGTTCAATTTAAAAACGTTCTCAAAGAGTACACGTCTTATGAAAATAAACTTTCTTTTGAATGACAAAATATATTTATTTAAAAAAAATATGAATCCAGTATTGCCGTATTCCCGATATCATAAAATTACTGGAAATAATACTTTCTTCAACAACTTTTTTTGTTTAAATGAATGAAATTCATTTATAAAAATATAATTAAGATGCCTTGTTGTATAGTTTTGTTTTATATATATATATATATATATATATATATATATATATATATATATATATATATATATATATATATATATTCGGGCCTATTCTCGTTCCAGTATCGTTTTAAAACGACACATAAAAACGGAAGAGAAGAAAAAAAAACTTTTCTAAAAAAAACTTTTTACAAGCAGAGTTGCAAAAAAAGGAGTATTTTTCTCTTTGTTTACAATAAACGCACGTGCTCGTTGGCGCGTTACTGTTTTTGTTTACATTAAAAAGCACGTGCTTGGGCAAAATACCATTAAATTTCGTTTTAAACAAAAAAAAAAGTTTTTCGAACATGTGTAAATGCCAAGTAAGAGTCTAAGCAGTGCGGTGCGATTTTTGGGAGGCTTTTTAAGAGGTTTTCCGCACACTAATATGATTTTTAAGCACACATTGACATCACTAATTATGTTTAAAAAAAACAAAACAGTCACAATATTTAAATAAATATTTATTTATATTAATTTTTGTAATAATAATTTTTATGTTTTGTATTTAAGAAACATTCTCTCGAAATTATAAGCATGACATACAAAATAAAACCTTCATTACCACAGTTGGAAAAAATGGCAGTATGTGCACCTTCAATAAAGTAAGGGTAAAATATGGAACATATTTACGCAAGTGAAGAAAGCAAACTCTGAAAATATTGAAAATTTTCGACAGAGTTGCAAAAAAAGTAGTAAATTTGTTTTGGTTTGCATATAAAATGTGAAAAAATTTTACCATATTGCAAACCGCTTACAACGACAATTAATTAATAAACTTAAAAAAAACTGAATTATATACATAAAAAGCTGAAGAATCTAATTTTATAACTGTCACTTTTTTTATTACCATACTCTAGAAGAACAGAGCACTTGAAAATAGCACTCTGGAAAAAGTTTGCTGGCCCATAAAATTAAAACCATTCGATGTACCATATAGCGACTAGTACCATTCGATAGGGAATCATAAAAATACCTTTCAGAATTGGTAATAATCATTTTTCCAACTACTTGCATTCAGAAGTTATAGCCCAGCAAACCTTTGAAAATCACAAAAATATTAAATAATTGTTCTTTCACTTGTAAAACAAAAACTATTTTTCGTAGCATTAATTATTTATTATGAATTGTTAGAAGACTAAAATAGCTTTAAGAAAAAGTAACTGTCATTTTCTGAAACACCATCATTCAGAAGTTATAGCCAGCAAACTTTTAAATGTCAGTCAAATTAAAAAAAAAGTTTTCTGACAATAAAACAAAATCAGTTCATTGTACCGTAATGCGACTTATACCAATTGATAGACAATGTAAATAGCTTTTAAAAGATGTTACTGTCATTTTCTCAAACCCTCTAATTCAGAAGATATACCCTAGCAAACTTTTTAAAGTCACCAAAATAAGAAAATACTTGTTTCACCTATAACTAAAAAACTATTCGATGTACCATATAGCGACTAGTACCAGTCAATAGGGAACCTAAATACCTTTCAAAAACAGTAATTGTTATTTTTGCAAATACTTGCACTCATAAGTTATAATCCAGCAAACTTTTTAAGGTCCAAAAATTTGTAAAACATTGTTTTGCCTATAAATGAAAAACCATTCAGTGTACCATATAGCGACTAGTACCAATCAATAGGGAATTAAAATTTTTTTCAAAAGCAGTAAATATTATTTTCCTAAATACTTGCGTTCAGAAGTTATACCCAGCAAACTTTTTAAAGTCACCAAAAATTAGGGAAAACTTGTTTGGCCCACAAATGGAAAACTGTTCGATGTACCATATAGCGACTAGTACCAATCGATAGGGAATTAAAATTCCTTTCAAAAAAAGTAATTGTTATTTTTCCAAATACTTGCACTCAGAAGTTATAGCCCAGCAAACTTTTCAAAGTCAAAAATTTAGTAAGAAATTGTTTTGCCTATAAAATTTAAATCATTCATTGTCACTGTCATTTTCTGAATCTGTGGAACTTAGAAGTTATACCACATCAAACTTGCAACTTCGCAAATATTTTCCTATTGGCAAACTTTTTATAAAATGTCAATAATAGCGTGCAGCTACTGATAATACAGGTATAAGATGTAGATAGCACAGTTTTACGTGGCAGCACAAATACCAACTACCACCACGAATTGGAACTAACAAAAATTATTAACATTAATAATCTTTATTATTAGCCTTTATTTGCAATTATTAATAAATATTAAACAATTTAAACAATAAAATTACCTTATTAATTTAGAGTCGACAAGAGTGGTGTATTTCAAGACCAGGGATGGCTAAATACGATTATATTCAGTGGTTGGCAGCATGGCATCCAGCAGTGACCTGAGCCAGGCAATTTTCTCGATGGCGGCGGGTGTTGAAAAATTGTTCGGCGGCGGCTGAAAATAGGCTGAGTCGGTTTAACAATTTTTACAAGTGTTTCAAAGTAAATCTTATTTTGTACCACAAATCGGGATAAATTGCTAAAAAATTATCATATATAAAAAAACAGTTCTTATTACACATAAAATCAATATAAAATTGAATTGTTTTTAACCGAATTAATTTTGTATCTTTTGCGCTCTGTTTGTGGTACAAAAACAGAAAAAGGCAATGTTGACAAGCAGTTTTTCCCTAAAATTTAGTTGGTTAGTCCCAGTTCAGACTTGCAATTTTTGTTGCAGCAATTTTTGAATATGTCGTATAACTGGATATATGTAAATTGGAAAGAAAATTTGGAAGCAAATTTACACCAAAATATAAAAGTGTGAATGTAGTAGTAAAAAAGCCTTAAACCCTCAAATCATAAAAAAAATAATCATCAATCGGCGGCTAATTTTAGCCGATTTGAGCCGAAAAAAATCGGTGGCAGCGGCTGACAAAAAGCCTTCGGCGACTCGGCTCAGCCGCCTATCAGCCGGTCTGCGCAGGTCTCTGGCGTCCAACATGACTGCACAGAATACTTCATGGTTTAAAGTTTAATTAAACTTTAAATCTTATACCTGTGCTTTAAATACGCCTTGGAATATTGAGGCTTTGAGAAAACCATGCAGGAAAAAAAGCAAGGCAAAAAATTACTAGGCTGCGGCATCTCGGGAAACGCCATGGTGGAGAAAATCCGTAGTCCTGATTCACACAAGTCATGTCTTGTGTTTTTGGAGTGGAAATGGAGAGGGGCACAGACGACCGTACCAGTCAGGTTTGCTTTTTCGTTTTGTCATCCGTAATAATACAGCAAATTTATGAGTCTTGATGACTTGACTTGACGGTGTGTAGGAACGCAAATGCGGGTTCAAAAGAAAATTGAACAAACACTTATCACGTAAACCTGATGTGTGTGAATAAGGACTTAAGCCCGAAGGAAGGCCGGCAATTCAGGGGTCTACTGTAATTCGAAACGAAGGAAAAAGCTTTCGAATTTGTATGTTTATAATATGTTAATTCGAAAGCCTTTTCTTTCGAATCGAATTACAAAGTTATTATACAATAAAACTGCAAGGCTGAGAATCTTTACTAGGCTGCACCGTGGCGTTAAAGACGATGGAGGAGAAAATCCTTAAAGCCGGCAATACAGGAAAATGTTATTAAGCAAAAAAACTGCAACTTTGGTATTTTACATATGTATGTAAATTACATTCAGCAATTTCCCAAAACAGTCAATTTTAAAAATGTCTTTTGTGTTTAATTGCTTGTAAAAAGGTGTGACGGTAGATTTTGAAAATTTCAACTACCACATCTTATTATGTAGATAGTTTTAAAAATTTTTAACTAAAATTTAAAAGTGCTTGTCATAAATACGGATATATGCGCACATTTTTTGAAAAAGTAAAACTTTAGGGAAAATATGGTGCACAATAAAAAAAATTATTGTATTCAAATAAATTTATTTTCCTAAATTGGTATTTTTGAATTTCATTTATTTGTTTACTTGAGTGTAGTTAATGCTAATATGTAGCTAAGTGATACAGTTTTTTTATTTAGTAATCTGAATTACTTGAAATTACTTACTTTTAATTATTTTTGATTATTCATTAAGTTTATTGAATTTCACTTGTATTAAAATTTAAAATATTTAATAATTTGACAAATGAGCAAAATTTTGAAGAAAGTTTGAAAGATATCTGTTGATAAATTTTTATAGTCTTTAAAAAAATTGGCATGTATGTATGCTTTTTCTCTTTGTGATTTTCAAAATTTCTTTTGTGAATTCTCAAATCATTTTTTAAAAATTTGTGGCTTTTCAAATTATGTGCTTTGAAGACTACTGATGTCGAAGCGACTATGAAATGCATTCAGACAAAACTTATCCACCAGCAAAAAATTTCGCTTTATCGGACATGTTCTGTAAGTCACGACATGTCAAATGAAAGCCAAATCAATGCTTTTGTAAAATGCACGATTTAAAGCGTTGAAAGTTAGAAGAAAATATTGTATTATAAATGACGAAAACTTAAAATAAAATAAAAACCCACTATCAAGTCAGCTATTATTAGTTTACTTTTGAAATCACCGTGAGTTTCAGAACAGGCCTGTATGTTTTAGTTTTTTCTCAGATTGATATTATTAATGTTGTTAAATGTTAATATTCATTAGCCACCACCATATAAATTTGAAATTTAAACATCCATATCGAGCCATTACCGCCAAAGAAGCTACAAAAAATAAAATTATGCTAATATTTAGTTAAAATTCGTTGCTGAGCCAGCTGAGCCGAGTCGCCGAAGGCTTTTTGTCAGCCGCTGCCACCGAGTTTTTTCGGCTCAAATCGGCTAAAATTAGCCGCCGATTGATGATTATTTTTTTTATGATTTGAGGGTTTAAGGCTTTTTTTACTACTACATTCACACTTTTATATTTTGGTGTAAATTTGCTTCCAAATTTTCTTTCCAATTTACATATATCCAGTTATACGACATATTCAAAAATTGCTGCAACAAAAATTTCAAGTCTGAACCGGGGCTAACCGACTAAATTTTAGGGAAAAACTGCTTGTCAACATTGCCTTTTTCCGTTTTTGTACCACAAACAGAGCGCAAAAGATACAAAATTAATTCGGTTAAAAACAATTCAATTTTATATTGATTTTATGTGTAATAAAAATTGTTTTTTTATATATGATAATTTTTTTTAGCAGTTTTTCCCGCTTTGTGGTACAAAATAAGATTTACTTTGAAACACTTGTAAAAATTATTAAACCGACTCAGCCTATTTTCAGCCGCCGCCGAACAATTTTTCATCAGCCGCCGCCGTCGAGAAAATTGCCCGGCTCAGGTCACTGCTGGATGCCATGTTGCATGGCAGCAGTGCTGGCAACCACTGAATATAATCGTATTTAGCCATCCCTGGTCTTGAAATACACCACTCTTATCGACTTTAAATTAACCTTCCTATACCCGCGCAAAATTTTATAACACGTATACCCGCGCACGGTCTCACAGACCGAAAGTTTGAACTAGATGAAATACTAGTTTTTTTAAACAAAACTAAAAACAAAAGATTCTTTTTTAATCTCCATGATATAATAAAACAAATAAAATCACGCATTAAATTTGTATTCACTTATATTATTGATTTTTAGTCCTTAACAAATAAGCCATCAAAATCGATAGTTTTTTCTTAGGTATTACAAAAACAAAACAAAAACATATTTTTTTCTTCAAATAAATAAAAAAAACTTATACTAACTTAAAAGCACTTCTTGCACAATACATCAAACATCATTTAACTTAATTTTCAGCATTTAAAAAAAAATCAGGGTATATCGCACTGCATGTTTTACTTTCACAAAAAGTTATACATATACCCGCGTCGGTCTCACAGACCAATTGTTGTGAAATACACCAACACGCCTGTCTAGTGGAAACACTAAATCAACACTAAGACGAAGCTTGTAAAAAAAGCGGAAGCTAACAGAAAATTCAACTTTGTAGAGTTTTTGGGGAAAAAAATATTTACGTAAAATCCTTTTGTCGGTCTCACAGACCAACGCGCGGGTATAGGAATAATAATTGCAAATTAAGGCTAATAATAAAGATTATTATTATTATTTATTAGTTCCAATTCGTGATGGTAGTTGGTATTTCTGCTGCCACATAAAACTGTGCTATTTACATCTTATACCTGTATTATCAGTAGCTGCACGCTATTATTGACATTTTATAAAAAGTTTGCGAATAGTTTGATGTGGTATAACTGCTAAGTTCCACAGATTCAGAAAATGACAGTCACCAATTAAAAAAAGTAGTTTTGTTTTCAATCGATTGCTATATGTCACAATAAGATAGTATGAGTGGTTTCCTTTTTATGAGTGGAAAACTTTTGTCCTTAAGCCTAATTCCAGTACTCGTGATCGTAATTGCATTCGAATAGAAATTAATTTCGATGGTAAGAAATTTTCCGATGATGTCACTCGATACCAAGCGAATCGAGTTTTTGCTTTAGTGTTGGAAAAAGGCAAATATATTTATATATAAATTCATTTCACAACACTGAATACATTGTAAGCAGAAGCATATGTTTGTATATATGTATGTGTGCAAAAAACATATGTATGAACTAGGGTTGTGCCCAAAAAGAACGAACTAGTTCAATTGAACTATTCCCATAAGTGAACGATGTGAACTAGTTCAGACTAGTTGTTCCTTTTAGTCTTTGTTGTTCTTTTAGTCTTTCTTGTTATTTTGGTCTTTCTTGTTATTTTGGTCTTTCTTGTTCTCTTGGTCTTTCTTGTTCGTTCGATCATTTTTGGTCTTTGTTTTGTTTTTTATCTTATTCTCGTTTGCATACTGTTAAAAAGATACAAATGTAGTGTGCCTATTAAATTATTTAGCACAATAATCAAAACAAACAAAAGAAAATGTATAGGTACTTAGTGAAATTTACAAGGGAGTTTTACAAAATTAATAGAAATAATTTTTAGTATTGAACTAAAAAAACAGGTTGTGAAAAAGATTGTTAAGATTAAAAAAGTAATTATAATTTTTTTTAAACTGATTACGGATTTCATTTTAAAAATTTCAAAACATTAATTTTTTCCTTTTACTTACCAAAAGCATACAACAAATAAGACTACAAAACACAAATGAAAATACGTCTAAGCAAGGAAAATTTTTACTCAATTAAAAGAAAGAATTTGTTGTGTTAAAAATCAGTATTAAAAAAGTGATTAAAATTTGTTTTCAAATGATCAAACTTCATTTAAAGTATTTTCAATAAAAAAAATTTAATTAAATAAGGTTATTAAGAATGAAATGAAATTAATTTAGAATATTAACACACGAATAAAACATTGAAGAGGATTCAATGACTGTATAATCTCTCTTTTGTTTTTCACTGAACAACTGACCGAAAAGAACAACTGACCGAAAAGAACAACTGAACGAAAAGAACGAACTAGTTCTTTTTGTTGTTGGGATCGGAAAGAACAATCCGCAAAAGGAACAACTATGCCCAACTCTAGTATGCACGTAGATACAAACGTATATGCAGAAAAAAGAAACGAATATACATAAATGTTATTTTTATTTTAATTTAATTAATAACTTAATAATAATAAATCAGTGTAAAGCTAGAGAATAGAGCACTAGCCACATTTTCAATTCTCTTACTGGTTGACTAGAAGCAGTTAATTTGTTATTTAGATGCTCCCAGAGTTGATTGATTTTTTTTATTTTCCCCGACAACTCTTAGGCAAAACATTATTTGCCAAGTGAGTGTGTTTTGTTATATTTAAAGTCAACAAGAAATTCTTTAATTTGTATTTTTTTATAAGTACATTTGTTCATTAATTCATTTATAAATAAATAAGTCTAATATTGAACATACATTTTGTTTTTCATCACTTTTTCTATGTTAAACATGTTATAAAACTCGCACATTCGAGCAATCGAATGCGGGAATTAGGCCCCTTATTTTAGAGCCTTCACCGACTTTGCTAGGATATAACGTCTGAAATAAAGCAATTCAAGCAGTGACAGTCATCAATTCTGACAATAACTTTTATTATCTATAAAAACATATATATAATAAATAGTTATTATTTTATAGGCATAAAAGTTTTTTTGGTCAATTTTCGTTACATAATTTTTTTATAGGGTTATAACTTCTGAAATAAAGTATTTTAGAATATGACAAAAACTATTTCTGAAAGGTATTTCAACCCTCTATATTAATAGGGTACAATAAACCATTTCCTATTTATATTCAACAAAAAAAAACTCTAAACGCAATTTTCAAGAGCATTTTTCTCCCCTACAAACTAAAATAAAAATTGTGACAGCTGGTAAATCTGATTCTGCTCACACAGTAGCATTAAAGTTAACAAACTTTATTGAAATTCAGTTTAAATTTACCTATTTTTATCGTGTTACAAAATGTCTATTTTTTTACAAAGTTTGTTTACATATTTTACTAGGAAGAATACCGCAAGGTTGCCACACATACTTAATGTGCAAAACTGCACTATCATAAAAATATTGCAAAATTTCTTAAAGTTAATTCACAAATAACTTCTGAATTCAAGCATTTCAGAAAATGACTGGAGCTTAATCGGAAACCTACTTTTATCCTTTATCGATTGCTATATGATTTTTACGGTACAATGAATGATTTAAATTTTATAGGCAAAACAATTTCTTACTAAATTTTTGACTTTAAAAAATTTTGCTGCGCTATAACTTCTGAGTGCAAGTATTTGGAAAAATAACAATTACTGTTTTTGAAAGGAATTTTAATTCCCTATCGATTGGTACTAGTCGCTATATGGTACATCGAACAGTTTTTCATTTGTGGGCCAAACAAGTTTTCCCTAATTTTTGGTGACTTTAAAAAGTTTGCTGGGTATAACTTCTGAACGCAAGTATTTAGGAAAATAATATTATCTGCTTTTGAAAAAAATTTTAATTCCCTATTGATTGGTACTAGTCGCTATATGGTACACTGAATGGTTTTTCATTTATACGCAAAACAATGTTTTACAAATTTTTGGACTTTGAAAAGTTTGCTTGGGTATAACTTCTGAGTGCAAGTATTTGCAAAAACAACAATTACTGTTTTTGAAAGGTATTTAGGTTCCCTATTGACTGGTACTAGTCGCTATATGGTACATTGAATAGTTTTTTAGTTATAGGTGAAATATTTTCAAATATTTTCTTATTTTGGTGACTTTAAAAAGTTTGCTAGGGTATATCTTCTGAATTAGAGTGTTTGTTAATTATTGTTTGCTACCGGGTTGCTTATGCTGTTGGTTTAGACATTTCAGTCTGGGCATCATTTTGTACGGTTGCCAGATTTGTCGGCCTCGCTGGCATGCTGGCGTTCTGCTCCGGCTGAGCTCGCCGTCTTGGGGGGTGTTCTTGCCGACTTTCGGGCAATAAGCAACAATAAACAAAAAAAAATCATGCCAGCTGCGCTTGGAAGGATGTAACACCAAGAAAAAAAAAGTTTATAAATATATGAAATTTGGAGCCTGAAAGTGGAAATTTTTACTTGAAAAAAAACAAACTATTGGAAAAAAACAAAAAGATTTACATATACCACTAACCACGCATACTTACAGGTCTGCTCTCTCAACATAAATGTTGAGTTAGCCGGTCTTTTTGGCTAACCGTGGCCTCCCACAGAAATCCTACTGGATTTCACCATGATAACCCGGCCTATGTTTGTATGTGGGTTATCCCATACCTTCATGATGGTTACTTACCACTAGTCTCTACAGCCTGAAAAATTTACCTTAACCCATCATTTTGGGCAATAAAAAATTTAAATCATATTGAAGAATAACAATACATTTCAATTTATTTATTCAAAGAAAAAAACAAAATGTAAAAAACTACTCAATATAAAATTATTTAATATTTAAAATATTATTTTTTTTTCTTTGATTTAATTAAAAATAATAAAAAAAGAAAATTCTCAAAAAATCATAGAAAAAGGCAAAGTATATTTAAATAAACAAAATGGTTTAAAAGGATTTCTAAATAAAACAACTTTATGTTTCTAATTAAGCAGGGTAAACACCTATCTTTTTAAGCCGAAGAGCTTATTATGGGGACTTGGGGCAGGTTTTGTAGGAAGCCCGTTTCGTCCGTGCTGTACGGGTGCCAACGAGTTAAGTCTCAACAATTTATACCAATTACTTATGTACACACATATATATATATATATATATATATATATTAAAATTTCTCTTTTATCAAAGCCGAGTTTATGAATTTAAGAAAAACCCCTGTGAAACCAATAAGTTCCTGTCTAAAAAAATTTAGATGCAAAACTAACGGAGGTTCGAGCTCAGACCAGCGTTGGGGTGTAGGCAAATTAATAAACCTACGGGACACAAAAAGGTACGTATATGGGTGTTTTCCTAAATAAACCTCTTTAATAAAAATATTAATTTAGGCATATATACATATATGGTTTTTTTTTATTTCTTCCCTTTTTTTTTCAACAGTCCGTTTCGTCGTCCGTTCTGTGGTCGTACTGGTCAATGGGCACAATACCTTTTTCTCTGCCTTGGATTAAGGGTAAAGCTGGTGCTTCTCACGGTGATACCTGGTGATTCTTCCGGAACAACAAAAACCTTTGCTTATTTCCTTACGGTGCCTCAATCGGACTGCCTTCTGGAGCGCCTTCAATATAGTCCTGGTTGTGGATCAAATTTTATAAACTGCTTTGCTTCTCCAACCTTTTTCTTCTTTGCTTTTTTTTTCTGCTTGGCTTTTTATGTTTTATTGGTTTTATAATGTCTTCTTTTTTTGATAGCTTTCAAGTATTCGTTATTTTGCTTTTGTTAATTTATTTTGTTTTTGCTATTTTGTTAATTGTTGTGTCGTTAATTTTATTTAGCTTTAGTTTATTGTATGTTTATTTATTTTCAATTTATTTGAATAGCTTTTTTTTTGTTTAAAATAAAAGTGATGAAACTCTTAAGTTTTTGCTGTTTTTCTTTATTTTTCAAGCTTTTACACAACACTTTTTCACTTTTTTCCCACAGATTTGTCTTTGCCGTTCACTTCATCAAGCCAGAATCGTCATTGATCTCACCTATCGTCTTCTTCGACCTACCTCGACTCGGTGTGCGCCAAAAATCCCCAGCTGTCGTCCATCTTTTTTTTCTTCCAATCGACACTGTCTTTTCCCGAACTTTCCTGGCCATTTTCCTCTATTAGGTTTTTATATATAATGTTTTGTTTTTGTCTTTAATTTGTTTTTTTTCTTCCAGCTGTTGCTATCAGCTGTTACCAAAGCCCGGTGACCAGCTGTTACCTCTGAGGTTGCCACTATCAATACTGCATTATCGACCCCAGAGTGCTGCCACAAACCCAACCATTCTCGAGTCCATCAGTGGACCTAGAATGGGAGGGCGATTAAAAAAAACGAAAAAGGTATATAAAGTTTTCTGGGGTATTTTGGGTATTGGTAAATAAACTATCAAAAAAAAACGTGTTGGCATCTCCACTTTTATATTCACCACTCATGGTGTGTTCACGGTCATAAACTAAAAACTGCAACTCTGCGTTTCTCAACTGGTGTCCTCCCTTTGATTATTCTTATGCACTAGTACTGTCAAATCTTACTAAATTTGCGTATAGACCTCAATTTAATATAGAGTTTGACACTAGTTATTTTCGTGCAGGTTCAGTCACCTACATTGTGAAAATGAGACTTAACGAAAGCTTGGGTTAAGTTTTTATTTGACAATTGATCTAACAAGTGGATTATATTAAATCTGTGGTGGTGCAAATAATCATAAATTTGAATTTAATTTATGAAAATTATCGAGTGGTGTGTGTTAAAAGACACAATTGCTTGTTTCTTCATGAGATAAGTGAACAAAAATGAAATTTTAAAAGTAAATTTGCTGTACGTATGTATATTTGTATGTGGTGTATTATCTCATAATTTGAGTATATGTATGTATGTATATAAATTATTTTAATATAATTGATGTTAATTTTATATATATAATTGCAGGGCTTCCAGGGAGTATAGAGTTGGCTGGGACCGTTAGCTGTCTGCATATTATCTAAGAAAAAGGTAAGAAGAATTAGTTTCCTTTTTGTTGGTGGTGTTTGTCTTTATTTATGTGACTGGTCGATACATCGTTATCGATAAAGCACACCGCCGCCGGTGATCTATTAGCTATCGCCGCCGTTAACTTTGGTCGCCGCGTATTTAAAAAAAATTAAGGTACGCCGGTGGTACAATAGTAAGCCGCCGCTTAATCGGTTTATTTTAATTTTCAATTTAGAATTTATTAAAAATGATGAGAAAAGAAAAAGAAAACTTGAGAAATAAATGTGGTGGGTGTTTAAGCAAGATAAAATAAATAAAAAGGTAACTACCAATTGATGTGCGTAAAAAAAAAATTGAAAAACAGAAATTCGAGCGTAAAGCTAAATTGGCGGTTTTTTTTAAATTTTAAATTCGATTTTTCCTTTAGAGTGTAAAATAAAATAAAATTTACGGGTATATAATCAGATTATTCCATTCTATTCTATTTATGTATTCATAAAATAGAATTTAAATATTATGTATGTATACAAACTGTATAAGGCAAAGTGAAATAACCATTTTATATGTAGTGAAATAAAATAAACTAGTCATTTATTTAATAATGTATTAAGGAAATTAAACTAACCTGAAGTTCTATTTACAGATTCAACGTTTATCAAGACGCTTGGGGAAATACTAGTGTTCCCAGGACAAAGGTAAGTAATAGAAACCAATTTGCATTATTTTATCCTGTCGTTACATTACTAACAATTTCTATTTATGTTTCTGTAGGTATAACCGACGAAGTTTTTGATGAAGCATCACAACAAATTCGACAGGAGTCGATTTGTTTCAAACATACATACATATAAATATGACTGCTGCGTTGGAGCAACTATCGAGCGTGTTTTTGGTAAGTCTTACGTTTTAAAATATTTTTGTTTCTATTCTTAAAATAAATTACTACGTATTTGTACTCAGTTTTAATAAATTTTTGTGGGAAAAACTTTGTGCAAAATACGTCTTAAAAACTTAGAATTTTTAGACTTATTCCAACAACACCGGTGGACAAATATAATTAAAATTTTACGACAATGTTTCGGACAGCTTAGATTCAAAGTGCGTACTCTTATGGTAGGATTTAAAATAATCCAAATTTTTCGATAATTGTGTATAACTTCGGGACTGTTTATACCCTCTGGACAATATTCATTTTGGCTCTTATACTTCGTGACAAAAAAAACAAAAATTAAAAAAGTTTTATGCTAATAGTAGCTAGTCAAGCTGTCCACTGTAAGAGTTTACCAAAGTGAATTTTGTTCAGTTGCCAATACTTGAACTGAAAAGAGGTTTTAACCCTTTTATAGGCCGTAACAGTCTTCAGTTACAACTTAACGGAAGTTGTACAATTATTTACGAAAATTCTCTTCGTATGAAAAATTAGGAAAAACTTATGAATGTGTTGAAACGTTCAACGGATAAATTTCAAAAAAAAATTATGATTTATAATCACCTTTCAACTTTTTGCTTTTGTTTATGCAAGACTTACTTTTGTAAACTTTAATCGGTACCAGTGTCATAAATGAATAAGTTCATAAAAAAAATTTATCTTGTTATCGCCAACAAATTAAATTTAATTGTTACAATGAACTATCAATGTTTGTTCACAATCATTGATTTCTGAAATCAACAAATTTTACTTTAACTCGCCGTAAGAACGGTCTCAGAAAAATGTTATCGCTCTAGGTGACTAACAGCCTTTAGCTCTTAATAGCATAGTTCTCCAGAGTGATTATAGGGCTGCACCCTTGGAGCGATGACGATTACACTAAGTAATCCGCTTAGAAACGTAGGCTTAAGTTGATAGTAAATTTGTTGATTTATTCGTTGTGTACGAAAATGTTCAGCTATTGGCAAAACAAAAAGAAATAAATACTAACTATAAGACCATATATACATATGAACTGGTATCGTTCGCTGTTTAAAAAGTTTTTAATCGTAAACCAAAGCAACTCATATAAGTTTAAATAAAAAAAAATTAAAATGAAATGTATAGGTTTGGACTGTTTGGAACCGTTGGGACTAAAACCACCAAGGATATTAGAGCCTATGGCTTTAAGTCCTTGGCGTGAAATACCCCCAACGATTTCCCTTGCAGATCTTCGATCTCGTACAAGCTATTACCGATTGGACGTACTATTCTGCATTTTAGAAATTTTCGCCCGAGTTTCGCGTTGTAGCCAGCTTTGAAGTCACTTTGTTGAAAGTTCCTTCTATACACTTCTTGCCCCGGAATGAATCTGACTTGTCTGCATCTGGTGTTATAATTTTTCGCTCCTTTTTCATAGGCTTCATGTAGACTTTCTCGGATTTTCTCACGAATACCTTCCATGTATACGGACTTAGGCAAAACATTAAGCTCAGGATCGTTGAGCATTTGAAGTTTTCTCGCAAGTCTGTATACGCTACCGTGGCCAATCATATTTGTTCCGAATAATGCAAAATACGGTGTCACTCCTATTGAGCCATGCAGAGAGGATCTTAATGAACACTCTATTTCGGATAAATATTTATCCCAATTAGAGTGATCGTCTTTTACATATGCTCTTATGGCGGACAAAATCGACTGATTCACCCTCTCAGGGGCATTTGCCTGTGGTGAATAAAATGCGGTCTTCATGTGGTTTATGCCGAAATGTGCCATGGTGTCAATAAACTCTTTGCTCACAAATTGTTTTCCATTATCGGATACCACGGTTTCTGGCGTTCCAAACTTGTGGAAAACTTCTGAAATTAAAAATTTCACTATTTGTTTGCTGCTTGCTTTGTTTAAGGCCTTCAATAAAACATATTTCGTAAAATGGTCTAGCACAATAAAAATGTAGCAGTTTCCTGCTTTAGACCTAGGATAGGGTCCTAAAAAAATCAACATATAGCCGTTGAAAAGGGCGTTCGGTCAAGGTTTCATTCCCCATTGGTGGACGTAAAGTGATATTTGGCGCTTTTGACTCTTTACAAGCTTGACAATTTCTAACAAAATTTCTAATTTGGGCATTTTGATTTGGCCAATAGAAATATTCACGTACTCTTTTAAGAGTCTTAACGAAACCTCCATGAGCTGCTTGTGGTGGCTCATGTGCATTTCTTATTATATTTTCGGTAAGCTCAGGTGGGACCCAAAGCTTCCAGGCGAAATCTTCGTTGAGTGCGATACCATCATAGTGGGCTGTACGTTTGTACACAAGGTTATCAATAACCTTGATGTCTGGTAATTGGTCAGAGTTTTCTGAAATTTTGGCAATTAAGTCGGCATAGGAATCGGTTTTAAAAGCGTCCGATTCTATATCGACCAAATTACCAAAACTTACAGAAACCTCTTCCATGTCGTAACGAGACAAAGCATCTGGTACTTTATTTTTCGGTCCAGGGCGATGCTTTATCGAAAACGCGTAGGCTTGCAAGTGAAGACTCCAGCGAGCAAGGCGGCCGCTCAGGTCCTTATGAGACATGAGCCATTTAAGACTACTGTGGTCAGTAATCACAGTAAATGGCATCAATTCTATATAAGGCCTGAATTTTTTGATGGCAAGCACCACGGCCAAGCATTCCCTCTCAGTTACGGAATAATTCCTTTGAGCGTTGGTAAGCTTGTGAGAAAAAAATGCTATGGGATGCTCGCCTTCGTCGTCATCCTTCTGAAACAGAACTGCACCTATTCCTATGTCGGAAGCATCACACTGGACGAAAAAGTGTTTCTCAAAGTTGGGGTGTGTCAAGACCGGACTAGTGGTAAGAGCTGTTTTTAAACAATCGAAAGCATTTTTGGCCTCATCAGTAAAAGTAAAAGTTTTGCCTTTTTTCAGGGTATTAAAAATTGGACCTGAAATTGTGGCATAATTTGGAATGAAACGACGATACCAACCAGTAGCACCCATAAAACTTCGCACCTGTTTAGCAGTTTTGGGGTACGAATATTTCAAAATCGTGCTCACTTTTTCTGGGTCGGGTCTAAGTTGTCCTTTTCCTACTATGTACCCTAAGTATCGAAGCTCTTTAAAGCAGAATCTGGACTTAGAGACATTTATCGTCAAACCTGCCTTTTCCAACTGCATTGATACCAGCTCTAGCTACTTCAAGTGCGTCGAGAAGTCTGGAGATACCACCAAAAGGTCATCCAGGTAGACAAAAACTCTGTCACGAAGTGCGGCTGGGATCACCTTATCCATTAAACGGCATAGCCTTTGAGCTGCGTTACACAACCCAAAAGGCATGACCGTGAAATGGTAAAGTGGTCTACCTGGCACGGTGAAAGCAGTTTTTCCTCAATGACCCCAAGATCAAGCATCCTATCCAGCTCCGCGTACATTAACTTCTGCACTGCCGGTTAGACCGGATAATGTCTATCCTTAACAGGAGTTGCCTCACGTGTGTCAATGGAGTGGGTTTCGAGGTGGGTTTTACCTAGTCCACGCTTCGAGTAGCAAGGAAACCTAGACACGACCTCATTTAACTGTTGCTGCTGCACAGGTGTTAAGGAATGAATTTCTACTTGGTCAGTACCCTCGTTCACTTCCTCGCATAAGTTCACTCCATTACTGGACAAACTGCTGACTAATGCGAATAACCCGAACATACGCATAAAGTCAACGCCTAAAAATAGTTCTCGATTTAAAGTTGGTACTAAGTAAAAGGTTACTTCCTGGGTGAGTTTGTTATAAGTAACATTTACTTTAACAAATCCCAGAATTTTGTGTGGGCTTCCATCAGCAGTCTTGATATAGGAGAAAAATTTATGTATGTGCATTCCAGCATTCTGTACTAACTCCATACAATTTTTCCCTAAGCACGTGACTGTTGCACCACTATCTAACAGACCTTCCACTTCAGTACCATTTAAACGAATTTTGGCGTACAAACGCGTATCTTCACCTTCGTATAAGGTGGCTGCCAAAATTTCGTTTCTTTTTTGCTTTCTGCGCTTATAACGCTCCCTAGCCTTCTTTATTTTACTTGACACCTCTCCAAAAATTCTATCTCTGGCCTGTTTATACTCTACTAAACGTACATGCAGGGGCTTAATGCACCGAACTTCCGGCTGTGTTGGTTTCACTGACTTTGTTTCATTATTTTTCAGAATTATGATATTTTGCCTAGGTTCGGTGGGTACTAATCGTTTGCCTACTGGGTCTGGGTGTGTGTCGAACAAGCCTCCCCAGTTCGAGACGCGTTCGATGTCTGGTTTCCCCGACACTTTGGGCATTGCGGCGTAACCACATTGTCCAATCCACACCTGTAACAAAAGATTCGGCGAGTAGGTGATGGACAATCTGTAAAACCGTGACCAACACGCTTACAGTTCCAGCATATGTAGCGGCTACTGCTCGCCAAGGCCTCTATTTCGTGGACAGGTTCAGGTAGCTCTTGGTAATCCAGCTCATGGACGCGGGGTGGTATGTTATATCTGGGTGCATACTGCTGCCTTTGACTCGACACGAGACTTTCAGCTCTTTTGGCCTGTTGGCAGAAATCATTCAGATTTTGTATTCTTGCCGAAAACAGTAATTGCGATAATGAGGGTTTCAAATTTCCCCTCATTATCTCTATGAGGTCAGACTCCGAGTAAGGAGTACGTTGCTGATTTCTCAGACTTATAACGGCATTGAAGAAATCTTCAAAGGACTCCTGTGCCCCTTGCCTGCGGTCCATAATTCTTTTTTGAATCTGAAATTCATTCTGGTACCTCCTATATTGCGTCAAAAACGCGCCTATTAATTCGTCCCAGGATTGGAATGGGTTCAACTTTTTCACATTCCAATACCACTCTAGGGCTTGGCCTTCGAGTAAGGTATGGAAACTACGTTTAATTTCTACAATAGACATATTGTAGTCTTGCCTTAACGTTTCCAATCTGAAAACGAAGTCTTCGGCACTCATAGACTTAGACGTTCCGTCAAACTTGAGACCCCATTTAGACAAGTCAGCTTTAACTACTGGGTAAGTACTGTCAGCTGGTCGGTGAGCCTGCGTACTGAGATGAACTGGTGACGGTTGTAAGGGCGCCGCTTGTGATTGCATACCTGGAGGAGGATAAGGAGCTGAATGAAATTCCAGTGCTGGTGTTCGGTGAAATGCAGGTATGTTTAAATTATTTGCCTGATTTATACCAAGATTAAAATTTTGACTACTTCCTGCTCCAAATAGGTTTGGCGTGCGAGCAGTTAATTCAGCTTGAGGTGTATTGGGCGCGGCTAAATTACTACCCTGACCACCTGAAGCTGGATTCGCTTGAGGGCGAATTGCTTGCCGTACTGCTTGGCTGATTTCCTGCTGCATCGTCACTTGCAATTGTTGCATCTGCCGAGACAACTCTTCCCTAATTAGACTGGCTATATCACCCCCTAAATCAACAACTGTCCTCTGATGAGATGGTTGTACAGTGGGTCTGTTGATATGAAATTCACCCTGTCTCGTTCTAGAGGTGATATTACTATACTCAGGAGTGGGTATAGTACTAGACGAATGGTGGGCTTCCTGTACAAAGCTGTTATTAGCATTGCCCTGTGCCATCGCTAAAAATTGTTGTACTGCCGGAGTAACTGTTTCTGCTACATTAGTCGCGTTTCCCGTCGAAACAGCGACTGTGGGAACAGCAGGTGTCACCATAGCCTCCCCTGATGTAATTGGGAGTTCGTCTCTATTCATCACGGAATTTACGTCAATACCGGCTGCAATTAATCGGTTTCTCTCCGAACGACTTAAAACCATCAAAATAAAAGAAAACTCAGAAACAATTTAATATGTCTAGCCTTTAATAAGGCGTAGGCAAAACCAAAATTATGTAAATTGTACTACGCAATCAGCGAAGTAAAAGAAAATTTCGAAAAAGAGAATGTAAATCACCCCAAAATTCAAAAAAATAAAAAAATTTTAGATGTATAATATAAAACTATATACCTGTGTATATCAAAAAACAAAAAAAAAATATATATATATATATAAAATATATAAAAAAAAGTAACTCCAAACTAATTAGAAAGCAAAAACTCCAATATGCTTTCAATTGCGATATTATTTTTATAATAGCTTCTTATTAAAGTATGTAATTATTATACAAAAAAACTATATAAAAATGAAAAAAAAAATTATAAAAAAAAATTAAAACTATGTTTTCCAAAAAGAAAAATATATGTATAAAAAAATTCATATAAGAAAAGTAAAAAAAAAATATATGTATGTTTCCAAATAGAAAAATTATATACAAAAAAATGTATCTATGTTTTCCAATAGAAAACTTATATTCAAAAAAAAAAAAATCCTATAAGGAAAAATTATAAAAAAATTGTTCTCTTTTACAAAAAGAAAAAAAAATATGAAAATGTTAAATTAAATTTAAGTTTGTTATTCGGCTGTAGAACTTTGCGGCAATACGTAACCACCATTAAGGGAATTTATGTGAATCCAATTAAATTAGATTCACCGATTCATTTATGCTGAGAAGCATCGAAAAAGTATTTGTTTTCCTGATTTCTATAATGTTTTCCTCTAGACTTGTAAATATGTTTGTATGGTTTGTGGTAACATAAAAGGTATGGAATAAATCTTCAATTTTCTGTCCTACCATATTGCTCGGTTAGAGAGGCAACTGACACTGAGGTTCTTCGCCTTTTACGTTGTCAGGACTACTTCCTAACTTCACAATAATAAAAGTATTTACTTTATTTTTGTCCATTGGGTTTCTATTGTGACTGAATTTATTATTGGATGGTATTCATAAGCTTTGGTATGATATGTAGCAAAAACTAATTTGATTACATTTGGTAACAATTTGTCTAGTTTGACTCATACCACTACCAGAAGACAAATACTTCTCAAAACTCCAGTATGCCGTCGCAACGCGGAAGAAATAAAAAAATCTACTTCCGGGACTTACGTCATACTGTAGTTCTAGGAAATATTAATGAATAAAAGGAAAATATAGTGAGTAGTATAAAAACAAATTACGGAATTTAAAAAAAACTTAAAGTGGACTTTGTGAGTCAACTAATGTCGCTTCTCGTTGAGGATTCTTAATGACTCAACGGGCCTTACATTAGTTGAAAACACGCGAGAATCTATTCGAATATGAATTTGAATTTTCCACTTTCGGGCCCCACGTTGGGCGCCATTTTTTGTTAATTATTGTTTGCTACCGGGTTGCTTATGCTGTTGGTTTAGACATTTCAGTCTGGGCATCATTTTGTACGGTTGCCAGATTTGTCGGCCTCGCTGGCATGCTGGCGTTCTGCTCCGGCTGAGCTCGCCGTCTTGGGGGGTGTTCTTGCCGACTTTCGGGCAATAAGCAACAATAAACAAAAAAAATCATGCCAGCTGCGCTTGGAAGGATGTAACACCAAGAAAAAAAAAGTTTATAAATATATGAAATTTGGAGCCTGAAAGTGGAAATTTTTACTTGAAAAAAAAAAACAAACTATTGGAAAAAAACAAAAAGATTTACATATACCACTAACCACGCATACTTACAGGTCTGCTCTCTCAACATAAATGTTGAGTTAGCCGGTCTTTTTGGCTAACCGTGGCCTCCCTCCCACAGAAATCCTACTGGATTTCACCATGATAACCCGGCCTATGTTTGTATGTGGGTTATCCCATACCTTCATGATGGTTACTTACCACTAGTCTCTACAGCCTGAAAAATTTACCTTAACCCATCATTTTGGGCAATAAAAAAATTTAAATCATATTGAAGAATAACAATACATTTCAATTTATTTATTCAAAGAAAAAAACAAAATGTAAAAAACTACTCAATATAAAATTATTTAATATTTAAAATATTATTTTTTTTTCTTTGATTTAATTAAAAATAATAAAAAAAGAAAATTCTCAAAAAATCATAGAAAAAGGCAAAGTATATTTAAATAAACAAAATGGTTTAAAAGGATTTCTAAATAAAACAACTTTATATTTCTAGTGGTAAGTAACCACCACTAGTCTCTACAGCCTGAAAAATTTACCTTAACCCATCATTTTGGGCAATAAAAAAATTTAAATCATATTGAAGAATAACAATACATTTCAATTTATTTATTCAAAGAAAAAAACAAAATGTAAAAAACTACTCAATATAAAATTATTTAATATTTAAAATATTATTTTTTTTTCTTTGATTTAATTAAAAATAATAAAAAAAGAAAATTCTCAAAAAATCATAGAAAAAGGCAAAGTAAATTTAAATAAACAAAATGGTTTAAAAGGATTTCTAAATAAAACAACTTTATGTTTCTAATTAAGCAGGGTAAACACCTATCTTTTTAAGCCGAAGAGCTTATTATGGGGACTTGGGGCAGGTTTTGTAGGAAGCCCGTTTCGTCCGTGCTGTACGGGTGCCAACGAGTTAAGTCTAAACAATTTATACCAATTACTTATGTACACACATATATATATATATATATATATATATATATATATATTAAAATTTCTCTTTTATCAAAGCCGAGTTTATGAATTTAAGAAAAACCCCTGTGAAACCAATAAGTTCCTGTCTAAAAAAATTTAGATGCAAAACTAACGGAGGTTCGAGCTCAGACCAGCGTTGGGGTGTAGGCAAATTAATAAACCTACGGGACACAAAAAGGTACGTATATGGGTGTTTTCCTAAATAAACCTCTTTAATAAAAATATCAATTTAGGCATATATACATATATGGTTTTTTTTTATTTCTTCCCTTTTTTTTCAACAGTCCGTTTCGTCGTCCGTTCTGTGCTCGTACTGGTCAATGGGCACAATACCTTTTTCTCTGCCTTGGATTAAGGGTAAAGCTGGTGCTTCTCACGGTGATACCTGGTGATTCTTCCGGAACAACAAAAACCTTTGCTTATTTCCTTACGGTGCCTCAATCGGACTGCCTTCTGGAGCGCCTTCAATATAGTCCTGGTTGTGGATCAAATTTTATAAACTGCTTTGCTTCTCCAACCTTTTTCTTCTTTGCTTTTTTTTCTGCTTGGCTTTTTATGTTTTATTGGTTTTATAATGTCTTCTTTTTTTGATAGCTTTCAAGTATTCGTTATTTTGCTTTTGTTAATTTATTTTGTTTTTGCTATTTTGTTAATTGTTGTGTCGTTAATTTTATTTAGCTTTAGTTTATTGTATGTTTATTTATTTTCAATTTATTTGAATAGCTTTTTTTTTGTTTAAAATAAAAGTGATGAAATTCTTAAGTTTTTGCTGTTTTTCTTTATTTTTCAAGCTTTTACACAACACTTTTTCACTTTTTTCCCACAGATTTGTCTTTGCCGTTCACTTCATCAAGCCAGAATCGTCATTGATCTCACCTATCGTCTTCTTCGACCTACCTCGACTCGGTGTGCGCCAAAAATCCCCAGCTGTCGTCCATCTTTTTTTTCTTCCAATCGACACTGTCTTTTCCCGAACTTTCCTGGCCATTTTCCTCTATTAGGTTTTTATATATAATGTTTTGTTTTTGTCTTTAATTTGTTTTTTTTCTTCCAGCTGTTGCTATCAGCTGTTACCAAAGCCCGGTGACCAGCTGTTACCTCTGAGGTTGCCACTATCAATACTGCATTATCGACCCCAGAGTGCTGCCACATGTTTGAGAAAATGACAGTTACATTTTTTAAAAGCTATTTAAATTGTCTATCAAATGGTATAAGTTGCATTACGGTACAATGAACTGAATTTGTTTAATTGCCACAAAACTCTTTTTTAATTTGACTGACATTCAAAAGTTTGCTGGCTATAACTTCTGAATGATGGTGTTTCAGAAAATGACAGTTACTTTTTCTTAAAGCTATTTTAGTCTTCTAACAATTCATAATAAATAATTAATGCTACGAAAAATAGTTTTTGTTTTACAAGTGAAAGAACAATTATTTAATATTTTTGTGATTTTCAAAGGTTTGCTGGGCTATAACTTCTGAATGCAAGTAGTTGGAAAAATGATTATTACAAATTCTGAAAGGTATTTTTATGATTCCCTATCGAATGGTACTAGTCGCTATATGGTACATCGAATGGTTTTAATTTTATGGGCCAGCAAACTTTTTCCAGAGTGCTATTTTCAAGTGCTCTGTTCTTCTAGAGTATGGTAATGAAAAAAAATACAGTTGTAAAATTGGGTTCTACTTCCTCTAATGTACCTAATTTAGTTATTGTTCTTTTTAAATTAATTAGTCATTACTTATTTCCAGTGCAATAAATATGTTAATTATTTTGCCAAAAGTTGTTTAAAAAGTTTGCCAAATAACTGTAAAAGTTTGCCAAAAAGTTTGTATTCTTCTCGGCGATAACATATTTACATGTTTTTCATGCAACATATTCAGTAAAGAAATTGAAAATTTTCCCCACAGTTGTATTTTTTGTACAAACGAACACAGAAATGTAAAACATGTGACATATTTGTCAGAGAAGAAATCGGTATAAGTCATATTATTCTCTGCTCGAGATATTTAGTGCATTAAATTTGAACAAATTAAAAAGTATTTTTATATTATGCAGCATTTTAATTTGGACTTGTACTAGTCTCGATTTATATAAATTTATTTAATATATTTTAAATAGTTATTGAAGTTTTTCAAAGATTTATTTGATATTTCGTTGGCAAAAATGCACATGACTTAGACCTCTGACCTCTGACAAAACCTCTTATTGTGTACGCACATACATATGTAAAAAATGTTTTTTTGTAACGTACATATCGGTGGTCACAAGTAGAAAGGCCCTACTCAAATACATAATTGTAATTTTATAGGAGAAGGTAAAAACATAATAATAAACAGTACAAATGCTTATGCAACTGCTTGTAAAAGTGTTATTTTTTACACTATTGCAATAATATAATAATAATATTGTGACGAGTTGTATTTGTGTGAAATGTATTGGAAGCACTAAAAAGCTCAATTTCTACTTGTAACCATTGATTTGTATGTATGTATATACATATGAACATGTTTATTTATTATAAATGTATAACATACATACACACATATATTTTTATTTTTGTACATGGTCCGATACAGTTTTAGTAGCATTTACATATTTTAGCTACTTTTTCTACCGTGCAGTCACCATTTGAAATCTTTTAATTAGCATCACATTTTCACCTTTTTCACATTAAAACAACAAAACAAAGTAAAGGCCATGTCAGATAAAACTTTTGCCTCGCGTTGCTTTGAAGATTCGCTTTGGCATATAAGATGAAATGTACATGCATATATGAAACATGTCTCATAAAGTACTTTTAACGCAAAGCGAAAAGTTAGGCAACTCTCAACTTTTTGTGTGCTTTGACAATCAGTTGGTATACTTTTCTTAATTTCTTTGACCAAACTCGCAGGTAAATATGAAATTTTTATTAAAATTTCGGTAAATTTACATAAAAAACGATTTAGTGTCATCAGAGTAATCGAAATGCTGTGTTTTTATGCATACAAGAAAATAGTGAAACAAACAGTGAGTGTTGTCAAAGTTTTTATTGTGTCATACACATTTTGCTTCACGCTTTTTTCCCAAAGTTAGAAACGTCACGCAAAGCGTTGAAGTTGTATCTGACACCACCTTAACGCACGTTTTTAAATGTTCTATAAGTGCAAAAACGTGTTAGCATTATGGTACGGTACGGTACAGCAACAGCAACGTTCGGCTATCCCAGCCTTTATTCAAAAACAACGGTAACGTCAGCAAGAGAAATAATATAAAAAATTGAGAGAATAAGAAAGTCCGCAATGAAAATAAAATAGATTTCAATTTTATTCCGGCCAGCACTGCGGATTTTTACTTCAAAATCGTATGGAAAACCGCACCGCAATAAATAATCGTTACATTGTGTTCAGACTCTAAGAAATTTGTAGCTCAGGCAAACAAATGTGTGAGATTATACCAAATTATTCAACAAATATATATTATGGATGGTGCTCTAGCCCATGTTCTGTTTATTAGGTCTATGCAACTCTACAAAAACACAGTAATACAAAAACCAACGTTATGTTTAAAGCCCTGTACGAAGTTCCTACGGAATTTCACGTGTGTAAATTTACATTTATAGCCTGGTACGGAGTTCTTACGGAATTTCAGGTTCTCATAAGAACTGTATGTAAAAAAATTACGGAAATTCAGGTTGGTAAATTTCATAAAGAAATTTCCAATTGCTAGTACGGACTTTCAAAAGAAAAGTACATATTGAAATTTATTGCCTATTTTAGCTATGTTATATATATTGTTACGTTTAAATTTTATTAAACGTGTGAGTTCTTTTGATTGCTCAAAAATAAAAAATAAATAACAACACGATTTTCTTATTTGCAACTGAACTTCCTTTTATTAGTGACTAAACCAATTACAACTTGTCTTTTCTTATTTACTTCTTAACGTTATTATCCACGGCACGATGTCTTTTACTTTCAACGATGTTCACTCTACTAATTTCCAATTAGCACTGACTGACTTGCTATTGGTTGCTTCGCGCTTTTTATACTGTGCACCAATACCACTAGAAGTTTCAAGCATAGTCCAGACGATCATTATCATCTTAAATGTTGTTTACTAAGTGCCCAATTAAGTTCATGTGGTAACTATGTACATACATGTGTATATGCATACGTGTGTACATCATTAACTAAGCAATGCGTGGTGGTTGTTTACCTTTTGCCTTTCGCTTGAATTAGCATGTATGTATGTGCGTGTGTAAATATGCGAATCTTCTTAATAAGCAGACGCTTTTTGTTGTTGCTTTTGCTTGTTTACGTGTTACGCATGCTTATTTAGTTCTTTGCTACAGTGTTTGCACGCGAATATGTGTACGTTTGTTGCTTTAGTTAAATACTTCTAGATAGTTCTTTGCATTAACCCTGTAGGAATCTTTTTACGTAACACTGCCGCCCACTTAAGCCTATTCGTCCCGAATAGGCACATCATCCGGCTTCCCATAGCTCGCGAGTCGTTCTAAATGTACAACTTTCATTTTTGACCTTGGGCTATTGTGTTTTTGTATTCTGTAGACGACATCGTTTAACCTTTTTATTACCGTATATGGTCCCTCCCAGTGAGTCTGTAGTTTGGGAGACAATCCTATTTTCCGTTGTGGGTTGAAAAGTAGAACCAATTGACCCTCATTAAAGCCTTTAGAATTTGCAGCGCGGTCGTATCTAACTTTCATCTTATTACTGACCATTTTAATTCGGCTGCGTACAAATTCATGTAGCTCATTTAAATTTTCTTGCCTTTGGAAAGGGCCAGTATCTGTTTCATTTGCTTGTGTAGGCTTGACGCCGAACTCCAAATCTCCAGGCAACTTTAACTCAGCTCCAAAGATAACTTTCGCAGGTGTTCGCGATGTTGTGTCATGCGCAGCTGACCTGTATGCTAATAGAAAGTCTGGAATGTGCTCGTCCCAGTCCTTTTGGTGCGCGCTAACCACTTTTCGCAAATATTCTTCTAATGTACGGTTGAATCTCTCTACCATGCCATCAGACTGTGGGTGAAGTGGTGTGGTTCTGGTTTTCTTTATCCCATAACGCTCGCACATATCTTTAAATATTGCAGACTCAAAATTTCTACCTTGATCAGAGTGCAATTCAATAGGAACTCCATAGCGACATACCCAGGTGTTTACAAACGCGTCCACAACAGTTCTGGCTTCCTGGTTGGGTATGGCATAAACTTCTGGCCATTTGCTGAAATAGTCCATCACTACAAGAATATATCGATTCCCAATGTTGCTGACTGGAAAAGCTCCTGCGATATCCATTGCTATCCTCTCAAATGGTGCTCCCGAGTTATATTTTTGCAGTAGACCCCGACTTCGTTTAGCTGGACCTTTAGCTTTCATGCACTGTGTGCAATTTGCTATCCATTCGGCTTCGTTGTACCTTCATAGTGAACTAACGTCATAGCGGAGTTTTTTTTTTACATACATACTTAACAAAAAAATCATATAAAAGAGAATATTCGTAATACATATTATAAACTTTGATAAATAAGCTGTAATTGCTTTGTTAATATTTTTTTGCATAGTCATAAATAACAAAAACAAAAAAACCGTAATCAAAAAAAAAAAAAAACAAACAAACAAACAAAAGTACCCTTGAGGAATACTCTATATGAGTACCTCAAAAACAAATAAATGTGAAGTGAGTTATAACGGCAGAAATGCCTATTTTACTGTGAGTTCTGATGCTCATAATGATAACAATAAAAATAAAAAACCTGATGACAGACTTACTGTGAGTTCGGAAGCTCTTAATAAAAATACAAAATCTGATAATACACTTTTTCTAACAACAAATCCACTTTTTCGACAGCGATCAACTTCGCTTTGTCCAATGCCTACTAGTGATTCTTTAACATTACAGTTGCCTAGTACTTCGTCAGTTAAGCCATTGAAATCATTCGCTTCGGGCTGTTCATCACCTAACCAAGTTATCACTACAGATAACAGTAGCTCAAAACCAAAGGTACAAGTCGGAATGGACAGATATATAACCGTGGTAAAGCGTGGGCGAAGCCCGAATTCTTCCAAAATTTCATCTGTTCCAAAGATGTCTAGGGATAACAGCGCATCATCCATGAATCGTCAAAATCGTTTTTCATTATTGCAAGACGATAACGAGAAGACCGCTTCATCATCTCAGAAGTCTTTTAAGCCACCACCAATATATGTGAGGGAAAAAAATTCTAACGCGCTTCTAAAAAAACTACTGTCGACCATTGGTGAAAATACTTTTCACGTAATTCCAATTAAAAGAGGTAATATTGATGAAACTAAAATCCAAATATACGATGAAAACAATTTTCGAAAAATTGTAAATGATTTTGAAAAAAATAAAACAAACTTTTACACATACCAACTTAAGAGTGCTAAAGGCCTACAGATAGTACTAAAGGGCATAGATTCATATGTTGAGCCCGAAGAAGTAAAATGTGCACTTCTAGACCAAGGATTTAAGGTAAAAAACGTTACTAATATAATTAACAGAGAAAAGGTCGCCCAACCCCTATTTCGCATTGAACTGGAGCCGAATGATATACAATTGAAAAAAAATGAAACCCATCCAATTTATAGCGTAAAGTTTCTGTTACACCGAAAAATCACAGTTGAAGAGCCACGTAAGCGTTCAGGTCCTGTACAGTGCCATAATTGCCAAGAATATGGCCATACAAAAACTTACTGCAATTTACCTACAGTTTGTGTTATCTGCGGTGAATTGCATGGTACTGCTAGCTGCACTAAGCCAAAAGAACAAGCAGAAAAAAAATGTAGTAATTGTGGAGGTAATCACACCGCTAACTATAGAGGATGCCCTGTATATTCTTTTGTTAAACAGACTATGAGTCAAAAACCTAAGTTAGCTCCAGCCCAACCATTAAACGCGTACTCCGCCTCTTTTGCTCAAGTAAGCCAACCAGTTACTTCACGTGTATCGTATGCCGATGCTGCTAAGGCTAGTTCTAGTCCTTCACAAAATGTTTCACCGCAAAATAATTCAGCGAATGCAAGCTCAGGCTTTAACTTTAGTCGCCTTGAAGCTACTATTGAGAATCTGGTCCTAACTATAAACAACTTTACAACAAATATGACTAGCATGATGCAAGAAATGCTGCGAATGCAGAATACACTGCTTCAAGCATTAGTTAACAAACCATGAACATGTTAAAAATATGTTTCTGGAACGCAAACGGCATTCGCCAGCATAAAAATGAACTTGAGCACTTCCTCATGGAAAAAAATATTGATATAATGTTGGTCTCTGAGACTCATTTGACTTCAAGGAGCTTATTTAAAATAAATGGTTACACTCTATATGATTCAAAGGACCCGAGGGGGAGAGCATGCGGTGGGTCAGCAATTCTAATTAAGTCAAGACTCAAACACTATGTCCTTGATAACATTTGTGAAGAACATCTACAAGCAACGAATATTTGTATCAAAAATTTTTGCACAAACTTTGTCATATCATCAATTTACTCCCCTCCTAGATTCGCAATTACTGAGGATCAATACGAGGATTTCTACAAATCTCTTGGCCCTTGTTTCGTAGCAGCTGGAGACTATAATGCAAAACATACTTTCTGGGGTTCGCGTCTTATCACACCTAGAGGACGAGCGTTGTTCAACACAATTTCAAAAATGGGCTTGGACGTCATTTCAAGTGGGGAGCCCACTTACTGGCCTACGGACATACAAAAAATTCCGGATGTTATAGATTTTGGAGTCATGAAAAATATCGGTAGGGAATTAATTCATGTTGAAGCTTCTGTAGATCTCTCCTCCGATCACTCTCCCACGATTGTTACAATTTGTAGCCCACTAAGAAGTGACTTCCCTGTCCCATATGTAAAGATGATCAACCGTGTTAATTGGCTGGGGTTCAAAAAATACCTCAGTAGCCATTGTACGGAAAATATTAACCTAAGAACACCAGGTGATATTGAATCTAACATTGAAAATCTTAACGAAAATATTAAACTGGCTGCTGAACATGCTACTACTTCCCATCCGCAGACTGGGTTTAATAGAATTTATTCTACAGACATTGAACGTCTTTTACGTGAAAAAAGGACAGCTAGAAGGGAATGGCAACAGCACAGATCACCCCAAAATAAAATTAGATTTAAAGAGTGCACTAGACGACTCCAAGAGCTGCTGGCATATGAAAAAACTGTATGTCTTAAAAATTATCTGGAAAATCTTGATGCCACACCTGCATCTAATTACTCCTTGTGGCGAGCTGCTAGAAAGCTTAAAACACCCGTTGAATATAGACCACCTCTGCGCACTTCTACCGGAGGTTGGGCCAGAAGCGATACTGAAAAAGGTAACATATTTGTTGAGCATTTAAAATCCGTATTTACCCCAAACACATGTACTGGTGTTGTTGATTTACCAAGTGTAGTTGCGCTACCCCCTCGAACCATAAAATTTAAGACGCGTGATGTTCAGAAACTAATTGCTGAACTCAACCCGAAGAAAGCTCCAGGTATTGATGGAATAAGTAACAATATGCTGAAAAACTTGCCCCATATTGCAATTAGAACCCTGTTATTTATTTTTAACGCCATTTTACGACTGGAGTATTATCCACAAAGCTGGAAGCTTGCGAAGGTCAAAATGATTCCAAAGCCGGGCAAAGACCTTACCAAGGCTGAGTCATACAGGCCAATAAGTCTGCTATCAACAATGTCAAAACTCTTCGAAAAAGCTGCTCATGACAAAATTGTCCCCAATTTTAACTGATAGTGGGTGCATCCCAGACCATCAATTTGGTTTTAGAAGTCAGCATAGCACCATTGAACAAACTCATAGATTGGTGCAATTTATAAGAAGAACTTTTGAAGAAAAAATGTATTGTTCTGCCCTGTTTATTGACGTTTCTCAGGCCTTTGATAAAGTGTGGCATGAAGGCCTTATTTTAAAACTAAAATCATATTTACCAATAAATTTTCTGAATTTATTAGAAAGCTACATAACTACCCGAAAGTTTACGATTGTGGAAGGAGAATTCATGAGTCTGCCCCAATCTATATCATCCGGTGTGCCGCAGGGGAGCATACTGGGGCCAGTTTTGTATTTGATTTATACTTGTGATATGCCTGTAAGCAGCAATATCCATACATCTACGTTTGCCGATGATACAGCCTGCCTTAGTATGCACAAAAACCCGCACGAGGCTTCCCGATATCTTCAAGAACATATTACACAGTTGGAAATCTGGTTGAACTTATGGAGAATTAAAGTCAATGAACAAAAGTGTGTCCATACAACGTTTACCCTAAGAAGAGATACTTGTTCCCCCATTCGAATCAACAATCAAAATATTCCTCAACATTCCCAAGTGAAATACCTTGGTATACACCTTGATCGAAGACTTACATGGAAACATCATATTGACTTTAAGCTAACTCAGATGAAACTTAAGTTATCTCAAATTCATTGGTTGATTGGCAGAAATTCAACACTTAGTCTGGACTGCAAACTTTTAATATACAAGTCGCTTTTGAAGCCAATATGGTGTTACGGTATCCAGTTATGGGGCACTGCTTCAGCTTGCAATGTAGAGAGAATTCAACGAAGACAAAACAAAATTTTAAGGTTAATAACATCTGCTCCATGGTATATTAAGAATTCAAATTTGCATCGTGATTTAAGAATGCCACTAGTGACTGAAGAAATTGCAAGATACGCAGGCAAATACTTAACAAAACTCGAGTCACATCCTAATCCGCTTGCTCGTAATATTTTGAATTTTAATGGTCACATCCGCCTAAAAAAGAGGGACACAAGGGCTCTTATACTCAACACTCTAGATGGGAATGCTTGAAAATACATTTAATTTTCCTTTTTGATTATCACTACTTTGTATTATTTAAATTATCTCTAAGTTTTGGCCGACACTGGTCGGGCTAAACAATTATATTTTAGCTTTAAGATTTGATCACTTATTGTTAGTTCATATTTGAAGATACAATAAATAAATATATGTATTAAAAAAAAAAAAAAAAAAAAAAAAAAAAAAAAAATTCGGCTACGGCTTGTTGACATCCAATCCAATAAAAACGCTGTTTTAACTTTTCGAGCGTTTTTGTTACGCCCAGGTGACCACCGCTGGCTCCATTATGGAACTCCTTCAGCACCTCGCTCCTCTTGGATGTTGGGACCACGATCAGGTTGGAAACCGTCTTACCGTCTACACTTTCCCAGACACGATACAAACAACCATTTATCAACTTCAGGCTGTTCCACTGGGCCCAATACGATTTTACCAGTGGGCTTTCAGCTGATATCTCATTACGTGTGGGTCTTCTATCTTCCTCTTTAGCCGCTATAATTTTTCCCAGTGCAGGATCTGCCCGTTGCGCCTCTGACCAGTCCTCTTCCGTACCAATTTTTGTAAGCCTGACATCAATGACACATTCTTTTGCTTCGACTTTTGAACAATGTCTGCACTCTAAGCTGCAGGGCCGCCGTGACAGAGCATCAGCATTATTATGCTTTGCACCCTTTCTGTGCTCAATGCTGAAATCGTAGCTCTGAAGACGTTCAATCCAGCGTGCTAGCTGCCCTTCAGGATTTTTAAACTGCAGTAGCCACCTGAGTGCAGAATGGTCAGTTCTTAATGTAAAATGTTGGCCATATAAGTATTTGTGAAAATGCTTAATGCACTCCAACACGGCCAGAAGCTCTCGTCGTGTCACACAGTAGTTCCTCTCGGGCTTTGACAGTATTCGGCTATAATAACCCACTACTTTTTCTGTTCCATTAATCACCTGTGATAGTAGACCTCCTATTCCATATCCACTTGCATCGCTATCTAACACACATTTTTCCCCAGCAACTGTATATGCCAAGACTGGTGATGTGCACAATAAATCTTTTAGTGTCTGGAAAGCCTTTTCCTGCGATTCACTCCAATCGTATGGTTGCGACTTCTTTGTCAGCTCATGTAAGCTTGCAGCTACACTGGCAAAATTTGGCACAAAGCGTCTGTAGTATGTGCAAAGGCCCAAAAATCTGCGCAATTCGTGAAGATTTCTTGGACGAGGCCAGTCTTTTACTGCTCGTATTTTATCTTCATCTGTTGAAATGCCATCTGCCGTAACTTTATGGCCCAGATACTTCACCTCTTTCTGGAATAGTGCACACTTTTTGATGCTGAGTTTAAGTCCAGCCGATGATATGCGCTGAAAGACTTCAGTGAGATTTTTAAGGTGTTCATCAAAAGTCTTCCCCATTACAATTATGTCATCAAGATACACCAAGCATGTTTTCCAGTGCAGTCCCTTTAATACTTGCTCCATGAGCCGCTCGAAGGTAGCCGGAGCATTGCAGAGCCCAAATGGCATAACATTAAACTGCCACAGACCATCGCATGCACTGAAAGCCGTTTTCTCCTTGTCTTTCTCTGCAATTTCCACCTGCGAATAGCCGCTTTGTACATAGATCTAATGTGGAGAACCATTTCGTTCCAGCAAGCGTGTCTAAGGTATCGTCAATTCTTGGTAGCGGGTAACTGTCCTTTTTAGTCACGTCGTTAAGTTTTCTATAATCGACGCAAAATCGAGTGCTGCCATCCTTTTTCTTCACTAAAACTACCGGTGAACTCCAGGGACTTGAAGATTGTTCGATTACACCACACCGCTCCATTTCGTTGACCAACTCTTTTACCTCAGTTCGCTTAGCTAGTGGTATACTTCTGGGCGCCTATTTTATTGGCCTTGCATCGCCAGTATTTATTTCATGTTTCACTATTGCCGTTCTCCCTTGGCTTTGATTTTTCCCGGCAAAAATGCAGGCGTGTCTGTTTAGCAGTTGTTTGGCCTTATTTCTATCAGGAGGAGATAGCCCTGCTACCCATTGCTCCACATGTGCCTGAAATTGTTCACGCTCCTTTGCAGAAATATTGGCAGGTTCTTGCTTTTCATCGCAGTTTATTATTGCCTCTGCTGGAGCACATTGACCTATTTCGGCATTCTTGTTGATGACTTTTTCTTGGCCTGATAAATTAAGTACCCTTATGGGGACCTTTCTTCCTTTGCAAGTTTTTACGAGGGCTTTTGCTGTTAATAGCTCACTCTTAATTTTTGCTGGTTCTACTACCCACAACCGATTGTCCTCACAATCTCCCTCCATTCGTGCCCATATTACTGATTCAGACCGTGGTGGTAATGTCTGATTTTCTACAGCAAGCAGTTTCTTAACGTGCATCTGATTGTCATATCCAACATCAAGCGGTATTTCAGCATTACGCCAAATCATTACTTGTTGCCCCATATGCAAGTTGATTCCGTGGCTTATCATAAAATCGGCTCCAATAATAACCTCGTCCACAATATCGGCAACAATAAATACGTGTTTCACACTGATATTGGCAATAGTCACCCTGGCCTCAGTCTTACCATAGACAGTGGCAGGCTCCCCAGTAGCTGTACGTAGTCGTATATTGCTTATAGTTTCACATTTCCCCTTCACTACATTGGGCCTAATTATTGACTGTGACGCTCCCGTGTCTATGGTAAGGATGTGCTTTTCACCGTTGATGTATCCACATGCAGTAAGGTTGCTATTTTTCTGCTGCATCACTGATATGGAGATTGTGGGGCCGTCGTTTGTGGGAGCTAGCTCTTGCCCCTTAGTGCTAGCTCGTTTTAGTTTAACGGGGACTCTTGTGTTATTTGTGAGTACACCCGTTTATTGTTCCTTGATGGCGAAACAGATCTAGCTCTTTTTCTTGGCGCCTTGCAGTTGCGTTGGTAATGACCAACTTTGCCGCAGTTATAGCACTTATTGTTGACTTTGTGCTCTTTCTCCGCCAATGCTTGTCTCACGGCCTCCTTAATGCTAGAGACTAGACTATTCTCATTTTCAGTATGGACCTCCATGTTCCTCACTTTGCACACCTGTGGCTTCAGAATGACCCTAGCAGGCTCCTGAGCCAGCGCAAATGAAACCATTTCTGCGAAGGTTGCCTTTTGCGTAGCACACACTGCAAGTTTAATATCAGGGTCACGGATGCCATTAACAAACGCCTCTGTTTTGACATGATCGAGAAATGGATGGTTTTCGCCTGGATAGGTAAGCTGCACCAACCGCTCAATTTCCATTGCGAAATCTTGTAGAGACTCATTGGGTTTTTATCCTCTACATCGCAATTCCATGCGGTATAGGTCACGCTTGTGTTCTCCACCATATTTGCGTTGCAGTGCGGCCATTATGTCATCAAAACTGTTTCTGCAGCCTACTGGTACAGTTTCAGTTCTGCTGCCGCACCTTTCAAGGCCAAAACTAGCTTTATGGCCTTTTCTTCACTATCCCATCCATTTCTGTTTGCCATTGTTTCGAACTGGAATTTGAAGATGTTCAATGGTGCACTTCCATCGAAACAAGGCGTCTTTATTCTGCTGGAAACCTCTGGAGCAAATCGCACTGATCCGCCTTGGCACTGGAGGTTGACGATTTTTGCTTCCAGTTCGTGCAATTTCTCGTCTACGTCTTTTATTTGTACCTCGACGCCACCAATTTCTAAGCTATGCACTTTATTTTGTAGCTCTGAGATTTTCTCGTCAAACTTACTGACTTGTACTTCAATGCCATCTACTCTTCTATATAAGCCCTCAGAAATTTCTTGAAGTTTCTCATTTGTTGCCATAACTTCAGCTAGAACTCTCTCGTTGTTTAGCATAGAAGACTCAGCATTAGCTCTAGAAAACTCCTGAAATCTGTTATCCATTTTCTCATTGCTTACTCGAGAGGTTTCTTGAAAATCAGCCTTCATAGCTCTAGAAGACTCCTGCAAATCCTGAATTTTGCTCATCATGGCAGCAAACATTGCGCTGATGTCTGTACTGGTTGGAGTACTAGTAGAAGGAGCAGATGTTTCTTCCATCTCATATTTCTCTTCAAATTCGTATGCTCCTATGTCAACGCCACCACGCTTGAATTCATCTGTTAGCCTCTTTTGAAGTTCTGCCTTATTACCTGTTGTCGGCAGGTCACACTTACTCAATTCCTTTTTGAGTTGTTCCACTTTTAGGTCTTCGAACTTCATTATAGATTTTCTTTCCTTGTATTACAAATTAACTATTTTCTAATTAATTTATTATTTTTATTTTAATTTTGCAATCCCACTTCTGACACCAAATGTTACGTTTAAATTTTATTAAACGTATGAGTTCTTTTGATTGCTCAAAAATAAAAAATAAATAACAACACGATTTTCTTATTTGCAACTGAACTTCCTTTTATTAGTGACTAAACCAATTACAACTTGTCTTTTCTTATTTACTTCTTAACGTTATTATCCACGGCACGATGTCTTTTACTTTCAACGATGTTCACTCTACTAATTTCCAATTAGCACTGACTGAGTTGATATTGGTTGCTTCGCGCTTTTTATACTGTGCACCAATACCACTAGAAGTTTCAAGCATAGTCCAGACCACAGAGGATATACAGAGATGTCACGAGACGGAAGTTAATTTGTGTTTTCAGAGGTCTCGCTCTCGCAGTCACTGCGCATTTTTTAACCTTCTTTCGTGGTGGCATTTTTTTAGCTTAATTTTATTTTACGCTTTGTAACCTCATTCGCTTGGCAATTTTTGCAAATAAATGGTAAAAATTGATATTTTTAAATGAAAATGCTTCAAATAAGATATGCAATCATTTTAAAACATTTTTTAATTGCTTTTTTAATAGTAATAAGCTATTTCACATTTTGTTTTTTGATTAAACATAACAAATTCTTTCATTTAATTTTGTACAATTGTGTACTTCGTTTACTTGTTCAAATGTATTTTCAGTTTATGCTTTGTGATCTCATTTGCTGTGTGATTTTTGTAAACAAAAGGTACAAATTAAAATTGGTCAATGAAAATAGGTAAATCAGTAATCATTTGTAAACAAATTTAAATCACTATTTAATGCCATTAATCTATTTCACATTCTATTTTTTTAATTCAATTCAACAAGTTCTTTAAATTAATTTTGTAAATGTGTATGTATGTATATATGTATGTACACGTGTTCGTTTCACTAAATACAGATTTTCTTTTGTTTGTTTTGATTATTTTGTTAACATCTTAATAACAAATATACTACAGTTGTCCCTTTCTCGCAGTGACTGCACCACAAATGATTTTAGCTTTTTCCATACGTCAGTTCTTACAACTCTGGTCTACTTTGTGGTCCAGACGATCATTATCATCTTAAATGTTGTTTACTAAGTGCCCAATTAAGTTCATGTGGTAACTATGTACATACATGTGTATATGCATACGTGTGTACATCATTAACTAAGCAATGCGTGGTGGTTGTTTACCTTTTGCCTTTCGTTTGAATTAGCATGTATGTATGTGCGTGTGTAAATATGCGAATCTTCTTAATAAGCAGACGCTTTTTGTTGTTGCTTTTGCTTGTTTACGTGTTACGCATGCTTATTTAGTTCTTTGCTACAGTGTTTGCACGCGAATATGTGTACGTTTGTTGCTTTAGTTAAATACTTCTAGATAGTTCTTTGCATTAACCCTGTAGGAATCTTTTTACGTAACAATATATATGTATATAAGTAAAGACTTTTTTCAGTCAACTGAAACAAAAATTAATGTTCATACAATTGTTTGGTCTGGCATTTTTGACAATTCTAATTTTCCTCAAATTGTAATTAATTTTTGTGTTTTTGTGTGTTGTAAATTCAAAAATAAACGAATTTGTGTGTACGCAAACATAATTATATACAAAAGTCTACACAATTATTTTTCCGTGTAGAAATAAATTTAGCTTTAAAAAAGTGAAATTCCGGAAGAACTCCGTTCTGAGTGGAATTATCTTAGATTATATAAATAGCTATACAACTTTGACAACAGTATATATACTAGATATACCAACGGACAACACAATCGTCCGTACTCTAGAATCTAAATGTAAATAATTTTATTAAGATTCAAAGAAAATTTATCTAAACGTCATAAAAATGCATTAAAACATACTTTCATACATATGCAAGTAAGAGAAAACATTTTTGGATCAAGAGAAATACTACAAACACAAACACACTCTTATTTTGTTTCTTGTTTACTTGTAAGCTAATAAATGCGTGTGTAATATGTGTGCATGTTGTAGTAGCAACTTTAAACGCTTATAGCTCCCAAAATACTGAACCGACTTAAATAAAATATAGATTCTGCACATCTGCAGAAAACCCTTTAAAACCATATAAATCTTTTTAAAATCGGTGCATTAGTACCAGCGTAAAAGGGATTACAAAAAACATGTTTGCGTATTAATTATATAGATTATAGTATTTTAACTTTTAACATTTGTAAATGTTCATACTTATCATGGCCCAATCTTTAGACAGATTATTACTACCTTCTTAATAAATAAAATAATAAAAGTATAATAAAATGAAAATAATATGTATGATGTATAAGGTATTAACATAACAATAAGATAAAATTTTTAGAATATTAGTGTTATAACGTAATTAACATAATATTTTATATATATCATGTCAATAACGTAAGTTATTAAGTTTATATAAAAAAATAATAATAAATGAATGAAAACTTTCGAAATCACCAATTATAATCCAGCGATGACCTGGCCTGATGCAATGTTGAATTTTGATCTTAACTAGATATACCAACAGACGACACAATCGTCCGTATTGTAGAATCTAAATCTAAATAATTTTATTAATATTTAAAGAAATTTATCTAAACGTCAAAAAAATGCATTAAAACACAACCATCCACATAATTAAATATGTCCATATGCATAATTATATAATACATGAAATTAAAAACGCAAACGAAATCCCTTTAACTAAGCTAATTCAATTTATTGAACTCTACTCCTTTTAGTATTATGGCTTTCATGCAATAACAAACAAAATACAACAAAAAGAAAAAAAAATGTTTAGATCAAGAGAAATCCCTGCAGATAAAAGGAGTAGTATGTGGACAGAAACATACTAGTTGCTTTTGAATTCAGACTGGTTGCACATCTGTTTTTTTTCATACAACGAACTATCGACTTTTACATTGGGTTGTCATAGGAGCACAACTAGTTGTTTTGTGTAGAGTTGCATACCAGCTGAAGGACTAGTTGCTCTTATACTAGTTTATAAAAATTCTTTTTTTTTCCATGTTGCTTACATGACAAACAAAGGAGAGAGAGACAGCGCGTCGCTTGTAGAGAAGTGCAACCGATATTTAATCAAGCATCTTAGTTCTGTCTCCTTATAACATGTTTTTTTTAGAGGTATAGAACTTCGAATATAAATAAAACACAAGAAAATCGTTTTAATGTCCATCAATTTGGCTTTATTGGAAGGATAATTTTATGCCATTAATGTTTAAATATGATTTCGGGCATGTGACCGCCGCGGCTGGCGCGAATAAAGCCAATTCAACAGGTCCAATTTTCAACCACTTTTTCGAGAATGTGGGACCGTATGTTGGCAATAACGCCACGAATGTTGGCTTCCAAGTCCCCTAACGTTTCTGGTTTGTTGGCGTAGACGAGCGACTTCACATATCCTCAAAGGAAATAATCCAATGGTGTCAAATCACACGATCTTGGTGGCCAATTGACAGGTCCATTCCGCGAAATTATGTGCTCATCGAATGTTTCCTTCAATAAATCGATTGTGACGTGCGCTGTGTGGCATGTAGCGCCGTCTTGTTGGAACCACAACTTATCCACTTTCATGCCATCCAATTCGGGAACAAAATAGTCGGTTATCATGGCTCTATACCGGTCTCCGGTGGCGAATCGATTCATTCGGGTTCTCTTCAACACTTTGCTCTACAGCGGCAATTATTTCTTCGGTGCGCACTGTTCGACGTCTCTGCGGATGCGTATTATCACATAGAGTAAACGTAGTGTGAAAACGATCCATGGTTAACCGAATTAATTGCTCTGATGGA